>LPNX010407787.1:70894-125894 GCA_001517045.1 Pseudotsuga menziesii | reverse complement strand
TTAAAAGATCAATAGCATGCAATGTAATACTTAGGAATACTTTTCCATATCCAACCCACAAAGTCACCATACCACTTTCATGAGACAAAAGCAATAGATTAGCTCATGGCTCATGCTCACTTAAATTGGCTAAAGAAATTGTTTCGATGTATTGCCAATGTAATGAAGCATCTACACTTGTCTCAACTATCGTAATGAAATATTACACAATGTTATCATATTCAATTGTAGCTCTCTCTTGCTCCATTAAATAAAGATGCACCCGACTAATTCAAGAATGCAACAAAGAAAAGGGCTAGGATACAAATTTTCTTTTCATGAACTTCCTTCGAAATATGTTATGCAACACTCTTCTTGTGATAACACAAATAACCACTTTTGGTTGTCATGAAGCGTCTTGCCACTTTATTATTCCCTCATTTATCATGTCTTCTACAAATTTACAACTTGTAACCTCTGATGTCGCTTCTTCACAATGGAAGAAAATTTGTCAAAAATGCTTGAATGAGAAGGAAAAATACACAAACTTTTCCACTCTTGGATACAACTCCAAAATTTGACTAGACTTTCCAACCAGAAAACTTGGACTGCTAACCAAAGTAAGAAACAAAATACTTTACAATGTACAATGAAATTTCCCAATAACAACCATTCTCCTTGGGTGCTATGGTAAAATGGCTATTTTCCTTCCTTGAAAGAAAAAAAAGGTGAAAAGTGAAAATTTCAAAGTGCTTTCATAAAAATCCATCGATCTTGAAAGTGTTGAGGATTTGAGTGTAACCCTTGTGGAGCAGTGAGTCCTTCACTTCTGTCTAGGGTTGTAACACTTGAAAATGCCACTAGTGTAACTTTTTTTATAAATCTCATTAAAATGCAACAATATGATTGTAAATTTCAAATACCATCATTTAAAAAATATTAAAATAATAAATCTCATTATTTACATAATTAAACTTTTGATCAAGATATACCAATGATAAGTAAATTTCTTTATTTGAATACAAGGCAATCATTTAAAAATACAAAATACAAAAAAAAAAATAATAAAACCAACTATCCTATGACCCAATTACTGCTCATACTATGTGATTGCCATTGATACTTGATATGAAAGAAGAGAAGTAGATCAAAAGAGTTGAATGGACGATTAATTAAAGTTGGATTGCTAGGGTTATGTCATGACAATGCAATTAAATACAAGGTACATTTTTCTTCCATATCTATAGAGGGTTTATTTGTAATGCTCATTAATGGAAATTTTTAATTCATAATTATATGTAAATCTTAAATCTTAAGTGTAATGAAGTATATGTTACAATCCAAATAAAATAAAGTATCCATGATTCTTTCAAAAGGAAAAAAATATCAAGGCAAACTGATTCACAATTGGAATCACATTTGTCACCATGTTTAAATATAAATCTCATGTTAGCATAGTTTTCAGATCCATTTGGATTTGTGGGAAACGTTAGCACTCCCAAAACTCATGGGAGGATGGGGATATTAAAAGGATGGATTGTTCTAGTCTTTCTTTGTGAGCTAAGAGTTTATGGAGCTATTTATTTGATCAAGGACTTTGGAGAGAACTATGCATTCCGAATACTTGAAGGGAACATTGGCATCAATATGGATCAAGAAGCCAAATTTATTGGTTGCTTAGGGCTCATTTATTTGGAAGGGATTACTTAAGGATTTTCCCATTTTTGGGTAGCCATCTCGATTGGTGAATAGGTAACAGTGTTCGGGCCTTTTGGGGGATTGATCCTATTGTGGGGGTTGAATCGGATTTTGGTCTCCCTCGGGAGCTTATTTTTCAACTTCACAATAAGAATATCTATGTACTAGCTCAGGTGAGAAGAAAAGATTGTGGAGTAGGGAATGAGTCCTATTGGTACCTAGCTAGTGATCTTGATTTACATGATGATGCAGCTGTTGAATGGGATCATTTCATTTTGGCACTAAATGGGGTGGGGATCAGGATTACAAAGGAAGAAGACGCCCTAGTTTTGAACTAGGGTAAAGCTAATGGAAAACTGGTGGTGAAAATTGCCTACTAGGCCATCCTAGATATGGAAGGAAAAGTTGTTAAGCCTCGTTGGGCTAGGATTTTATGGAACTTTCATAAAGGATTATTCGAAAACCAAATCATAGATGCTAGAAATATTCAAAAAAAATATCATAAAAATATATCTTACTAGAAATAAACCAATGAATAAAATTGGAACCTTATTTTGTAAGGAAGAATTCAATAACAAATGCCAACATATCCATTTTGTAAAGCAAAAGAGCAAATTCCACATCCACACGACCTATATCGTTCTAAACAAGATTAAAAAACAAACCATACTATCAAATTTGTGATTGCATTCGCTCCTCACTCTTAAAGGCCCTTCCTATCCAAAATCATTCTCATACACTTCAAATTTAGGCAAACTTCCAAGTATAACACTATTTACTCCTACATTGTGGAATCCATAAAGCATGGGATTATTTTTCCATTCTTTGTTCTTATGTTTGATGGGCTCAACTCTATGAGAGTTGATCACCTATTGCAACATAACTACAAATGACAAGTCATTTGGCATGAGAAGATCAACTAATGTGGCACCCAGGGGAGGAATTTCAAATGGCGGACACCCATCAAAATTGTCGGTAATAGTCAAAATATGAATTATTTTTGTATTCTAAGCCAGATTTTGACGGTTTCCATAAAATATTAGCTGTATTTGACACGTAAATAGACCCATGACGGGCATTTACCCATCAAATTCCATCCCTGGTGGCACCATAGATACCTTTGATATTTTGCCACGTGCTTAGGCATTTATATTTCAATTAATGATATTTTGACACCTAGAAGCCACAACATAACTAATTTCAATTAATATTGATACAATAGAAATAGGCGTCGAATTATTATTTTAATTATTTTTTTACATGTTTCAATAGATACAATGCACATATTCCTCTTTCTTCTTAATTATGTCGAGGTTCGGTGGTACGTCCTTCATTTTATCTGCATAAGTACTAACTAGTTTTGCAACATGACAATGGTTCCATTTAACATTGAAATTGGATCAATGTGATCCCCAAACAAGAGAAAATGAAATTGGATCTTCTAGCCAAACATCATATGTCATACTCCCAACCCTATCCACATTGCATAGACCAATAAAAACATGGATAAAAAAATATTAAAATAGTTAAATAATACGGAAAAATTATTTGTAAAGTTTAACATTAGGCTCATGTTATGTTGTACCCTATACTTACAGATTAATATGCCCCACGGTCACCACGAACATGATAAATATTGTGTATAAAATTTATTATTTTTTCAATGAAATCCATTACCCTACTATTCTTTCTCTGGAATTAAGGTGGCTCATAGACATTTCTAAAACTAGATATGCCCCACGGTCACCACGAACATGATAAATATTGTGTATAATTTTATTTTATTTTAAATGAAATCCATTACCTATTACCTATTATTCTTTCTATGGAATTAAGGTGGCTCATAGAAATTTCTAGGACTAGATCTACAAAATTTATTAAATATTTAAATGATCAAATATTTTTCGAGTTTAATAAAAAAAATTTATTAAACTTATATGTAAATCTACAAAATTTATTAAATATTTAAATGATCAAATATTTTTCAAGTTTAATAAAAAAAAATTATTAAACTTTTATGTAATAAATCAAAATTTAATTTTTATAAAATTAAATTTAAGTAACCCATATTTAAATGTATTATGATACACATTTATTTCACAACCTACTCATTACATATTTCAACTATGACAGACCAATTAAAATAATTGAGCCCACTCAACTGACAAAGTATGGTTATATCATCATTAAAATAATAATACTAATAAATAAATTTATTTATTTATTAAATTAAATAATTTAACATTATAACGATGTTAATGAGTTTTGATTATATATATATATATATATTTGGTTTGGTTAGATTGGGGAATGTTGACATTTTGGTTTAGTTAGATGTAGGAATGTTTTGGTTTCATTATTAATTAAATGTAGAGAATTTATATATATATATTTGGTTTGGTTAGGTTAGATTGGATAATGTTGACATTTTGGAGGAATGTTTTGGTTTTATTATTAATTATATGTAGAAAATTTGTTTAAATGGAGTGGGGATTGTTTGGTTTCATTATTAATTGTAGGTAGAGATTCTGGTTGTAATGGATTAGGGGTTGTTTTGGTTTTATTATTAGGTGGAGATTTTTATTTAAATAGATTGGGGTTGTTTTGGATTCATTATTTGGTGGAGATTTTGGTTTGAAGGGAGTAAACATTAAATATTTTAAAGATATGTTGTTTTCACATTTATTTTATATGTATATATGTGTGAGTCATTTATAACCATTAAAATTGAAAAAAACTTTCAAATTTATAGTTAAAATAATATCATATATAATAATTATATTTTTATAATATTTTAAATTTAAATTTTAAAAAGGAGATTTTTTATTTTATGATTGAAAAACACATTATAAATATCAATATGAATAAATAATAATTTTTTAATAATTATTATATTTATTATTAAATTTTTATTAGAAAAATATATTTATTTGAGTTTTTGTCTTAGTTATTGTAGTGCAAAGAAGAAATTAACAAATATTTTCTTTTGTAAGTTAGGTATGTTTATATCATTTTGGAAAATTATTATACATATCAAATTGTGGTTGGCTTGTTAATAGGGGAATTGAACCAACCACATAAGAGAAAATTGGCATTGCTTAGTCTTTTAACTTTAAAGTAAAATCACAAAATATTTCATCCTATAATGTTTCAGAAATTGCTTAATGTTGGGTTTCGGGAAAGTAGGGCAGAATTCATGTAGAATTCTTCCTAAGTATGGAAAAGAACACAAAGGAGAAGAGGAGGGAGCTACGACTGAGGAAACATCATAAAGGGAAAAGGGAATGGTGTTGCAACAGAAGAAGGAAAGAGAAGAAGAATATAAAGAGAAGGCATGGGAAGAGGAAGTTGCGCCAGATGAGTAAGTCGCGATAGAAGGACAGAACGAGATATGAGATAACATGGCAGAATATCAGTAGAATCAAGAGTGCAAATAGCGTAATGGTCAGAAAATGGAAGTAAGGCATAATGCTGAGAAAGTGACAGCCCTTAACAATCATGGGTACGAGCTCAACTGTAGCCGGAGGAAACCACACGCATGAAGGAATCTTTGTAATTTAGGTTGTTAGTGCCTCTCGTTATGTGTTACTAGAATAGGAAAGATAGCATGTTGGCTGGATATAGTAAATTGGTCGAGATAGCGACTGAAAAGGAGTCTGTAGTGAGTCTATTAGAGTCTGTATCGAGACGGTATTGAGTCTGTAACAAGAATGTATGGGATCTGTATCGATTCTGTAATGGGGCTATAAAAGAAGGAACCCAAGCTATAAATGGGTTAGTTGGTTAGCAGATTAGCTGATACAACAACTGAGTAATATATAGACTCTTGGAAAGACGCTTGAGCTAAACTGGAGGTAGGGTTTTGGTTAATGACTCTGTGTTGTTGAGTGCAACAGAGTATATGTTCTACAATTGAGTGTGTAGACGAGTAGAGAAGGTTGATTCGATCCAGGTTGTGTGTGGATCACTAGTATGATTAGAGTAGGAAGAGAAAGAGAGAAGATCAGAGAGCATGAGAGGGAGGAAAATCTTGTAAAGATAGAAGAGAATATCTTGAACAAAGTCTGTAGCTTTGTGCACAGACAAAAGGTGCATCTATTTCCTCATGCCAGATGAAGAGCATCTTGTGGTTTTTTCTCGGATGGGTTTTCACGTTATATGTTGTGTATATGTGTGAATGTTGAAGTAGCTTAGATACATATGTGAATGTTGTATTGAATGACTGGTTGATTATTGTGTTACAACTGGATAAATGTATGAATTCCGTATTATATTAATGAATGTGATTTTGTTGTATGTTCATTGTTTATTTACTTAAGTCGCATAAAGAAGGGTTGGATCATAGCTTAGTGCTGAAGTACTATGCATACGAGTAACCCACCTTCCCATTCTTCCTTGGAAGCCTTGGCATAGAGCTAATGTACTAAAACATCCTCCCACAAAAACTGCAAAAATGTGGTTTTGGAAATTACCCATAAAACTAAGATATCTCAGGTGAGACGACATCTATGTCGTAGGTGCTATTGGATGAGCTCTGCTCCGTCTGGACGATATATTGGGCTTTGTTGTGCTAAGAAGAAGGGATTGAACCTGGGTCCAGAGACAGAGAGAGGGAAGAAATCCAACTAATGGTTCTATTGTTGAGACCTTAAATTGTTGTGGTGAGGGATATGTTGTGGCAGCCCACGAAACTGGAGATCCAAGACTGAGTGGAAGCTAAAGAGTTAGAGTTTGCACGAAAAGAAAGTGAAGGATCTCGGTGGACCCAAACAAAGTGGTTGGGCTGGTACATATATTCAAATATTCACGAGATATTATTTTTTGATTTTCCCATCGTGTTGCATGAGTGGTTGTCTAAGTTGGAAACCCAACAAAGAAATTTTCAAGGAGGAGAACCAAGAGAGTGGAATCCTCAATTGATTGAACGACTGAAAAGAGTAAGAAACCCTATACCAATGGTTGTGGATTTTTGGGTAGACAATATCCTAGAAGGATATATTACTGAGTTTTTTGTTAACACAATAACCTCATACAGTGAGGTAGAGAGAAGAAAAATTCAAGGACCACATAACAGATACTTGTCATCTTTAAAGGCGTGGATAAAAATGTTTTGATGTGAAAAAGGCATTCTGGGAATGAAAGACTGAATAGAAAAGGGCGGCCTTGTCTCAGCAGAACCTTAGAGTGAGATGTTCTTAGTAGATAGTGGGACTAAACTAGAGCCAGGATCTTTAAGAAGCAAAAGAAGATTCAGGTCTGAAAAAAGACAAAAAACTTTGTTAGAACGAGGGAGTTGCAGTACATATTAAGAAGGAAAAGGCTACGCGTTTGCATCATATTTGGAGAAAGGATCTTGTATCGGAAGAAGAGGAATATCAGCCAATCTCAAAAGGAGACAAAGAGTCAGAAGATTCGACTGAAGCTACAGAACAAGAACGTGCTTACAAGTTGCCTACAGTACCAAAGGTAAGATTGCGAGACCTATCTCCAAGTGATTATGTAAATACGAGTACTAATAACACTGTAAATAGTGTACAAGGAAGTCTGACTAGTCCAAATTTTGTTCTAACTGTACCAAAAACAAATACAATGGTTGGAGCTAACAGTAAGCTCCCAATATTCAATGGAAATGGGTTGGAAGACCTAGAATAGAATTGGTTTCTTTGTGATGATGTATGGATTGTACAACAGATCCATGATGAGAATATTAAGAAATCACAGATGATCACAACTGTACGAGGTCATGCATTGTACTAGTATATGAAATTTTCCATATTACTAGTAGGTGTTCTCCTGGAAACACTCAATGAGATTTGATTGGGTTTGATAGATGAATTTAAAAATTCGAAGTCTGAATCGTGGTGCATCATCGAAATCAAAGATATTAAGAAGCTACCAATAGAATATGTTTGGTACTTTGACAAAAGATTAAGACATTAATGGCCAAAGTGAGTTTCCAAATGTCAGATGTGCAACACAAGGAATGGTTTATTGTTGCCTTGTTACTGCATATCTGAACCCCGTTGATGCAATAGAACTCGTGTCACAGATAGAGGCTCTTGAAATAGAAATGAAAATAGAAGCCTCGCCTATTGGAGACACTGGCTCGGGAATGATGCAAATTCAGTTGTAGTTGGCCAATCCTATGTTGCAGCTCCAGGACATTAAAAGAGGAAAGGAAGTTCAGGAATAATTATTGTGTACAAGATGCAGAGCTGGTGGACACCATAAAGAAAATTTCTTAGTACTGATGAAATATGTCGCAGTAGGTGCATTGAACTTGTTAAACACCCAAGGAATTCCTTGGTGTAGAATATGCCATACGAGGGGCCACAAGTCCAAAGAATGTCTATACTTGCATAAGATTGTAAGTACACCAACTAGTTTGTATTGTAAACTTTGTAGATTAGTAGGTCATGATGAAAAATATTGCAAAGCACTTCAGCTACTGCAAGAAAATATGATGGAGACCTACTTAATGAAAAATGATGAGCAAATGCAAGCTGAACGAGTGTAGATTCAGTATCATCCTGCTCAATCTCAACAACAATAATATCCTCAACCGCAATATCAGTAGAATCAGTATCCTCAACAACAACAATACCCTCCGCAAAGGGGGGATGGGAATTTTAGAGGTCAAGGACAACAACAAGGAGGAGGATTCCATCGAGGAACAGGCCAAATCGTATGTTATAATTGTGGGAAGCCATGAAATTTTTCCCGATATTGTCAAAGTCCTGTGAAAAAATGTACATATTGTAAATCATTTGATCACACTATCGAACAGTGTCCGTAGCTTATTATGAAATGGAAGACTAAAACTGTTGTTAACCCCAAACCAATGTAGAATATGAATCCAAATCCCAATCAGAATATTCAGATGATTTCTTTTGAACCAAGACAACCCCACATTGTTGTAGTTACAAGAGGAGGTGTTGTGATGGAAGCAAACCAAAATACACAGCAAGGACAACTGCAGGTGAGACCTGCGGCACAAAAGAAAGCTCCGCTAGATTTCTAACAGGAGAAAGAAGTCTTCTTGGAGGTATGACCAAAATTCGTTGATACCAATCAGTCATCGACATATGGACAAATTAGAGTTATGCCCGAACTATTTGAACAACTAATCAGGAAGCCGCTACTGAAAAAGGTTAGTAATCTTAAATAATTTTTCAAAAGTTGTTTAGAACTAATCCATGATAAATATTTTTTCACAAAACTAACATTCCTCATAGAAGAAAACACAGAAGACATGCGACCTGAAAAAAGAGTTAATCATATTGGGATAAAACTGAAGATAGGACAAGAACTACGAATGACTGCGCGGACAAGAGATCATGATATGGACTATATCATATAAGATTTGGGCTCGGATGTCAACATATTGAAAATAAAAACATGGGAGAGTATGAATAAGCTTCTACTGGACTTGTCTCCCATTCAGCTAAGGCTTGCGAACCAGTCGAAGGTTCTACCAATCAGTATACTAACTCAAGTACCTATGGAAGTCAAAGGCTTAAGAACATATAACGACTTCGAATTTATTGAAATTATCGATGACACAAACCCATATTCTGCACTTCTAGGAATTGATTGGGAAATAGACAACCAAACTATTATAAACTTCAAGAAAAGGATCTTGTCGTTCGAAGATCCTGAAATAAGAGTGGTTGCACCAATTGATCCTCTTTAAGGAAAGATATATGTCGAGCCTGTACATAACGAAGGGCAAGACAATTATCTAGAACAGTTGTACAACGTCATGTCTTCGAAGGAATACTATATTAACCCAACATCTGGTGGAAACCTGAGTTGGTGGAGTGTAATCTCGTGCATGTCTGACTTAGGCGATGCTCTAGAAAATTGGCAGAATGGGATACATGAAGTCTCCATGCGTAGATGTGTAAGAATCATAAGATTTGTCCGAAGGGTAGGAGCTGGAGCAAGTGCATTTCCTACATATGAAGCATTACCTAATCTTGCATCTTTTTTAGTTGAATTTGAAGAAAAAATCGCAGAATCACAGTGATTGTCCGCTTTGGACTATGTGATGAAAGCTATGCCCGCTAGATGGTGGGGTACACACAAACAATCTATCTCCAAATGGCCACAATGTAGGAGATTAATGGAGATCAGATATGGGGAAGATTTCAGTTCCCCTGATCATAAATATATAAGAATGATAGATACTGGGAAACATATTGGGCATTATCAGGGGATTTGGTAGGAATATCCGTGACAAGAAGGGGTTCATCGATTCATACACACTTTGGAAATGGTACCGAGAAGTCAGTAAAAATCATGAGAGGTGCGACGAGGAACTATTGATTGGGAAAGCTTAGTTGTAAGATTTACCCAGACATTTGAGTTTGTAAGCAAACACCCAACAGTAGATGATGTGTTACAAGTCATAAAGGAGAAGATATTTGAAGAAATACTGGTTGTCGACACGATCTGCCATCAATGCAAAATGACTATACACAAATGGATGGAGTGTCAAAATATCACAGAAGATCTGAGCGATAGGGACCCATTCTCCATAACCTCCATGTGTCAGAAGGAATGTGCGAAGTGGAAAGAGTTCGCATGTGTGAAAATACATGGTACCCTGCTAAATACGACCTAAAAAAAGGTGTAAATAGAAAGAAGGAAGGGTGTTGTACTAATGTCACATAACATTGTGAGAAAGAAAAGAAAGTCACAAAAAGTGTGACAACGGGATGGGAGAGATCAGAAGAAAGGCGATAATTTAAAATGAAATGACACTATCATAAAGTGATGCCATGATTGGCACAGTAATTAAATTAAGTATGGACAGGGTACTTGTCAATCATTAATATGGAAATCTATATAGAATAGGGAGACATACCAGGGACCATGTCCACCATAAATAACAGTAACCATCTATACTGGTGCCAGCTAAGTGACAGCGTGCCAAAAATGTTTCCTAAAATAACCCACATTGTCGCCCTGGGGTGTTTAAAATATGGAGTACTTTCTAAGCATAGACTGCTTATGTGAAAGACAATTGTCAAGAAGCTCATGTTTCATAATATGCATTGTTACCATAATCAGAATCATTGTGCCTCGAACAAGAAAAGAGCGAGTATTGCATGAAACCTAATGAACAGAACCCAGATTATCTCCATTACGATAGTAAGTGTTAACCCCCCTATGAGACATGCATCAAAAAATCCCATGGAAAGTGGTACAGGACATAAAACCCCAAGGAAAAAGCCTCAAGTAGCTGTTGGCCAAGTCCCACCCCTATCTTCAGAAAAAACGTAGAATGGAGGAACACAAATCTCCACCAGCTCATAAGGGGAAGCAACCGATGAATAAGGTGAGGAAGGAGAAAGCTACAAAAATGCCACCAAACCAGGAAGAGAAAGAGGAATTTGAAACTAGGAATTTATTGTCTCCATACATTCCACCAAGGAGGATGGATGCACCACCGGTTAGCATCCCTAGCAAGGGATATGCTACACTAGTAGCACCTAAAAAAATGAAAGGTATGAAAGCACTGCATGATATCCTGCTTTAGCTAGAAAAACTACCCTTTGAATATTCAGACACCAGTAAAATCAGTGCCCTTGATAGGAAGAACAAAATGAAGCTAGTTCAAGATACATTGGAATCACCAAACCGGTTTGTTCCAATGCAATGGGAAAACGGGATACTTTCACTCCTCTTCATGCTGCACTTTGGTTGAACCACAAAGGTGGATACTTACGTAAAATAGTTGTTGGTAGCCTTTCATGTAGGTTTCCTTTGCTTAGACAAACCATATTCAGTTGATGTTTACCTAATCTTAGTAATCACAGGACTACCAAGAGTTGGGTTGGACCTAGTATCAACCTTCGAGAAGGGAAAGCACCCAGTCTAGATTGCAAATGTCAAGCAAAAATATGACCTGGTCATATCTGGGAAAGAGTTATTAATATCATCCATCAATGACCCTGCCACTCATATGGAACCAATGATATTAACACACAAACTGTTGTGTGTCTTGTGATCAAAGCAATGTACTGTAGGAATAGTAATACTAGATGCACTTTGTGCAGAATGATTTCAAATCAATTTGTCTCAATTCTTTCTTAATGAACTACTACAGGATCTCACTTCATCATAGTAAGAAGGTACTCCTTTCCATTATGCTTGGTTGTTAATTTTAATCTCATTTACTATGTGGTCTAATCCAATAGATTATCAATCGGTTGACTTACCCGTCCCCTGTAGAGGAGCAAGATACCAAAATGTTTGGTTCTCACAAGACAAAGACAAACAATTGAGTAGCAATAGTGAATTCTTTGTCCATACTGAAGCTTTAAATAACTTGGTAAAGTAGCAGGTAAGACTTAGTCCAACTAGGATGTCCAAATTTCAACAAACTATTAATTTTCAAATAGTATCGCACTATGTTTTTATCCAACCATGTCGAGACCCCCGAGGACAGTGGTTGTCGACACAATATGTGCTCACAGAAGAAGATCTAGACACTTTTATCATTGATTGGCCAGAATAATGGTGGCATAAAGTATCACCAACTCCAGAAGAGGAAGAACACATAGATGCCACAATGCCAGACAAAACACTTCCTAATCCACCTCAGTAGGAGCTATCGATACAACAACAACAACAACAGGAAACAGAAAATGAAGAAGTACATTGAGAACCTCTGTGCAAGAAAGGAAAGGCTAACAAGGAAGCCAATGCGTCTTGTATGGATGATGAGGAAGTCGTGGCCATAGAAAAATCCCTCTAAAAAATTTCCCAAACAAGTTTCACTGACTTCAGAAAATAGTAGAATCAATTTATTAGTACTATCACAGACAGACTAATTGAACTAGGAAGAACATTTAAGGAATTCAAAGTTGCAGTAGATCATGCACCATAGGTACCTCAGTCACAGGACACACCTAGATCGTTGGAAGCACAGGAAACCCCACGACCTAGAGAAGATCACCCCATCAGAGTACAACTAAGCAGAGATGTAATAGAACTAGAAACCCTGAACTCCAATGAGATTGACAGAACCGTTGGCCAGGTATTCTTAGACTTCTCAAATATGCAATTGAAGAATTTGCATGTGTTACAGAAAGTAGTAGTTGAAGAGATTTGAGTAAGAGTAAATACCCTTGAAAAGCAAGTAAAGAAATCAGAAAATGCCATCAGTAAAATTAAGTCCAAGATGCAAAGAACTACCCGAGAAGAAAGAAAAAAGAAGCAAGTAAGCATAAGCTCAAAAATGTCATTAATCTTATTTGTTCGAATCTTGATGATGTTGAAATGTCACAAGACATGCCATCGAAAGACAAGGTCCTTCGGCTAGGAAAGATAGTGGCTGACCTTAGGAAAAAGGTAACTCGGTTAGAAGAGCAAAGGAGACCCAACACACCCCCAGAAGTGCTGGAAATATGAAGACACGCAACCACTTAGGTTGCAAACAGAATAGAAGAAGCAGAGCAAACATGTGCTAAGGTTGTGGACCAAGTCTCCCAGAATTGGGAAACCCCAATGGATGATGAGAAATCAAAAAGGGTTGCAAGTGAGCTCACTGCGTTTGAAGAAAATATAATGCAAATAAGAAACCAAATGAAGCAGCTACCCTTAAAACAGAATAAGGTCAAGGTGGTAGAGATGTGCAAATTGCAGCAGCAGACGACTGCGTTGTGCGTACAACAGCAACAACGTGAGGAAAAGTTCAAGGAATTGTAGGAAAAATCATAGAGGGTTAAAGGCATAATTCAGCCTGTACACCAGAAGGTGCATGAAGCAATGACATATATAGAAAGATTCATGTCAGAACACGTCAATTCTGACCTGGTGGAGCACGTGCAGAAAAAATAAGAAGAAGTGAGCACAGAGACAGAGAAGTTGGTGAAAATTGTGGAGGATTTTCAAAACAAAACCAACGCAAGTCAGTTTATGGAGCACTAGTTTGCGTGAAAATAAGAATATAAAGAGAAGGCACAGGAAGAGGAAGTCGCACCAGATGAGTAAGTCGTGATAGAACGATAGAACGAGATATGAGATGGCATGGCAGAATATCAGCAAAAGCAGGTGTTCAAATAGTGTAACGACTGAAAAATGACAGTAAGGCATAACACTGAGAAGGCGACATCCCTTAACGATTGTGGGTACAAGCTCGGTTAGAGCCAATGAAAACCACATGTGTGAAGGAATATTTGTAAGTTAGGCCGATAGTGACTCTCATTATGTGTTACTAGAATAGGAAAGACAACTTGTTGGGTAGATATAGTAAGTCGACGAAGATAGCGACTGAAAAGGAGTCTGTAATGAGTCTGTTAGAGTCTGTATCAAGTCGGTATTGAATCTGTAACAAGCATGTATGGGATCTGTATCGATTATGTAATGGGGATATAAAAGAAGGAACCTAACCTATAGATGGGTTGGTTGGTTAGCAGATTAACCGATAAAACATCTCACTAATCTTTAGACTCTTGGAAAGATTCTTGAGCTAGAATGGAGGTAGGATTTTGTTTAATGACTATGTATCATTGAGTGCATCAAAGTAGAGGTTTTGCAGCTGAGTGCATAGACGAGTAGAGAAGGTTGAGTCGATCCAAGTTGTGTGTGGATCACTAGTAAGAGTAGAATAGGAAGAGAAAGAGAGAATATCAGAGAGCATGAGAGTGAGGAAAAGTCTGTAAATATAGAAGAGAAGATCTTGAATAGATTCTTCAGCTTTCTGTGCAGACAAAAGGTGCATTTATTTCCTCATGCTAGATGAAGAGCACCTTGTGGTTTTTTCCCGGATGGGATTCTACGTTATATGTTGTGTATATGTGTGAATGTTAAAGTAGCTTAGATACATGTGTGAACGTTTTATTGAATGACTGGTTGATTATTGTGTTACAACTAGATAAATGTATGACTGTTGCATTATATTAATGAATGTGATTATGTTGTATGTTCACTATTTATTTACTTAAGTCGCATAAAGAAGGTTTGGATCACAACTTAGTGCTGAATAATTGTGCATACGAGTAACCCACCTTCTCAGTCTTCATTAGAAGCCTTGTCATAGATCCAAGATACTAAAACACCCTCGCACACAAACTACAGAAAGGTGGCTCTGGAAGTTACCCATAAGACTGACATATCTCGGGTGAGACGACATCTGTGTCGTAGGTGCTTCCGGTTGATCTCTGCTCCATCGGGTAGATATCTTGGGCTTTGATGTGCTGAGAAGAAGGGATTGAACGTGGATCTAGAGATAGAGAGAGGAAATAAGGCCAACACCTAAACCCCAATTTAACTATGGAGCTTGTGAGAGTTTGTTCTTACTTTAGCAATGTTGAATTTTTCTTTATGCTACTTAAAACAAATAGAAACTTTTGATATTCTCTATTAGGGTTGATACCTCCATATAGTATCTTAGTTTTCTCTTATCCTTTAATTATTTATCACACCACAAACTCTCCCTAAATTAAGATGTAATAATACTTTTAATAGTATCATTATTATACAAAGTGACCCTTCCTCAACTCCCCAATTATTTAGCCAAGACTTGGAATATTTATGCCAACATTGCTTAAAGCATATGTGGTTTTGAATGGGGTATGAATCAATATTATGGAGGCTCATGTTTCTTATCTTATTTATCTTAATCTAGTACATTAAGTGCATGTCCATAGCCATGCTTGTTCTCAACGCTTAAATCTCGCACACATGCCACATTTTTGGAATTCACACAACAAGGTGTCATCAACACATAGCATCCAGCCCACTAAATACATCCTTATCAAATCCAAGAAGCAACAGGAGTCCATATATTCCCAAAAGAAATCAAA
This sequence comes from Pseudotsuga menziesii, assembly GCA_001517045.1. Lineage (NCBI taxonomy): Eukaryota > Viridiplantae > Streptophyta > Pinopsida > Pinales > Pinaceae > Pseudotsuga > Pseudotsuga menziesii. The sequence goes on along the minus strand of LPNX010407787.1, from coordinate 110,400 downwards.
AGACAAAACTGTGTAGTCGAATCTCTGTTTATATGTGCTATCACGCGTATTACCAGTTCAGCGTCTACGTGGCCTGCATGGATCTCCCTTCGATATCCGCTTGATTAAAAAGAACGATGAGATATAAACCACTCGTGATGCATTAAAGACTAATGCAGGCTCCATTACCTCCAAGAATTCGAAATTGTCTCTTCACACACTTGGGTTCATTGAATGGCCCCTTTTTCTGTACTTTGAAGCTAGATCATGAGTCAATGGGCTTACATTTGGATCTTGTTATTTCTTCGCCACCTCTTGGACTATAAAAGGGAGCCATGGGCATGCATTTTTTAAGAAGAAATCATGGCAAGGTTATGCTGCTGGAATTATGATTGAGATCCCTTATAGCTCACCTATTCCCTCTTATTAGCATATTCTAAGCTCTCTTGCCACTGCCCTTCAAGGGGAAAGTATTCTTCTCATTTTTTCTTCAAGCTACTTAGCATCTAGTGTGGAATAAATACACCTCACTAAGAGGGATTGTGTTCCTCCACTAGAGCTCACATCTCCCAGGTGTTGTAAATAATTGACCATTAGGAAATACAAAAGTGGTTTGGCATCTATTGGTTATTGGAGTTTACATTCACACCCCATGTTCTTTGTTTTTTTTCTTTTCATTTTCTTTGTTTCATTAACAACCACTTGAAATATCACTTGGATCACTCCCCCTACTCATATGGGAAACTAATACTAAATTCTTATTGCAACCTACAAGGATTTTCCCCTCACCAAGTGGGAAGGATTTACCCTTGTTCAATATTTTTCACAATAGTATTTATGGTGACTCCACTTCATTTTAGTTCATTTATCTTACACTAGGTTGTTATTTGTCTAATTTCTAGTTTATTATGCTTTGCAGATGAAGAGTTCCATATCATTCATTCCAGGAATTCGGTCCCCATTCGCTCGTTTTATATCCTTTCACAGTTGCATGGATCCTGGTGTTGCAACCGCATAGTCGGTGTGCCCATCCCTTCAACTGTCGCACTACTATGTATGTTAACATACTAATTCCCATGTGGTCATGTCTGTCACTAACCGCACTACCTTTCTATGTTTTACTCGTGTAGTTGCACACATGTAAGTGTTTTATGCGCATGACATTGCTTGTGTCCATCTGTTTTGCATGATGTTGCATCTTTTGTTTGCTTTATACCTATTTTTCACAATTTTACATCCCTAATGGTTGTTCACTAATGAACTACATATAATTAACTTGCAATATTTCAATTATTTTGTAGTAATTAGCTCACATAGCCTAATATTAGGGAGTAAAGGGGTCATCCCTCAAAAGCTACCTAGGTAACCAACCTTGGTTTTCAACAAGCCTCATTGTTGTCACTAGTATTCAAGAGAGTTCATGTTTCTTTGCTTACTTTAAATATTTGTTAAAGTAGTGTAAACCCACTTTTTCACATAAGAAAGGACCTAAAGACTCTTCTCTCTTGAAGTATTATCTTCACTGCATGCCTCGTGTGAGGTTGATGAATAAGAAAAGGGAGTGAAGTGTGAAATCCCTCCATTGAACACTTTTATTTCAGTAGCATTTTTGTTAGCAAGCACCATTAGCATCTTTAAAAGTTCAAAATTGAAATTCCATTTCATTTTGTTTTGAGCTCTTTAGTTAATTGCAACAATACAATTTTCTTATTCACATGTGTGTTTGCACTAATAGCACAAACTAAGTGACCTAAAATATTTTTCAAACTGAGTATGCTCTTCACCTCGCATTTAATACGATCTTGGTGAATCACAGAGGGGAATTGTGAAATACCTCCATTACACACCTTAACCAAATTTCAACCCTTAAAATCCACCCTTGTAATTGCTAACCAACTAAAATCCACCATAGGAGGTCACAAAACAGTCTTTTAGTTTGGTAGGATTGATTGGGATAAGCATCCAAAGAACGCCTACCAATCTAGTTTTATTAGGCATTTTTTCAAACATAGCATCGTTGAATTTCAGGGAACTATCAAAATATTTCTATAACCAAGTGTTAAAAGAAAACCCATATTAGAAGTGTGTCATGGCCAAGGATGTGAAAGCCAAGGTATACCTGCCATGCTCTCCCCTACAAGTCACTCAGCTTGTTGTAGGGAGATGGCACCATATCGTGCATGATGAACCAATTATCCACACTTTATGCAAGGTATCTTAGTAGCTGAACTTAAGAGATCACCAAGGAGCATTTTTGGGTTTAAGTGACTCCTAAAGTCATTTATTAGTAATGGGAGGTGTTGCCAAACGTTAGCCCCAAAGCTAATAGAACGGGATCCTTGTTACCTTCACTAGTCAGATGTTGTGTGGATCCCATTATCACCAACAATTATGATTTTGGAAGACTCAGTTACACTTTAGAGGAAGAACGTTAGGTATTTAGGGAATTCACCTTTATTTTCTTTTTAAATACAAGTTCACCTAACTCGTAATTAAAAATAACCTACATGTGAAACCATTTGCACTAAACCATCATTGCACATATCACTCACTTATTGCACCATTTTTCATCTGTTCAATTATGTTTATTCCCAACATCACTCTCACATTGTCACTAGACTTCCACCATAGAGGAACAAAACCTCCCCTAAGGAAGTACCACATACTACAAGGCATGTCCCCTCTCTCGAGGGGTGTTTTTCCATTTTTTCTCTGTGGTTCACGCGGTGGATGACTCGGATGAGGTTTCTCCTATGCCAAATTGATTGGATCCTCCAAGCAAGTATTTACCTTGCTTGACTCTTTCTCTCCCCTCAGAGATATTATGGACCCTTTTGCTTCATCCTCTCATGGAAGAGGCTCACCTTTAGTTCCACTTAGCGAAGGAAATACCTCACCTTCTTCTCCCTCTTCGAAAGGAGGTTAAACAGTATCTTCATCTTCACATAGAGGACAAATATCACCACCACATACTGTCACACCCTGGTTTTGACCTCGTTGCATTAGATGTATATGATGTATATATTGTAAATAATCATGGTGTGGAGCTAAAGGCCAATTCCCCACCATTGATTGGTTATGCTATGTTTCGGGTCGAAATTGTCACCAATGGTATATCGGGGCATGCGGCATACATATCAAGTTTTGTCATCATGTAAATATACATCTTTAATTAAATGAACCCAACCAGCTATGCTCACTGCAACCATAATGAAAAGGGCATGATTTTCCCAAGGATAAGGGGGGGAATTGTTAAACCATGAACCAATGGGGAAAAATCCATGTGTCACCTCCCCTTGTCTCACCCAACTTCCACCATTAAAAAATGTTGTTGTTAGTTGGGGCAGTTATGGCTAGGAGTGGAGTGTGGCAGGACTGTCAGTCCTTGCCCACACGCACACTCCACCAACAGGTTGACCTCACATTGGCAAGGAAGAACAACCACCGTCATCACTCTAGCAGACTCCCCATTCTCACCACTACGCCATTCTCTCCAGTGTCTATTCATCCTCACGCGGGCATGATAGTCTGTTCATTCTCACGCAGAGGCATATTTTCTGTTTGATCTCACACAGCTAGGAGGGGATCCGTTTCTCGATTGTCATTCACGTTCTTCCACAGAGTCGAATCAGGTGTGTTTTCCCTCTGTATTTCTAAGGTCTGGTGTAAAAATTTCCTGACGCACAGGTTGAGAGTCTGTATCTTCCTCCCCAGTGTGGTCTGTGTAAGTTCTTCCTGATGGCTTCATTGTCTAGGAGGGACTGTTGTTTTCCCTGTGTTGTGAGCTATGTTGTTGATATGTTTTGAGACTACTGTAAGTTGCTTGGGAGTCATTTTGGCCACATTAGGGCCAAGAACGACTCAGGCATCGTTTTCCCTGTCTAAGCTGTAACTGCTAATTGATTGCATGCATGCAATGGTTGGTATTCAGACTGTGTTGGGAGAAGGGATGGGGGCTTGGTTTGCTTGATAAACCTGTTGTGTTTGGAAACCACACAGATAGAGCTAGAGGGATGGCTTTCTTCTCCACAACCCCTGAATAGCACTGGAAGGGAAGTCAAGGCCTGAGGGACTGTGTAGCAGAGAAGGGACTAATTCCTTGTGTTGGGTGTGTGTGGGTGTATTAGAAGTCAGGCTAGTTCTGGTGTAGGTGTTCCTAGCTCTGTAATGGGCTCACCAGCTTAGCATTTAGCCTTTCCCAACTCCTGGATGGCCTAATAAATCCAACTGTGTTGGTTTGGCTGTGTTTTGTGTATCCTTGGTGTTGGCCATGATGGGCAGACCCGGGTTTACTATAATCAACCAACAACACCCCTAGCTCACCGGCCCTTTCGGCGACAGACCGTAAAGCGGCCTGAAGTCTCACCCAAGGTGACTCTAATGGGTTGGCCAAGGACTCAAGTGTCTTGGACCAGGTTCTGCGGCAGTCCTACTTGTGACTCGCAGCTCTCCTAGCTGCGAGGTCTCTTCCTCTACGCGTCGCGTGACCCTCTGCTCGCGTCGCACGATCTCCTCGTCTCACAGCTCTTCTAGCCACGAGGTATACCTTTCTACTGCCATGCGGTCCTTCTCTATGTTGCGCACTTTCCCTAAGCTGCGATATCTCCAACCTTACCACATCGTCGTGCACTGTGCGACACGCAGCTCCTGCCCAACGCTAAGTCCTCAACCTGCGGTATCGCGCACCGCAACTCCTCTGTCGGTGCAGTATCACCTCTCTGTGATATCCTACCTTTGTGGTTTCATGCACTTAGCGTTGCTCGTGTCGACGTGCAATACTTAACATACAAGGATATTCAATACTGCAACTAATGACTATTTTACGCAAAGCATAAATGAACCACATACAACATGCCAAAGACTTTGATTTATACCTTTTTTCCTTCTATATTACTGTGAGCTGATTAGCACATTCATTCATTAAACTGTAACCAAAATCCATGAAATGACTGTGAAATGCATAAGTAAACATAGAAAATAATCCAATCACATAACACACGATTTTAACGTGGTTCACCTCCAGGATGGAAGTTACGTCCACAGAACTGTGTTTTCTTTATAGCTCAGGGGAAGGTAAAACACAGTTCTGTTGCACCGCATATGCAGCTCAAGATCTTCTCTCTTAGATATCTTTTCTCTCTATATTGCTCTCCTACAATATACTCTTCCCATTCTGTCAATCCCTGTGGATCATTACATGCATACTCTATAAGCCAGCTATTGGTTACAGTAAGATTGCTACCACTAATAACAGAACCAGAGCTCGGATTTTACAACAATCTAATGGTCTGCAAAACACTACTACGACTGAATGACTCAACTAACTGACCAACCAACCAACCCACCAAACAACCAACCCTTTTACAATACAAAATATATCCTTTTATAGGAAGCCCGAAGGTCTTGCCATTACAACACTGTGGGCCTGTCCCAACAGTAACCCAAAACCCTAACTAGTGACAGTCGGCCATATCTGTACTTGAGATAGCCGCTTTCTATCACACCACAGCTCTCTACAGTATTCCATGCTTCCCGGCACTGATCATGGGTACTATGCACCGCTTCTCTTTTCTGTCCTTCGTCTTCAATGCTTCATCCTTGTTGCTCCTTCTTCTTTATGAGGGTCGTTGAGCCCTCCTGTCTTCTGTCGCTGCCTTCAATGTAGTGGGTGAGCTCTCTCTTCTCAGCCGCTCAGGTACCGTTGCCTTTCTTGACTTGTCTATTTAAAAAGTCATGGTTTTTGGCTCTGCTCTGCAACTGGAAACGTGCTACGACGTCATAGCTCTGTCTTATCTTCTTTCAGCCAAAACTTATCTCTTCGCTAAACTAGCAGCTTCTTCTGTAGCTACGGGACCCTGCTCCAACAGTCCCCTAACACTTACTTGTGGCTCATCCTCGAGCCACCACTAGCGGGATTCTCCTGCTGTAGCTTTGCCTTGGCTTCTTGCGAAGTCCTCTGCAACCTGTCTCGAAGTCCTATGACTTCCTGCTGCATCACTTCGACACGCTCTCTATAGTTTTTGTAACTTGGTTCACTGGGCTCTCTTATCCTTCCTGCCCGATGTCATGGTCTCGCTCTCTTCGCTCCTGAAACCTTTTTAAGAGCCTTCTCATGTTTGAAAGGTCTTCCACAGATATCCTTTCCTCTTTATCTAGGTTAGAACTTTTATCACAAGGAAAATCTGTATCTGCCAGCGTTTTCAAACATTTCCTTCAGTATGGAGCGCTGTATATGAAAGAGATACAAACCATGAATTCCGTTCTGAGAACAAGCCTTTGTCTGCGTTCTAGAATTCCACCAACTGCTGGGTTTGTTGTCTTCTTCCACTTCTCTTCTCTTCGAGGTGCTCCAGGTACACATGCTGCCTCTGATCGTCAGATTTCCGTTTCATTGCCTCCGCATTCTTTTGTTCTTCTCTTAGCTGATCAGATAGGTCGACGACCTTCTCCTGTTGCTTTCTTTTTCTCATTTTTACTTTCCACCTGGCGGGAGATTTCTTCTCATCATTCTTCTGCTCTACTTTCTTATCTTCAGTGATTGGCTCGGTGTTCTTCTTCTCCTTAGCAGATATTTTGGTGACAACTTCCACTTCTAGCGCTTGACTCTTCATCCTTAGCGGCTGTCTAACCTGTGATGTACTTAATTTCACAACCCTGGACGGCGTCATCATAGCGAACCTACGGCCACCAGGGTCGAAGCGTCTCGGCATGTCTTCTAGAGGTTCATCCTCGAACAGAGCTCTCTCAGTACAAAACGGCGGACGTGCAATGGCTGCAACTTTTGAAAATCACAACACTCTGTAACAAGCTTAGCTCTTCAAAGGGAACTCTTAACAACTTACTCTATAGCTCTCGGTTTTTCTACAAACGTAACCATCCCAATTGAATACTTTCTGCTTTTATGCCTGCAACGATAATCCCGGACACAACGGTCATCTAGACTGAACCCGTCGGTCATAATTAATACCTGGACAAGACCACACTCGTCATCTGATCCTTAATAAATGCAGAAATCTGATCGAATTTCCCTCGAAGCGTGTGTGTACGGGCGCCGGTCTCGTCGGAGATTTGCCAAATCTGGAAAAATTTATTATACTGCTGCCAAATCTACAGTAAGATATACCGGTCATTACCTCATTAACTACCTGTCAGATGATGACTTGACTAGCCCTCTGTCGGTTGCAAAACTGAGTACGTGGCACGGGGAAACATCGCACTGCCACGATGCAACTCCACATCACCTGCATACAACAATAATTTTTTTTTGTTGAATCATCCTTGTGCGATTCCTCATACTTCAGAAACTACCTGCCAGTGTAGACTAGTTCCCGGTGAGATGCCTCCTTTCAACTACATTGGACATCTGCACCACCATAAACTAGCTAAGATAGGGCTGAGAGGCGAGGTGGCTATCACTATAGAGCTTAAGCCTACTACCATTAATCGATGTGGGAAGAAGCTCCCCATTCAGCTGGCTAAGCTGAACGGCACCTCCCTCTATCACTTGTTGTATCTGATATGGCCCCAACCAATGTGTTTTGAACTTTCCTGGAAACTTAATGAATTTGTTGTCATAGAGGAGCACTAGGTCTCCAATCTGGAAAGTCTTTCTCTTAATGTGTCTGTCGTGCCAAGCTTTTTCTCGTGCCTTCTGCACTTTCTGATGGAATCCGGCGATGAATCTGTCTTCTTCTAAGTCAAGCAGCTGTGCTAGACTTTCCTCCACTATGTCTGTATCAGTCATCCCTGTAATCTGAGTGATTCTTAAACTGGGAAGAATATACTCCATAGGCATAACAGCCTCCTGTTCATACACCAAGCTGAAAGGTGTGTGTCCCGTAAGTTTCTTGCATGTGGTCTTGTACGCCCATAATACAGCGTTAACTCTGAGGTCCCAATCATTCCTTTGGCTATTGCAGATCTTAGTAAGAGCATTTTCTAAAATATTATTAAAGGCCTCCACCGTACCATTAGCCTGTGGGTGGTAGGGAGTGCTCTTATGGTGCTGAATCTAGAATTCTTCTGTCAATGCCTCAATAGTGTTGTTCAAGAAATGTGTGCCTTGATCACTCATCAAAATTACTGGGCATCCAAATCGACTAATGATGTTTTCAAAAAGGAACTGTGCGGCTGTGGCAGCATCACAATTTCTTACTGCTTTGGCCTCTGCCCGTCTGGTGAGGTATTCTGTTCCAGTGATAATATATCTCGCCCCTGTGCGCTTTCTTGGTGGGTTGATAGGACCCACAAAATCTATAGCCCATTTGTCAAATGTGTGCAGCGTGACCTGCGGTCGTAGAGGCATTTCATCGCATCGCGAGGGTTTTCCTACCCTTTGGTAGATATCGCAGCATCTACAAAAGTCCTTGGTGTCTTTATGCAATGTAGGCCACCATAATCCTGCCTCCAGGATTTTTTGCGCAGTCGGCTTTCCTGCGAAGTGACCTCCTGCGGTTCCTGAATGTCCCTCTCTAATAATAGCGTCTTTTTCATGCGGCATCACACATCTACGCAGAACTTCATCCGGACCTAAATTGTATAGGTGTCCTGCAATAAGGGTGAAGTCTGCTGCTTTAACAACCAACTGCTTCTTTTGCTGCTTAGTAAACTCATCCAGTGCTACTCCTGTAGTGAGAAATTGAATAATATCGGCATAGTACTCATCTGCGATCTGGATAGAAAACAATGGTGCATCTGGCAGATTTTCATCTAGGTTACTTGGCTCTTCTCCTGAGTCTATCCGCGACAGGTGATCAGGTCTGGCATTCAGTCGGCCTGGCTTCACGATGATTTCAAAATCATACTCCTGAAAGAGGAGTAACCATCTATAGATTCTCCCCCCTAACACTGGCTTATTGACCAAATACTTCAACGCGGAATGGTCAGTGAACATCTTAAACGAGGCACCCAATAGGTAGTGCCTGAACTTCTGCAGCGCGTACACCATAGCTAGGCCTTCTCTTTCTTTCTGTTGTGGTGCAGTTCTTTTCTACTGTCGAGAGCTTTCTACTGGAGTATGCGATAGGATGGTCAATGTCCCCTTCTCCTGGTTGTGTTAAAACAACCCCTAATGCGATGCCAAACGCATCCACATGTACATGAAATGGCTTAGTCCAGTCTGGAAATACTAAGATGGGTGCTGTAACCATCTTTTCTTTAAGTGTGTCTAGACTCTACTGACATTCCTCATTCCATAGGAATTTTACATCTTTCTTTAGCAATTTCTCCATTGGTGCTGTAATCTTTGCGTAGCCCTTGATGAACTTTCTGTAGTACCCAGTATGACCAAGTACTGTCCTCAGTTGCTTGACTGAGTTGGGTGCTGGAAGGTTTACAATGATGGCGATCTTCACGGGATCTACCATCAAGCCTTGTCTGCAAACAATGTGACCCAAAAAAATACCAAATGGTGCACAAAATATACATTTCTTCAAGTTTAGAGAAATCTGGTACTGCCTACATTTCTCTAGCATCAGTCTTAAGTATCCTATATGCTTGTCGATTAGTCCAAATACAGTCCAATCATCAAAATATACTTCTAATAATTTATGAATGTATTCTTTAAATACAGCAACTACTACTCTAGAAAATATAGCTGGTGCATTCTTAAGACCAAAGGGCATTACCGTATACTAGAACGAGCCCCATTCTGTTGCAAAGGTGGTCTTGGATCGATCTTTTGGATGTATTCTGATCTGATGGTAGCCTGAAAATCCATCAGTGAAGGAGTAGACCTCCTGTCCTCCCACGTTGTCTAATACCTCATCAGTGAACGGTGTCGGAAATGGATCGTGAAGCGATGCATTGTTGAGCTTGCGCAGATTGACACAGATCCTGATGTCTCCTTTTGTTTTCTTTTTCTTGTACAACCATGGGGCTAACCCATTCGCTTTCTTCTACCGGCTCAATGATGCCTGCTGCTAGCATCTTATCGATTTCATCCTTTACTTTTTATTTGTAGCACGGGTTCAATCTATATGGGCGCTGCTTGACTGGTCTAGCATCCTCCTTCAATGGTATCCTCATAATTCCAAGGTCTCCAACTATTCCCTTCATCTCTGTGAACTAGGTGGGAAATAGGTCCTGATAGTCATGTAACAAATCTGCAATCTGTCCGACTGTTTCATCGTTCCAATAGTCTCCAATAGAGGCAAACTTAGGTTCTGCGTCTGTGCCAATATTGATCTTTTTAATCTTGATGGGCTCAGTGATTGCTGGAATCTCTAACTGTGGTCCCCCAACATCGCGAGTCCCTTCTGAATCGAGAATGTTGGTGTTGCAAGGGTCCTCATCCTCATCCTTATCTTCATTGTCTGGCTTTGCTGCAAAATTATAGCACTCTAGCGCGGCTTGCAACTGGGTGGCCCACTCGGGTTGAGCCTGCACTGAGATGGTACAGTCCTCAAATATCTTGATCTTGATTATGTCTAGGGCCTGAGCAACACTTGGATGTTCTAATTCAAATGCGAAGGTGAGTAGGAAACTGTCTGTCATAAGTGACCATGTGGTTGTCCCCTTGCGCAACTCGGTCTCTGTGTACCAGTTCCTTGGAACTGTGTCCAATGTGTGAATGAATCTATGAACCCATTCATCCTTGGGAATGTCCGACCAGTTCTGTTCACATGTCTGAATGTGTGTCCTGGGATCTGTTTCTCCTGTGTACTTCTACTGGACATACTCTCTGTTGACAGAAAATCTGATCGCCATCAATATTTTAATATCATCCCATGATGCGATATTCTCTTTATGTGCATACCACCATCTTGCAGGTGTGGCTCATACTGCAAGGTCCATAGCTGTGATCCTCTATTCGTAAGGAATCTGTTGCTCAAACTACTCAAGGAAGTCCTGGATATCTGTCAAACCTTGATATGATGGAATCTCAGTAATCTTTGCACCAATCCATCGTAGTGACTTACTCATAAACGCACATCTGCGCACTGAGACTTCATAAAGTCTGTTCTGCCAGTTCTCTAGACCAACATCGGAATCCGATGTGCATGAGCTGTCGCATCGCCAACTAATGTTCCCTTATGCAGTTGGATTGATGTAGTTGTTCTGGTTCGCAGTCATCTGGTAGAGACTATCCAAGTTTTGTGCCTCCTCCTCTGCTCGGATAGGTTCAATGTATCTAGGACCCTGGTGAGGATCCAGTGGTGCGATGACCCGGATCTGCGCATACTCAAAGGTCATTTGTCTTCTCTTTAGGTCAATGACAACCTTGCTATCGATCTCCCAATTGATACTTAATAATGCCGGATACGGTCAACTGTCGCCAATGATTTCTATAACCTCAAAGTCCGCAAAACTGCGAACTCCGTCAATGTCAACTGGCACCTGCGGCAGTCGACCCAATGGTGATACTCACTCCTGATTAGCTAATCTCATGTGGATAGGCAATCTGACTAACTGAGGATTGCCCATTTGTTCCCATGTCTGCTTAGTTAGAACATTCACCTCTGATCCTAGATCTAAGACGACTTCATCCATTTCAAACTCTCCAATCTGTGCTGTGAGCTTCATCTCTCTTCTGGTCCTTTATGTCCTGTAATATTATGAACAGCACTATGTGCACTTCCCAAGAGAGAAGGTTGCTGACACTGATCTATGATGCACTGTAGCTCGCCGATATATTTTTCATTTCTTACGAGTTTCAAACAACTGCGCAGGAAGGATTGTACACTTCCTGTCAATTCATCCTTGTCGCATCGTCCCGATGTGGTAACCTGCAATATCTGTTCAGGGCTATCGCCACAAGGTGCTTGCTGCGGTACGCCCCTAGACGGCGGTACCTGTGATCCTAATTGTGTAGGTTCATCAAAGGAAGCCTTGGCTTCATGAAATGTCTCTTTATTCTTCTGTAGGTTGAGTGTTGTTGCTTTACTAGGAGCTCTGCGCACCCACTCCTGACTTGTGTTCTTTTCGGTCTCCTGCAATGTCCTACTAGTGGAAGCACCGCTACGAGTCACAATGTTAACTTTTGGTTATGGTTCTGCCTACTCAGTAGTAATAAGCTGGATGTTCTGGTGTACTGCTGGCTTAGGGTCTTTGATCTTAGCTATTAAGGTAGGACACTCCTCTATGGTATGATCATAAGATTTGCAGTAGTTGCAAGTGGTAGTGGGGCTCTGACAATCCCTAGCATAGTTTCCTACAATTCCGCAGTTATAACAAGTGATTGGTCTGTGACCATGGCCAAAACCTTCTCCTCTACCGAAGCCTTCTCCTCGTGCAAAGCCTCCTCCATGGACTCGTCCTCTGAATCCTCCTCCATGGCCACCATAAGTTGGATCAGGCTGTGGTCCTGCTGCTGGACCCTGTGTTTCTGACTGGACTCTATATACGTCATATTTTCTATCTAACATGAGATTATAGGCTCGGAAATCCTGTTCATCATGTCTGACCTAGCTGTAGAAGACACAGTATAGGTTCTTAGGTGTCTATACATACTTCTGAAGCAAAGGGCATTGCTGAGGCGGATGTCCTTGTGTTTTTCATATTTCACACCATGGCCCTTGCATTTGTGGTAAGGGGTTAGGAGCCCCTGATGCTAAATACTCTGCAAAGACTGGACAGTTGTCTTTGGTATGACCCTGTGCTCTACATCGTAAGCACCATATGTCTTGCATAACCTCTTTTCCTTTCTTAAGTTCATGTATCTGTAACGTGAGGTTGGCCAATTGGTTCTGTAGAGTTGTCATGCCTGCACTGGTTTCAGCTAAGGGTGAAGCTTCTAGCTTCATTGCCATCTCCAACGCGTCATCCTGCGTCTGGAGTTTCTGCTGCATTAGCGGTATTCTGATGTGAGGGAGCAGCACTGCAATAAACCATTCCTTATGCTGCTCCAGCGCAAACTCAAAGCTTACTTGATCTATAAGAGCTTTGAATTTTTGGTCAAAGTCCCATACTGATTCTGATGGTAGTTTCTTAATATCCTTGAGCTCTGTTATGCACTGAGACTCAGACTTAGGTTTCTTGAACTCTTTAATCATGGCGTTCTTGACCTGGGCAAGTGTCTTGGGTACTGTGGTATACTTTATGTACCATGTTAAAGCTCGATCTCTGAGTGTGGTGACCAACTGTACAAGTTTAAGGTTATCGTCATTGATTGTTTTAATGGTCCACATGGCTTCACATAGAAACCAATGTTGTTCTGGGTCCTCTGCTCCTGTACCCTTAAAGGTAGGTAACTTCATATCGTCTCCCATTCTATTTCTCTGCGGTGCGTTCTGATTGACTGGATTACTTCCACTCAATGGTGTAGGTGAAGGTGATGTAGCTGTAGTAGGTACTGTCTGTGAGCTACTGGATGGAGTACCTACAGGATTACTCTGAGTCCCGGTCTGTTTCTGTGGGGTATAGGGATGGTAAGGGGTACCCCCCTCTGGTTCTTCTGTGGTACTAGGACTCGGTTTCCTACTATTGTTTGAACTATCTCCAAATACGGGAGAGCCGAAAGCTACTTTATATTTCTTGCCACTACGTGTTCATCCAATGTCATCAAAATCACTTTCAAACTCTTGTGACATTACTATCTTTACTTATTCATCTGAAATCATGTCCATTACTCCTTTTTCATGTAGCAGCATCTTAATGGACAAGTTTAGAGATTTTAGGTACTTACCATGATATCCTTTGAAGAAGTACCGCTCAGCCTCGCTGAAGCTTTTTCTTTGGTCCACTACAAATTCTGTAACAAAGCCTCCTAGCACACTTGCAAGCCAGAAGTCCACTGCTCTCATAATGGGATTGTCAAGCTTCTGCACGATATGAATCAGCTCCGGTGTCCAGACAATGTTTCTTTTCTTCTTGAATATGTTCCTATCTGTCAACTTTGATAACCAGTTGTAGAGTTCATTTCCATAGGTTGCAAAAAATATCGTGTGTATATCTGAAGCGATATGCTTTTGTAACCAGTCCTCTGTGCTCAGCTTAGGGCTCCGATTTTCTTTCTTGGAAAACTCCCTTAGGTTTGAATCCAACCACTGGTGAAACTCTTCTCTAGTAGGATTCCAACAGAACATTAGCGCTTAGTTGTTCAAAACCGACAACGGAACCATTTGTTGGCCATGATGGGCAGACCCGGGTTTACTATAATCAACCAACAACACCCCTAGCTCACCGGCCCTTTCGGCGACAGACCGCAAAGTGGCCTGAAGTCTCACCCGAGGTGACTCTAATGGGTTGGCCAAGGACTCAAGCGTCTTGGACCAGGTTCTGCGACAGTCCTACTTGTGACTCGCAGCTCTCCTAGCTGTGAGGTCTCTTCCTCTGCGCGTCGCGTGACCCTCTGCTCGCGTTGTACGATCTCCTCATCTCGCAGCTCTTCTAGCCGCGAGGTATACCTTTCTACTGCCGTGCGGTCCTTCTCTATGTCGTGCACTTTCCCTGAGCTGCGATATCTCCAACCTTACCGCATCACCGTGCACTGTGTGACACGTAGCTCCTGCCCAATGCTAAGTCCTCAACCCGCGGTATCGCGCACCGCAGCTCCTTTGCCGGTGCGGTATCACCTCTCTGTGATATCCTACCTCCGCGGTTTCACACACTTAGCGTTGCTCGTGTCGATGTGCAAGACTTAACATACAGGGCTATTCAATACTGCAACTAGTGATTGTTTTACGCAAAGCATAAATGAACCACATACAACATGCCAAAGACTTTGATTTATACTTTTTTCCTTCTATATTACTGTGAGCTGATTAACACATTCATTCATTAAACTGTAACCAAAATCCATGAAATGACTGTGAAATGCATAAGTAAACATAGCAAATAATCCAATCACATAGCACACGATTTTAACGTGGTTCACCTCCAGGATGGAAGTTACATCCACAGAAATGTGTTTTCTTTATAGCTCAGGGGAAGGTAAAACACAGTTCTGCTGCACCGCATATGCAGCTCAAGATCTTCTCTCTTAGATCTCTTTTCTCTCTATATTGCTCTCCTACAATATACTCTTCCCTCTCTGTCGATCCCTGTGGATCATTACATGCATACTCTATAAGCCAGCTACTGGTTACAGTAAGATTGCTACCACTAATAACAGAACTAGAGCTCGGCTTTTACAACAGTCTAATGGTCTGTAAAACACTACTACGACTGAATGACTCAACTAACTGACCAACCAACCAACCCACCAAACAACCAACCCTTTTACAATACAAAATATATCCTTTTATAGGCAGCCCGAAGGTCTTGCCATTACAACACTGTGGGCCTGTCCCAACAGTAACCCAAAACCCTAACTAGTGACAGTCGGCCATATCTGTACTTGAGGTAGCCACTTTCTGTCACACCACATCTCTCTGCAGTCTTCCATGCTTCCCGACACTGATCATGGGTACTATGCACCGCTTCTCTTTTCTATCCTTCATCTTCAATGCTTCATCCTCGTTGCTCCTTCTTCTTTATGAGGGTCGCTGAGCCCTCTTGTCTTCCATCGCTGCCTTCAATGCAGTGGGTGAGCTCTCTCGTCTTGGCCGCTTAGGTACCATTTCCTTTCTTGACTTCTCTATCTAAAAAGTCATGGTTTTTTGCTCTGCTCTGCAGCTGGAAATGTGCTACGGCGTCGTAGCTCTGTCTTATCTTCTTTCTGCCAAAACTTATCTCTCCGCTAAACTAGCAGCTTCATCTGTAGCTGCGGGACCCTGCTCCAACACTTGGCTATGTGTAAGCTTGCTTGTTCCTTATTCCTTGGAGAATCATGCCTAGCTCATGGGTGGCAGCATTGCTGAGAGATTAAGGAGCACGCTGGCCTATGGTTGGGTGGAACGTTGCAGCGACATAGCTGGTTGCGGAACGAGTTCTTTATAAGATAAGTAATCTTGTCTATTTTAATTCTGCAATCCTATTTACTGTTAATGACTATGATGAACATGTTGAATGCTTGTATGAACGTATGTTGGCTTCCGCTGTATGATAAATAATCATGTATGCATGTTCTAGTTCAAAGCATTTTGTTTTCAGCATTTCAATTTTTATGACTGCACATGTTCATGGGGCTCTTAGCCCGGATGGTTAACGCCATGGTAGTGTCCTCTTCGCTAGTCGAAGGGTCAGGGATGTTACACATACTCCCTAAATATCACCACCACATACACCCCCTTCTCCTCGTCAAGGAAACAACACACAGAATACAATGGCGACACCTAACCCAAACCTACCCTTCATAAAGAGCTTGAATCTCTTTGATTTAGCAAAGCTTATCAATGAAACCATAGATCATAATGCAGTGTGTCCCAATATGCCTAATAAGATCTATTCAGACATCCCTAATTTTGAAGGGAAACAAGGATATGATCCTGCCAACCATATAATGTCCTTCCACCTATGATGTTCCTCAAACAACATAGTGGTAGACACAGTACAACTTCACCTCTTCCAACAAACCCTTACTGGTATAAATTCCAAATGGTATGTGAACCTACTAAGGGCTTCCCCTACCACTTTTGGGATAATAGACACCAATTTTCTTACCTATTTTCAGCTACCCAAATTCCATGACTTAGGTTTGGAAATTCTCATAGAGTTTCAGCAAAACACTTCTACTCATATCATGAACCACATCCATGAATGGAGCCTTAGGTGCACATTATTTAAAATTGACATCCAAAATCAGTTTCTTTTGGATTGGTTCCTCAAATCACTCCAAATGGCTATTACTAAGTATATGGATACCTCCATGCCACAAAATGAAGAAGAGGCCATCCTAAAGGCCCAACACTTTGATCTCATCTATGGACAATCGATGGTTGGATTCTCCCCATGTTGGGATGTCTCATTTAGTGGATGGGATTATTGGGTCCATTTCCTCACACAAAAAATATACCCCTCCACCTACTCTTGTACCACCACCTATTATGTTACAATATTCACCCATCCTTGTTGTCTTGGATCCCCCTACTACTGTCACAAATCCCCTATTTGAGAAGCTTTAACATGGACCCTATAGTCCTACTTACCCAAATGCAAACCAAGCACAATCAATACCTCCATCATAGATGGCGCAAACTTCTCCCACCTCCACATCGTATGGAGCAAAATAAGCATATATCCCACCACCGGGGTATAACCCTTACTACACTTTTCCTTGCCCTCCTGGGATAGCTCCCATGCCTCATATGGGGGTTTACTTGATCCAGTCGTCTTTCCAACAACAAACTCAATAGTTTGAGCTGTTGGATGTCACTAATCCCCAAAACCCATAGAATCAGGGAAAAAATAAGGAAAATAACAAGCAACCCCAGCAGTAAGGGCAAGGGGACAACCCTCCTCCATAGAACCCGAACCTGGGTAACCAACAAGGGAAAGGGGGAAACGTGGGATGGAATCCCCCCAAACAAGGTAAAAACACCAACCTGAGGACCAACTATTCTTTATTGATCTATGGAGTATGGACACTATACTTACAATTACCCTCTTATCACTGAAAACCAACAGTTGGTAGAAGCAAAGAAAAATATCGTAGAAAACCCTCACCAGGTGTCTAATGCACCACAACCACGGTCATTTGTCTTGCAGCAACCTTTTTCTAGTCAATGGGTTGTCACCCAACAACTATACCCTCTCCCCACAAGTGATGGTTCATTTCAAAACATTTACATAAACTCGACAGATGTTAATCTTCAAACCTAAACCAAAGGGTATAGCGGTCCTGAACCCTATCCAGTCATAGAAGAGGCCCTTATTACCTTGGGGGCCCTTTGCAGATTTCGATCCTGAGTTTAGAACAAATGTTGGGGATACCAAAGGTACCACTTAAGTGTACCCCTCATAATCCTCATATGAAATCCACCCACAATTACAACATTTTGGATGACTTGGCTCAGTCTCCAAATTCCATGTCCACCTTAGAAGTGCTTCAGTCTTTCCCAACACAACGTAAGGAATTATTGAATTCCCTTGGCACTATCGACCCTTATGAATCACGCCTCATGACTTTTGACCTTGACAAAGGTGACCTGCAACTACCCTCATCAGCCACATTTCAAGTCCCAGTTATAGTTGAAAACATTAGGATTCATCGTAGCATCATCAAGGCACATCCACTTGCGTCATGTCCTCAAATGTTTGGAAAATATTGGGATTGTCTAAGCTAGTCCCATACTCTATCTCCTTCTGTGCATATGATGGCATACCATCTCAACCACAAGGATTGAACTAAAATTTTCCCCATCGAGCTAGGGGAAAAAATGGTCATGATCGATATTGAGGTAGTTGATGCACAACTCAACTACAATATCTTCTTGGTTCTTAGCTACATATATGACATGAAGGTGGTTTCCTCCTAGGTCTTCCACATCACGATGTTTCCCTTTAATGAGAAGATCATTGCCATTGATTTACTTAACTACTATGGACCCCACGCCACTATCAACTATGATAATGTCGTACCCATAGTAGGTGAAATCAACCAACCTCCTTACTTTGAAATCTGCCCAAATGAGTTCAAAGACTTCGGCCTCCTAGGGGCATATTTAGGCCCTCCACGTGAAAACCCCACCTCAATGAACAGTATCATGTGCACCATTTCCACCTCTGAAAATGTGTCTCCCAATCCAATGGTACCATTGTTAACACCCCCCACAATTCATAGAGTAGAACAAACAATGAATCCCTTCCCCCCCCCCATGTTTCGTATACCATTGTTGTGCCCCCCATAGGAATGCAAGGAAAGTCAGTTACGAATCAGTTAACACTACTTGCGCTAACTTTGGGAATCCCTATGTGGTACCTTACACCACCCTACCCAAAAATGGTCTCAAAACCCCTATAAAAATATGAAAGAGTTCCTATTAGATAGGTTACTCCCCTAGGTCCACACCCTAATCGAACGATACTTGCAACCATGACACTACCAGCCATCACGAAAACTACCAATGAGGGCCTAAGTCAACGGAAATTGAAATCACTTTCCATGAATAATATAGTCCCTGAATATTCATCTGGAGTCACTAAGCATAAAGAAGGGGGCACGTCTAAACAAATTTTGAAATATCCCATCATGATTTACGCCCCTACCATGCGAGTCATCCCCCATGTGCTCTATGTGTTCAGCAAGGTCATGCAACAAATTTGTGCCCCACCTTGCTAGAACTTTGGCATTAACTAAACAGATCGGTTAGTGTCACACATGCATCCCAAGATATGACTAGAGAGACATCAATCTCCTCTACACCAAACAACACTGTTAATTCCAAATCATTACACACCAATCAAGCGTTTTTTATTAGCTATCAATTTGGGAATTATAGACACCATTGTCCCAATCTTCATCAATTTCTAGACATGTTGGAAACCATTCACCTCATCTGACCTTTGGATAACATCCCTGCACATCAACCAAATGACATTGATTCTATCAACACTGTCATGAGTACCACGATGTTCCTCCTTGCACCTATGCAGTCCCAAAGTCCAATACACATCTTAAATCAAGCACACTCTAATCGGTCATGCCAACTTGAAAGTTAATGTCTCGTCACTCATTTTATTTCACTCTAATAGGTATGCATCAAAATATTCAATCTAAACAAAAGGAACTATTTGACAACCTCATCCCAACAAGAGTTCCTCCCCCCCCCCCCAACTATAGTTAAATAAAATGACATCTCTACTAGTGATAGTGAAGCTGGTGATTTACCAATTATCTATGTTACACCCAGAAAGAATTACCTATCTGGAAACAATCCTAACTCCTCTCCACTACTGACACAAGAACCCAGGTACACAAAATAATTATTCAATATATAAACAACCCCACCACGGAGGGCCTATTCTCCCTACAATCCTAATATAAGACATGATGATTATTTTTTCTTCATATAAAGACATGTTAGAGGAATATGTCTTCTCTATAGATGAAGCTGTAATAGAGGCCATGCACTTAGATGAGCCCCAGTGGGACAATCTCCATCATAGTTTGTCTTTTACCTCTCCCAATGTGCCCTCACCAATTCTGGTATCCCAATGGTATACTATTGAGTCCAAATACTTCTTACCTCCAAAGCATGTTGACTAGTTTAAGAACCCCATTCCATCCCCCAATGCCTTTGAAGAGGGAAATTTATCAAACATTTCTCCTACCATTCAGATCAACATTTAAGTCACTCTGGTCATGACTGGAAACATTTCAATCGGGACATCATGTTCACCACAAGAGGTCATTGACTTCATAGCTCTCTTCAAAGAATTATGGGATATCGTTGCTTGGTCATACACTAAAATGCCTTGCCTGTATCCTGATATTTTTGAACATCACATAGACACTTGACTAGATTCTCACCCAGTTTGATAAAATCAAATATCAGTTCACCCCTCTAAGGCTCCATCCATAAAAGTTGATATCAAGAAACTCCTACAGGAAAGATTTATCTTTCCTATTGC
Organism: Pseudotsuga menziesii; assembly: GCA_001517045.1. Lineage (NCBI taxonomy): Eukaryota > Viridiplantae > Streptophyta > Pinopsida > Pinales > Pinaceae > Pseudotsuga > Pseudotsuga menziesii. Next base: position 90,030 of record LPNX010407787.1, on the reverse strand, counting down.
TTATACATCCTAGGTTTTTTACCTTGTCCCAGTGAAAAAAGAAATGAACCATTCGTGTTTGTATTGAATTTTGGGATCTCAACCTAACCTTCCCTAAGGACAAGTTCCCCACCCTTTTCATTGACCATATTGTCGAATCATGCATGGGTAGATAAATGTTGTCCTTTATGGATAGGTTTTCTATCTATAGCCAAATACAAATCTCACCTCTAGATCAGTATAAAACAACATTTACCACACCATGGGGGACGTTTTCAGATAGGGTCATTCCTTTCAGGCTGAAAATTGTTGGGGATACCTTTCAACAAGCCATGGAATACATTTTTAATGACCTAGATCACATCATCTTATCCTTTTTTTATGACTCACAACCAAGTCAAAAAAGTGTGTGCAACAACTCCAATACCTACACACCATCTTCACTCACTATCGTAAATACAACATACAATTAAATCCCCTCAAATGCATCTTTTACATCACTGCAGGATGCTTTTTAAGATTCATGCGATCACAATTTATCATCACTATTGATCCCTCCAATCTCCAATCCATCCTGAACCTGCAACCCCCATGAACACAACGTCAGTTACAGAGTGTCCAAGGTAAATCCAACTTCCTTCGTTGCTTTGTCCTTAATTACACCACATAGGCACATGGTTTTTCGCAGCTGCTTTGAAAAGACATCCCCTTGAAATTGGATGAGCAAGCCCAAAGCTCCTTCAAGGCACTAAAAAGGCTCTATCTTTTGTACACCTCGTATCCCCACCTAACTTTGACAAATATTTTATCCTTTTATATATCTATGTCATTGTGCATTATGGCCAATGTCCTCATCCAACAAGATGATGATAATTATGAACACACCATTTACTACATCAATAAGACGTTGTTCGGACCTACACTCAAATACACCCACAATGAGAAGCTCCAACTCATTGTCATTATTTTTGTGTAGAAATTACGCCATTACATCTTACTACATAAAACCACTGTAGTTGCAGATTCCAATCCTATGCAATATATCCTCAACTGTCGTATCATTAATAGTAATTTTGCACAATGGATCATTATTCTCCAAGAATACAATATTGAAATCATTATTCCCAAAAGCAAAAATTCCTTCACCCTTGTTGATATCATTACCAATCTCTCGACCAACACTCCCGGAGAGCATGTAAATGATCAATTACCTGATGAACATCTCTTCATGATAACCAACAAGGACATGCGGTATGGCAGCATATTGACTTACTTTAAAACTTAGAAATTTACCACACACCTTTCCCGTGATGACCAGTGGCACTTCCTCCATTAAGGATTCCTTGATTCCTCCTCCTTGGGGACATCCTATATCATCTCAGGGTTGACACCATTTTACGTCATTGTTTGACCCACGGATAAGATGAGTAAGCACTAAATGACTTCCATAGCGGTGCATGTGGTGACCAACTCTCAAGATTAGACAGTACTCAAAACATCCTTTGTGATGGGAAATTTTATCCCTTCATATTCAAGGATTATGTGTATGCCATTAAAACATGCATCAATTGTGAGGTGTTTACCAACAAGACATGATTCCCCCTGCCCCCCTCTTCCCTGTAATCACAGTCGTCCCCTTTTAAAAATGGGAAATTTATTTCATTAAGTGTCATTGCACCTCATCCCACAACCACAAATAGACCATATATAGTGGTGGTGTAATACTTCACAAAGGCGGTTGAATCCATGCCTGCATTTGATTGCATAGGCACTACAACCTCTTGGTTTTTCTTTAACCATGTCATTGCTCGATTTGGAGTTTGCATGCAGTTAGCCTCTTATAACGACATCGGTTTTTGTAATCAGACTTTCATAGATTTATCATCCCTATTATGATTCAAACATGACTTCTCTACTATGTATTATCCTCAAGAAATGAACAAGCAAAGTCATCAACAAATTTCTCAAAAATATGCTCCAATACATGTAAGAACAAATCCAATTGACACCACATGTTATTTCCTGCTCTATGGGCCTACCGCACCTCTATTAAAATGGCCACTAGATTACCCCATTTCACCTAGTACATGGTGTAGAAGTAGTATTGCTTATTGAATGCCAAATACCCACACTCCAATCAGTAGTGGATTTGTTACCCGATATGTCCGAGTTAGAGCAGTGGTTATTTACCTTGGAATACCTTGATGAAGAAAGAAGGGACTCACTACAACAAAAAGAATCCATCAATCTTTGTTCAAAGGCACATTATGACCGTCAAGTCTTCCCTCGTACCTTTAGCAAAGAGCACTTTATCCTATTTTTTAACACCCAAAAAGACTCTAAACCAGGACCATGGAAATTTGTATCTAAGTGGACATGATCATATGTAGTGAATCAATGTCTCACAAATGTAGCATATCTCTTACAAGATCCTGAAGGCATAACCCTTAACAACCATGTCAATGGGTTGTGTGTGAAACAATTTTATCCATAATCTCACACTCACACCACAAGTGCGCCATGTTTTTGTTCATATTTATGCATTGTCAATACCTTTGTCATGTCCTTTACTAAACTCAAGTATTTGCATCATGTGTGCATGGTCTTTACCATAACATGAATGTTTTTCCACCCTCATCGATAGTGATCCAAATGTCCTATCATGTGTATTATCCTAGAACTGGCATATAGGCACCGTTCTCCATGTTTCTACCGTATACTCACTAGTATCCCCCTGATAACTACAAGACCTGTCATAATTTTTTCACTATAAGAACAAGACTCCACCTTATAGAGTCCTCAAATTCCAGTACTAATGTGCCATCAACAGTCTTACTGTGAATAGAATGTTTCCCTCGTGGGTGTTTGCACCATTGAAATCCCCATCATTATTTTGCACCCATGATGTCAAACCCCCCACAAGTCTGAGGAATTCACCCCATAGTTGAAAATATCCACTCATAGTTCATCATTTCATAGTTGTGCATTTACTCCCCACCTTCAACGATTCATTCCATCAAATTCCTTGGCACATGTTATGAGCAAGATTCACATTGGACATGTCATACCTCCATGAGCACCCTTTCCCTTTGCAAAATTTTCATCATACCATCACCCCCACGAAGACAACAATGGGTCCCTCTCTCTCCAAAGAAACCAATCTTATTCAGTTAATCACGCAGGAACAGTCTGCATGGAATTGATTCATGGGGAACTTATCTTCGTGGTTTGCAAAAAAAACTTCACTTCATTCTCGAAAAAGATCCTCAACACACTAAAAACCATGGGAGGTCCATCCATCATCTGAAATTAATTTCCTAACTCACCAAAAATAGTGGGAATCCCACCATCATCAAATTGGTCCCTCGACACACTAAAAATAGTGGGTATCCCACTAATTATTATTTATGAACAAACGGTTCCCCAACTCACTCAAAATTGTGGGAGTCACCTTATTCTTTTGGAAGAAACCCCCTAGTCACCTTTTATCAATGTAGTTGTCTCAATATCCCCGGTATTACCAGTTTTTCGGTCATTGGTTCCTCTGTATTGTGTCTCCAACAAATCCTTTCATTTTCAATTTGTCTCCCTCTATTACACTTTGTCCCTATATTTTGAAGAAATGATGTCATCAATTACTCCCTAAGTTTACATCGATCAAAGAAAGTTATGATCCTCGTGCTCATCATCCAGTCTTGTGTCATGTCATTCAGTCTCATAGTTGGTTAAAAAAAATTCTTGGTTCACAGAATAAGACCCTCATCTTATCATGTAATTCAGCTCTCATCAACATCAAATCCTTATATCTGAGAGTTGTACTGGTTACAGTGGTACCTTGGGATCCATTCAAATCACTACAAGGGATCACCTTGAACTAATTAGGGAGATTCCTCAATGCCCATTAAATTAGTGGTCTCCCTATGCTCGACATCAACACATCTATTGCATCAAGGGGAGTCATACACTTTGAAGGTAGCAGTGTTCACATTTGCAAATCGTGGTAGCAACATATCTCGTACAATGAAGTACCTCATTTAGTATTTCATTGGTATTTTGGTCCCCCACCCCCGTGGGATTCTCATGATGCTCAGCAGCTCTGCTTCTTTGGCACTAGTGACCTAATTTCTAGGTTCATCTACTTTCACATGGATTGAATCCACTTTTATCCATGTTTTAGCAGTTTTATGAGTTGACTCCTCTGTCTCCTCATTTTGAATCCACTCTGGCATATCTGCATGAACATGGGTACAAAACAACACTCTTGGTTGACGCTCCTCCAGTAACCTTCCCCCTTAGGAAGGGACTATTTATCCACCCATGTTTCAAACACTTTCAAGAGCAACAAAGAGAACACAAAAGAAACGATGATGCATTATCGGCTCTACAGTACCCTCTGAACCTCATATATCAAGCGGCATCTATTAACACTTAAATCTTGCACACATGTGACATTTTTGGAATCATCAATATACATCATGCATCCCAAGAAACACATCCTTATAAAATCCAAGAAGCAGCATGAGTCCAGAAATTCCCAAAAGTAGTCAAAAGACAAAACTCCACAGCCAAATGTCTGTTTATATTTGCTATTGCACATATTACCAATTCATCATCCATGTGACTTGTGCAGATTTCCCTTTGATATATGTGTGACTGATAAGAATGGAAGGATTTGAACCATATGAGATGCATTAAAGACTCATGAAATCTCTACTACCTCTAAGAATTTGAATTTGGCTCTTCACACACTTGGGTTCATTGAATGGCCCCCCTTTGTGTACTTTGGAGCTAGATCCGAGGATCAATGAATTCACATTTGGATCTTGTTATTTCTTGGCCACCTCTTGACCTATAAAAGGAATCCATGGGCATGCATACATACTGTAATAAGAAATCAGAGCAAGGTTATGCTGCTATAATTGTGATTGAGCTCCCTTATAGCTCACCCCTTCCCTCTTGTTAGCATCTTCCAAACTCCATTGCCACCTTCCTCCAAGGGGCAAGTGTTATTCTCAGTTGTTATTCAATCTACTTTGCATCTTGTGTGGATTAAATATAACTCCATAAGAGAGATTATTTTCCTCCATTGAAGCTCACATCTCTTAGATGGTGTACATGCTTGACCATTGGGAAACACAAAAGTGGTTTGCAATATATTGGTTGTTGGAGTTTGCATTCCTATCCCATGTTATTTTTTTTATTTCTTTTCATTTTCTTTGTTTTTATTTTGATTCACTAAAAAACACTCAGCATGATCACTTGGAGCACTCCCACTACTCACAAGGGTACCTAATATTGAATCCTTGTTGCAACCTCCAAGGATTTACCCCTCACCAAGTGGGAGGGATTACCCTTGTGCAATATTTTTCACAACACTCTCAATGGGGGAGATACTCACTTCTATGAAAAGTATAGGATAGGTGTATTGCCTTTAATTTTTAGATTACATTTATAAAATTCTTTTTAATGTGCTTTATCCTTTTCATTATTCTCTAGAGATGTTCCAACCCCAAACTTTACGTTCATGTAAGATAACATATGTGACAAGAGTCTCAAAGAGGAGTTTCTTTTTATCCCAAAGCCAAAGGTTTGTTGATTTACACATTTTTCCAGTCCATAATAAGCTTTCCAACCTCCATCAATCCTTTTTTGAATGTTATAGTTCCATTTAAGATTGTCATAAAGATCGATTATGAGATATGTGTATGAAGTTATATGTGGTTATATATCTCATTCTTAACCATGTTTTTTATGTTTATTAAATAAGATTTTATTTATATAGTTAATTATAGATCATTATAGATTTATCTTTTCCAAGAAAAAATAATTATTTTATTTAATATTTCAAGAGTGAAATCAAATTATATATTGTCCAACCTAACAAATCTTACAAATTTTATAAATGTTCTTAAATATAACCTATCTATCATGTAGCAATATATTACAATCATCGATCATAGATTGTTCAACAAATAAAGGACATTTCTAGAATATCAAACACCTTGAAAAATTGCTCACACAAATAGATCACAGATCAATAGACCGAGTTTTTTAGTGGTTAAAACCATCAAAGAGGGAAATAGTCCACATCCCCATCCAAATTGACACTTGATACAATATAATATGCAAACATAAAAAAATGTTACATATAAGTTTCTTACAATCGATAGTCGAGGAAATGGCCCTCCATGTTATTTAAATATAGATCATGGACCAATCGAGTACTAAGCCATGGATCAATAGAAATCAAGATCGAGGTGAAGATTAACCAGATCACTCTATATCTAGAACATATTGTGGCCATAAGATTACATGAGTAAAAATTTGTTGATGTATCTGTAACTTCGGAATGTATTCATCTGTATTTCTTATGTATTGTAACCCGATGTTTATTCCGAGATGTATTTGAGTCATGTTATGCCCTGATGTTCCGATCGGGAAGTTTCTATAATGAGAAAGTCATGTCAAGTCATTGTGGGTAACCCTACTATTTGTCAAGGGTTAAAGTCCCCACAGTTATGGGGCCCTAGGGTTATTAGAATACCCTATTGAAGTTGACCCTAGGTGATTCATTGTAAGTCAGGGCAATAGTCCCCACCATCTAAGTCAAGGTTAACCCTCCTTGTTGAGCAAAGGGAAAAGTCCCCACAAGTTGTGGGGCACTAGGGTTATTAGACACTCCAAGAGATGTCAGCTCTAGTAAGTAATTGTTAAGTGAGGCCGACATGTTGGAGTGCACTTCAAGTGAACGAAAGAATATAAATAGAGAGTGAGCCTCTCTATTTATCACACACTTGCAACACTCACACTCACTCATTGGGGCGCATGAGTGAGAGAGGAGAAGCTCTCTCAGTGAGAGAGAGAGAGACTGCTGCTGTCGAGAGATCATCTTACTATTTTCCGGTTTTACCTTTTGTGTTGATTCTATCTATGAGGAATTTGTGGGGTTTTCTCCTTTATGGTTTCCCCAAGGAAAATTGTTTGTGTCTCTTGTCTCTTGTGATGTGCTTATGTTTTATTGATGTGCTTGTTATTCTCTCAGTTAAAAGATCCTAAGATCATAATGCCAACTTGAATGATGAAAAACTAACATGGTATCAGAGCTAACCTGAGAAGAAGACATTGTGCAGCTATAGAAGCTAGGGATTCTTACCTTTTGGGTCTCTCTCCAGAATCCATCAGCAAAAGTATGCTAGGCTGACTCTCCATTGAAGGGCGCAACTTTCTGTCGAAGCGGAAATCGATTTCGAGCATTTTCAGTTTTTGATGCGAAAATTAGGGCTTTCTACAAAAGAGCAATTTTTGAGTGATACCAGCATAGGATTTTTCTCCTCATCAAAACCGAATTTTAGAGACCTGGATCAAGAAATTTGGTTGGGTGAAACTCTAGGAAAGTCAAACCCTAGTTTGACCCCGACCTAGAAAAACCCTAAATACTAAAACTGCTAAGTTTTGGTACATTTGCTATATTCTGAGATTGGAGAAGGCTCCAGTGCTGAAAATTTTAGGGGCCAAAGACAAAATATTTATGTACACTTTACCCAAAATTCAGCCTTATATTCTCTATATTCTTGGAGATATGATCCCTCCACGTTAGGGTTCCAGCCTCTTCCAGAATTCATCCCTAAATAGGACACCTGGGGAGAATTGCAATATCTTGGGCTACAGAGGTCCAACTGAAATTCATGAATATGTTCTAGAAATTACACGGACTGTACTTTCGATGATCCAAATATCAGACTCAAAATATGAACCAATGACACGTGGCATTCTGTACAACTTTGCTGTTCTGAACAGTCCTGTAACAGGTCACCTTGGGAAAAGGATCATAAATCCAAAATGGTGAAACCAATTCTATTGAAAAATATGTTGTTGGATTAGGGACATGATAGGTTACTGCAGTGAGAAATTTCAGACATATAGGAGTAGTAATTTCATATATATCACAGAAACAGTAACAGGAATTTCTGCAGAGGAAATTGGAAAACTAGGGCTTCCTGTTCCCTAGCTTCCCTCCACTGTTTTCAGAAAAGGAGTACATTGGACAGCTCGATTTGAAGAGATATATCTGTCTATCCAATAAGATCTAAAAGATTCCAAGTTTTGAAAAATAGGTTTTCTGTGACAAACCCTGGATCAGCCAGCTCCGGAACCAAGACGGACACCTCAAATCGGTAAGATCTAATCCTTTGCTATTTTTATTTGAGGTTCTCATTTCAAAGTGATATGTCACATCAGCTTGATGATAAGCTTGGTGAAGTTGACAACTTCCAAGCATGGAAGTATATGATCTCTCTGAAGAAAATGAATTGGACACCTACATGAGTAGAGAGGTTCCAGTTTCAAAGGGAGATGAGGCTAGAAGCCTTTCACAAGAAGAACTTGGTCAAGGCCAAGAAGATCATGGTTGATTCAGTCACGGATCAACTTGTACGACAAGTGTCTTCCCTAAAGACACCGATGATTTTTGATTCCTTGACCAAGCTATTTGAAGGGAAGAACATAAATTAGAATATGACCTTAATAAACCAGAGACCATACAGTCATACTTTATAAGGGTCTCTCAAATCAAAGAACAACTTGAAGCGGTAAAAGAAGAAGTGAAGAATGCAAAAGTGGTGATGGCCACCTTGAATGGCCTCCCAGGATCATGGGATTCATTCATTCAAGAAATTTATGCTAGAAGGAAGTGATTACTTTCAGTGGACTCTAGAAAGAAGAAGAAGCTCGACTCATAAGAAGAGAAGAGAAGATGGGAGCAATTGAAGATCAAGCTCTCACCATCCAAAGAAGATCCCTCAAGCGATGAGGAATATGAAGAACTCAACTCTTGAAGCACCTCTTATCCACCTTAGCATTTGGATAAGAAACGATGCTATCATGAATGAAGAAGACGATAAAGCTGAAGGCTCAAGAAGGAGTCTACCCACGAAACAAATAAAGATAAGTATTCAATTGTCATTCCATTGTTTTGTTATGCATTTGATTGTATTCAGTTGATGTATTATGCATGATAGGATGTTTGCATTAATGACAGTATACTACTAATATGCATGTGATGGGTAATTAGCTCATGGTGCTATACAACTCTCCATTGCTACTTATCTAGAATGAAACCTCTTTGTTGACATATTGGATTAGTGCACAATCTCAATGTTGTCCTGTTGGAGATGGAAGGCATCTAGAAAGTTTCCATGAGATATGGATGAATGTTGTATTGGCTAAGGTAGTTGCATGATTATATATTTATGCATAAGAATTTGCCATTATGAATATACCTTATGAAATGTTTCTAACCATACAAATGCATTTGACTTGTAGGAAAGATCGCATACATAATCGCCTACAAGCAAAGAAGGATGAGACTTGTTCCGAAGAACAAGTGATGACAGTTCAGGATGAAGAATAATATGATGAATGCAATGACATCATTGATGCAGAACCTTCCAGCTATGAAGAAGTAACCAAGAAGAAATGGAAGACCAGTTTAAGAAGAATGATGTCTAGGATACAGTATCGATACGTGAAGGGAAGTTCGTAGTTCCATCATGCAGTAGATGGAAACATCATACAAAGCAAGATTCGTAGCACGAGGCTTCTCACGAAAAGAAGGCATAGACTACGAAGAGACATTTGCAGCCAGTAAGAGTTGAAACGAATACATCATGAGCTTGATGAAGATCTTAACGTTTGCTACAAGGTTGAAGATGAGAGTCTATACACTATATGGATACATAGAATATTAGTAGCATAGGAAGCTACTTGTCACTCCAGTACAGAATGCTTCATTGCATAGAGTACAGAAGACAGAGGGAGTATGATGCTCTGCTTCAGAGGGAATACAAAAGATCTTAAGGTTCGACATGGTATGACAGGATGGATAGATTACTAATGACTCTAGGATTTACTGAGAGTAAAGTGGATTTTCAAGGTTGAATGTGGAAGACCAGTGATGCTCCCATTATGTGTCAATGCACTATTTTCTAGGCATGGAGGTGTGGACAAAAGAAGTATGCAGTAGAGATCCTGAAGAGGTTTAGGATGATGGACTGCATGACCACACCTATGGCATCGAACTTGAAGCTATTGAGTGTTGCTTCATCAGAGACAGTTGATGCTACGATGTATCGTCAGATGATTGGTTCCTTGATGTACCTGACGAATACGAGACTAGATATTTGCTTTGATGTGAACACATTGAGACATGTTCACCTGATGGTGCAAAGCGTGCAGTGAGGTACCTAAAGGGTATGGTTGATTATGGGCTCAAGTATGAGGCGAATCAAAAGATTATTTGGATTCGTATTGAGCAGGCAGTTCCATTGATAGGAAGAGCACTTCAAGGTGCTACTTCAGTATGGGATCAATTGTGATCACTTGGTTTGGCAGGATGGAGTCCTGTATGGCGATGAGTACAGCTGAGGCAAAAGATGTTGCCATTTGCTATTTGGGAGGTAGTATGTTTCTTCTGAAAACTACTATTTGATTTGGTTGATCTGACTTGAATTTTGTTATATGATGCAGAGAGGAGCAGTGATCCAGATCAAGATCTCTTGAAAGAAGGATTTCTAGCATACCTGATGAGATAGGTTTCCCTCGGATGTAATCGGTTCTGTGAAGCTTGCAAGGTCATCCTTGGGCGTAATCAGCCCTGATGTGATTCTATGCTAGAAATGGCCAAAGTGAAGTTTGAGTACTTCAAGGAGAAACTTGGTGTTCTCGAGATCGAGGTTCCCTCTAAGGGGAAACGATGAGACCCATAGCCATTCTGACATGGTGAGAGGATTGGTTCCTTCCATGGTTATATGTAAGGGCTGAGCCATTCTATCATGGTGAGAGGATTGGTTCCTTCCATGTCAGATATGAGTGCTAGCCATTCTGTCGAGTAGGACAGATGTAAGGGCAACTGCCATTCTGGGAATGGAGGCACCTGGTTAGTTACCAGGAAAACTCAGTCTAGGACTAAGAAGCCATTCTGATGTGATAGAGGGATGTGTTCCCACTTGATCAGATATAAGGACTGAACCATTCTATCATGACTAAAGGATTAGGTTCCTCCCATGTCAGATGTGAGTGTTGGCCATTTTGACAAGTAGTTCAGATGTAAGGGCAACTGGCATTCTGGGAATGGAGGTGCCTGGTCAGTTACCAGGTAGCTCAGTCTGGGACTGGGGGCCATTCTGATGCGATGGTAGGATTAGTTACTCCATGATCAGATGTGAGTGCATGCCCTTTCTAATGCGATGCTTCATGCATGGTCAGAATGTAAGTGCAAATCCTTTCTGACAAGATGAGGTTAGATATAAGTGTTGAGCCATTCTGGCACGATGTGTTTACACATGGTCAGATGTGAGTGCTGTGCCTTTCTAACAAGATGGGGTTGGATGTAAGTGTAGATCCTTTTTGATGCAATGTGCTTACACATGAACGAATATAAGTGTTGAACCTTTCTGACAAGATGAGGTCAGATGTGAGTGCTGGGCCTTTCTGACAAGATGAGGTCAGATGTGAGTGCTGGGCCTTTCTAACAAGATGAGGTCAGATGTGAGTGCTGGGCATGCCTTTCTGACATGATGAGGTCAGATGTAAGAGTTGGGCAGGCCATTCTGACTTAAGTGTCAGATATAAGCGCTGATGAAGACCTACATGATTGAATCTATAGAACTTCCTGTGACGAGAAGAATCGAGATAGCACCATTATGAGATAGCATATGATGATGATCCAGATCAAGTGATCCAGATGTGATGATCCAGACTTGATGACGATCCAGATCAAGTGACGATCTAGATGTGATGGTGATCCAGCTTCAGTGATGATCCAGATCAAGTAATGATCTAGACTTGATGATCCAGTAGTGATGATCCAAATCAATTGATGATCTAGACTTGATGATGATCCAGATCGAGTGATGATCTAGATCCAGTGATGATGATCTAGACCCAGTGATGATCTAGATCCAGTGATGATGATCCAGATCCAGATGAAGATGACTTGAAGATGAAGATGACGAGAGCTTGACTATGATTTAGATGATATAGAGAAGAAGACTTGTGCTGATAAATTGTGTCAAGAGAATACCTTCCTAGTTAAGAGGGAGTGTTGATGTATTTGTAACTTCGGAATGTATTCATCTGTATTTCTTATGTATTGTAACCCAATGTTTATTCTGGGATGTATTTGAGTCATGTCATGCCCCGATGTTCCGATCGGGAAGTTTCTATAATGAGAAAGTCATGTCAAGTCATTGTGGGTAACCCTCCTATTTGTCAAGGGTTAAAGTCCCCATAGTTATGGGGCCCTAGGGTTATTAGACCCTCCAAGAGATGTCGGCTCTAGTAAGTAATTGTTAAGTGAGGCCGACATGTTGGAGTGCACTTCAAGGGAACGAAAGAATATAAATAGAGAGTGAGCCTCTCTATTTATCACACACTTGCAACACTCACACTCACTCATTGGGGCGCATGAGTGAGAGAGGAGAAGCTCTCTCAGTGTGAGAGAGAGAGACTGCTGCTGTCGGGAGATCATCTTACTATTTTCCGGTTTTACCTTTTGTGCTAATTCTATCTCTGAGGAAGTTGCGGGGTTTTCTCCTTTATGGTTTCCCCAAGGAAAATTATTTGTGTCTCTTGTCTCTTGTGATGTGCTTATGTTTTATTGCTGTGCTTGTTATTCTCTCAGTTAAAAGATCCTAAGATCATAATGCCAACTTGAATGATGAAAAACTAACAAAATGCATAATGATGCATACTAAATAAACACACTTTTCCTAAATACACATTATAGCAAATTGATCTTAACTGCCTCCTCATTGTCTAAATATCATGCCCCCTTAAGAACAACTTGGGATAGTATTGAATGATTTACAAAAGTGACACTATAGGAGAAGGAAGGAGGCATTATAGCCTATCCCCACTTAATGAAAAATTTGTGAACTCCTAAATTAGATCGAAGTTTAGAAAAGTTTGCTTATGTAAGGGACTTTGTGAAGATGTCTACAACTTGATCATTTGTAGGGAAAAATATCACTTCGTGAAGACGATCTTGAACAAGATTTATGGTGAAATGCATATGTATTTCAATGCATTTGTTGCATTCATGTTGAACTAGATATTTGGTGATATTGATGGCACTCTGGTTTTCACACCAAAGGGTTTTTGGATGCTGCTACTTGAATCTAAAATATTAAAGGGTCCACTAAAGCCACAAGGCTTCCTAACTTGCATTAACTATGACTCAATAATCTACTTATGTTGAAGAAAGATAAAGAGCTTGTTGTTTCTTAAAGCCCAAGTGACTTGTAAAAAAATTCACTCTTAAGTTTCAAGAAATAAACCAAAATGCATTTGGAGTAGCTATCAATAAAAGTTAAAAATACTTGAAGCCAAGCATAAGGAAGTAAACCACACAAATAATTGTGAACAAGTTGCAAGGGAGCTGACATGTGCTAAGAGGTATGCTTTCCAAAATTGTCCCGATGATGTTTGTTGAGAACACACTGGGAAAAACATCATCTCTACAAGGGATGAAAGGAAGACTAGTCATAATTTTTTTATTACATAGTTGTTGCAATGAGTGATAGTTGAAATGACCAAATCACTCATTCCAAAGTTTTCTCAAGTTATCACTATTAGCAACAAAAACTAAGGAAAAAGTGATGACCCAAATTTTTTGAATATGTAAAACCTAGTAATATCATCAACAATTCCAGTTGCTAGGACATGCTTAGGATCTTTGAAATCCTCGATTACAACTTGGTGAGGTTTAAACTCAACAATATTACTTTCAAAAGAATGAGTGATTTCATAGACTAACAACAAATTGCAGGAAATTCTTGGAATACATAATACATCATTGAACTGACCATCATCTATCTAAACACTTCTAGATCATACAACATTAAGATATATGTCATCGCCAAAAAATATTTGTTTAGTGTTGCATTCATTAAGAGTAGGAAATATGGCTTTATCCTTAATCCATATGATAAAATGCTCCAGAATCAATAAGCCTCTCATTGGAAGAAGAGGAAGAAGATACATTGAAGGAAAAACTAGAAGCAAAAAGTGGATGCCCATGAGTTGTAGAGCTAGAAGAAGAATCAAGGTTGATGTTGTGCTTCTTCATTTCTACTTCCAAGAATGCCATATTCTAGAAACACTTGGAATCCACATGACCATCTTTCCCACAAAAATTGCAATGATTCTTAGTCTTCTTATATTTTGATTTTGTTCATTTTTCATCATTGGAAGGATCATGAGCTCGGTGAGAGGGTTTGGGACCCTGGGTTTTCCTATTGTTGTGATGATTTTTCTTCTTGGGATGCTTGGACTTATCCTTTTGTTGTGCTAATAAGGTTTTTCTAAATGTATCAACAATACTAATTGCTCCAAGATGTATGAGCTTATCTTGCTCTCTAATCAAAGAGTCACAAATAGATTAAGGGTGGGTCACATATAGTTAGTGCCCAAATATTTTTTCATGGAGGAAAATTTATGTACTGAAATAGAATAGGCATGACCAAGATAGGAAATAATAGCATAAATATGTTTCTTTTCTAGCTTATCTATTTTTCATTCTTCATCTAAGCTTTTGAATTTAGATAGATAGTCTTGAATGTAATAAAAAAACATTTGGATTTAAAGAAGCCAACTCATTTTCAAGTTGGTGACATTGAATCTCATTGTATTTACCAAACATAGTTTCCAATTTTTCCCAAGCCTTATTTGGTTCATCAATACCTTGAAGGCGGAATTGTAACTTGTTAGAGACGGGCATCCCAATTAATCCATGGAATTCATCACATTTATTTTCCCATTTTACTTTCTTATCAGCATAAGTGGGTTCAGTTTTTTTCCCAAGGTAATCCAGTAAAGTCCCCTACTTCCTAGGACATCCTCCATATGATATTTCCATGAGAATTAGTTGGTACTGGTAAGCAGAATATCACATGGAGCGACCATATTGTACTATGTAAGTAATATGAGGGGTGGCAGGTGTGGGGGGAATCTTATTGGATCCCAGAGGAAAAACTAAAAAAACCTTTGCTTGGGGTCTGGGCTACAAGACGAACAATGAAGCTGAGTGGATGGCTCTCTTACAGGGTTTATAAGTTTTGGACACTACAGATTACTCTAGGATAGTGATATTTAGCGACTCAAGGAAATTCATATACAAATTGATCAATGGATACTCCATAGGATCCATCAAGTGTAGAAGGATGTATGACAGAATCACTCCTCTCCTTTCAGACAATTATGAGTTTTATCACATACTTCGAGCAAATAATGCCTCTACAGATGCCTTGGCCAACATTGGGGCCTCCTTACCTCAAGGTCACTTTTGCCTCAATTACTTAGGCATATGCATCAAACCTATACCCTAATGTTTCTAAGGCTTCATCCTCCCCTATTAACCCACCCCATCTCAATTCTCGTTGGAACGATGATCATAAACTATAGTTTATTTCATGCACCTTGCCTAGATGATGCGTGGTCTCCACTCACCTCCAGCTCCTTCTTGATCCTGCCTGCCTTAATGAACCATCCCCTCTAGAGTTATATCTCACTCAAATCACATGCTCCAGGTCTCATCACTCTCTGCGCAATGGCTTCTTCCAGAAGTTTCCTTCACCCCCCGCTCCTTATGTTAGCCCAAACCTTCCTCATTTCTTTGCATTCTCTCCAGAAAAAACTCTTTAATCTTAGGTGTCGACGAAGGCTATGCTTAGGGGATCCCTTGGGAGTCCTTGCCTCTAATCAGGGCCTTCGTTAAGGAAAGGCTAGCTCTTGCTGCGTTCTTAAATTGCATCTACTCTAAGCGAGCTATTGGTCCTTCGTGGTGTTCAAACTCAGGCTCTACCTCCAGCACTCTCACCGATGGGCATTTTCTCCTTGAGGTAACACTTTGATTTTTGGGTGCAATTGTTCTGGGTGGAAGGAAGGAGCATTTGGAACTCTCTCTTGCCGTAGCAAGAAGGATTGTGACATTCTCCAGCAGGAAATTACTACTCTCATCTCAACTTTCGGTAATATGTCTTCCAGTCTTAGTTTTATATGTTTTGGGTAGGCTTACAAGCTTACAGGTTCTGATAGGGATTTACTCAACAATTTTTCTAGCCTTAATCTCGCTAACCCCAATTCTAGCCACGAAAGAATGGACCGTGTAGGTGAAAATGCAGGTCTTGTAGATCTAAAGGAAAATCTAAGGCGTCTTTATGAAATGGTGGCTATTGGAATCATGGACAGTAAAGAGACATCTAAAGAAATTAAGAATCTGGTTGATGTGGTTGGTTACAGATCCTATCAGATTAGTAACCACGATGCCAAGATTGATGATACTGAGATGAATTTAAAGGAAATCATCGGGAAAGTGGATCGCATTTAGAAGGACCTCCAATGTCTAGTTCAAATGAATCAAGGAAGTCAAGCAAATGAAAACCCTCCAGGGGTAGCTCATCACATGGACGAGGAATCGGTCACTCATCCCCTGGGGCATCCAGGAAACCCTTAATTAGTTTTATAATCAGTTTATGTTTTTTTGTTTACTTCTTAATCAGCAGTTTATTTGGGTATATACTACCTCTGTCTTTAACAGCTATGTAAGAACTCTGTTTGGCTTATTAAGGTCAATTCTTTGGCCTAGTTTTTCCTCCTCTATTTCAAATCAGCAAGAACTTCTATGTTGCAGTTTTTTGTAATGTATGGTTGTGCACAGCCTGTTTAATACCAAACCTTTTTATAGTTTATGTTAAAAAAAATATGTAAGTAATATGGATTCGTATTTAGAAACTGGAGGTGTAGATGCAAAGATCTCAAAAAATTAGGCAGTTAAAAAAAAGGGCACTAAGAATGGACTATGGATGTCAAAGTTATTCCCTTTTGAAGAAAATTGGCATAAAAGGGAATCAAGGGACCATGTGGTAGGAAAAGGTTGATCCACATGATGATGGGAGAAAAAATACCATAAAGAATCATTTCTTACTAACTTTTCCTATAAGCTCACTTTTACAAATAAGCTACTTTAAAATAAGTGACCCACTTCTATAAAACAAGTGGGAAGCATTTTTACAATGTAGTTAGGCTTTATAACTTAAAGATACATCAACTTTTACAAAAAGAATAATTTGAACCCAACAACTTTTTATTTTTAAAGTAACTTTCAACCCATTCAGCTAAACAAAAGATTTAGTAATATTATGGAGGAGAATTGGGGTGTCGGCATTGTTGTTGTTGAGTGTGCATACCTAGAAAACATTGATTTTTTCTCTGCAAAGCACTTCACACAACCACATAAAAACAAAAAACAAAAATTTGAAACTAGAATTTATCATATTCGGGATTTTTCATGGTTAACTTAACCATAAAATGCAATTTTTCTCATTATTTCTGGTTTACCAAGTTCACAAAAGGCGCACAGCAAAAATGATACGCAATCAAGAAAACCCTTTTCACTCTATTTTTTATTTTTCGGGTTCACATAGAGCACATGACAAATAGAGTACACAGAACAAAAAGGTATAAATTGGGAATAAAATAGAAAACTGGGATAAAATATGAAAGAATATGAGAAATATAAAAAAATATGTAATTGTAAACAATATACCGCCGGATATGGTAAAATGGTTGTATCTTGGGAAAATCGAAACCTTTTTTAATGGAAAAAAAAGTGTTTCAACTGAAAGAACCACTCCATATGCAATGGAACACCTCTCTTAGAACATAAATGCATAGAAATATCATAACCCAGAAATCCTTTGATGCATTCAGCAAAACCAATTTAAGATCCTAATCAACAACGTCCAAGCATAACTTCATAATAGCTCTCCTACCATGTTCACCTAACATAATTTATTTATAGAAGATGAAACACCTTAATAAACTTCTCACATAAACACATCACATATCAACACACTGGTTATTTACGTGGTTAAACCCTCAAAGAGGGAAATAGTCTATGGCCCTAGCCAAGTAGCTACTTGAGGCAATATATTATGCAAAGGAAAAAAATGTTACATATAAGTTTCTCATAATCAAAATTTGAGAAAATGGCCCTCTACGCTCTTTAAATAGATATCATGAACCAATCAGGTGTCAATCCATTAATCAATAGTCATTAAGATTGAGGTGAAGATGAACCGTTGGATCACTCTATGTCTATATCATATTGTGACCGTCATATTACAAAAGTACAAATGCATACTAAAGAAACACACTTTACCTAAAGATACATTATACCAAAGTTGATCTTAAATAACTCCTAAGTGCCTAAATATTTTAACATAGATTTATTACATTAAAGGATTCTATACTAAGTTCATTAATTAATGGTATTTAGATGTTTTTTTTCTAGTTTCATGAGCTAAGGATCATGCAAACTAACGACTATCTTTATTCCTTTTAGTTTTTATTGTTTCATCCAATTAGTGAATTAATTTAAAATGATTGGAGATTCTAACAATTCTATTACTTTGCATCATTCGATGAGATCAATTCTCTTTCCTAGTGTTAATTATATGAATTCTTCCTTCTCTCCACCCTCCAAAAGGAGCAGTTAGATCTAGAGACTGACAGTATAGGGATTGAACTCTTAGTCATTGATATCAATATCTATATTAGACCTATCAAAAGGTGTCACATGGTCAAGCTCCTCTAATACTTAATTTTTTGTGCCATCAAACCATGTTTCTATATTTGGATCCTTCCACCATGATAGGTTGTTGTTCTTCCAATTTTTGGCTTAAGTAACTTTTTCCTTTGAGTAAGATGTTTGCATGTGTCTATGTTTGAAAAACAACTTGCAATACAAAACAATATGTACATAATCCAATGATTGCATCTAACCACATTTATCACTTTCCAACATAATTTTTTCAAGCAACCCTTTGCTTAAATAAATCAAAATGCATATCAAAGAAAAGTTTGTAGTGACATCTAATTTGGCTATGATCCTAGGGTGATAAACATACCCAGGATGTATTTCTAACCATATTGGTTGAGTTTTCCTACCATCATATAAGGGTGTTAGGATATTTAGATATTAAGGAGTTAATTAAGTTCAACTTGGTCTAATGTGTCTTTAGATAAAGTGTGTTTCTTTATTGTTATTTTGTTACTAACTAATATAAATTTTATGATTATATTCCAGACATAAAGGGATT
>LPNX010407787.1:28206-70297 GCA_001517045.1 Pseudotsuga menziesii | reverse complement strand
TATATTAGTGGCCATCAATTGTTTCCCTTTTTTAGGTTTTAACGTGTAAACACTAGTGTGTTGAATTTTTATCTATGTGTCTGAGCGGTTACCTTAAGGTGTTTGAGATGTGTGGATATATCTTGTTTTCCAAACATGGTATCAAATCTCCTAGGGATTTATTCTCCCATTGTTGATGGAGACTCTAAAACTGTGTCATCTCATTCAACAAAGGTCTTTTGGATTCTACTATTCCTGAGCATTTATGGGTCATGTGAACTACTTTAATGCATCCAAAGCACCGTTTCAAATTGAAAACATTTTCATTCCATCCAAATATGTTTTTTTTTCCAAGATATCATCATTTGTCTCAAATCCAAAGGTATGCAGTTTTGTTTTTAAGTTATTTGATATTTTAATTTATGATTTCAATTTTGATCTTTATATTATCAATTTTCTTTATTTCCAATTTATGTATGTTATTTTCCCTTTTCCTTGTGCAATCCTAGCGAATAATACATATAGAGGAATTTTTTTTTAATTTGTGTATGTTATTTTCCTTGCACCTTTATGATCTTGACAAACCATAACAAGAAGTAAAAGTTGCATTTTTTGGGTAGACTAATCTCAATCTAACCTTGAACATATAAGGTTCTAAATATTTTTGGGAAAAGTGCTTGTTTTTGTGTGTGGTGGTGTTTGAAGTTTTTTTTAAGTGAAAACAAGGGTCTTCGAGGTAACACACACTTTGAGGAGGCTGAATTTGAAAAAACATATCATGAATAATGCTTTATAACATTTGGTATAATTTTGCTATAGTCCCTTGGTTGTTGGAAGTTACTTTATAGAAATAAAGGTCTTGCATTTAAGTGTTTATGTTTTTTTAATTGTTTTTTTGTCATAGTGCATGCAAATTATATTTTAAATTAACTTTATTACAAAGTTCATCTCATTTAAGTTTTTTTTTGGAAAATTTATCTTGGGGAAAATGCCCAAGAATTTCCCCTCATTTTGAGGATGGTACCCATGGTAAACCCTAGATTCTTCAAGGCACAAGGCCAAGTCAACTACCTAGATTGAAACCATTACAACAATATTGTTATTATGAGCTCAACATGTCACTAATGAAAATAGAACCTGGGCGAGGAGGATAACACTCCATCCCACAACCACTTGAGCTAGACTAAATTAACAAGTGTGTATCTTTAAGTTTTAAAGTAAATCCTTTAAAGTCCTAAATTCACTTTATTGTTCTTTTTTTATTTACTTTTGCAGGCAACTTATGCTTTTTTTCTAAGAAAAAATTTTTGTATTCAACATTTCAAGGTGACATCATATTAACATCTTACCATCTTTTCAAGCTCAAAAAAATAAC
Organism: Pseudotsuga menziesii; assembly: GCA_001517045.1. Taxonomy (NCBI): domain Eukaryota; kingdom Viridiplantae; phylum Streptophyta; class Pinopsida; order Pinales; family Pinaceae; genus Pseudotsuga; species Pseudotsuga menziesii. The sequence continues at coordinate 68,943 of LPNX010407787.1, read as the reverse complement.
AATGTAAAAAAAAGTATCCTTCAAATTGTCTACTTATCTAACGTATGACTTACTTTCTATCCTAATATTATTTATTGCAACCTTTACAAAACATTATGTCTTCATATAAACCATAGGATACATCTATTTACCTTATTGCATCAAATGCCCAAAAAAGAGAGAAAAAATACATTAGAACAACGTATTGACAATGTCTAAAACTTTATTTACTTCTTTGAACTCTTGTACATTGTAAAATTATCAATTCCACAAGGTCCTCATGCTGTATTAAATCTTACTATGAAAGACGTATGAAGGAGGATGAATTATAGTGTTAGAATTGATAAACATGCATAGTGAAATTAACCATCAAAGGAACACTCGAATGAAAACAATAGATGGACAAAATAATCATTAATCTAGGTACAATACATCCATAGTACAAAGAAGGAAATTTGAATCCTCAAGGAGTGATTTGAATCCCAAACTCTAGATGACTCTAGACATGACTAACATAGGAAAAATCACCACTGAAGACTCACTAGTGCAACTCTGGACAACTGAAACAGTTAACAATCAATTAACTAACCTTGGAAGGTGACCAAAAGCATCATTGTCCTCAAATCATGCAAAAGAGGCACATACGCTAACTAATAGTGAACTGAAGATGGCCCATCGGAGCCTGACTCAACACTGATTAGGGTGAACTGAAGGTGGTGTTATCACTAGAGTATGCACCTAGACTGCTAAGGCTCAAATTCTAGATAATCTTGAAGTTTAAATTTTGGTTTATGAGTATTTTCTAAGGATAAAGTGGGGATCAAGAACGAGGTAATTAAACATCATAGGTGACTGAGTTATGAGCAAACAAAAGATTATGAGTATGCATTATATAAGGAGAAATCTTCAGATTGAAGAATGCATAATGAACATTAACCCATTCACAAGCATTCTAGGATAGAAAACATTTACCAAAGAAAAAAATTATGAATCACGTGCTCATATTGAACATTAACATTCATTATGATAAAAGAACAAAATGGTCTCATTTCGGATATCATATCATTCCAAGACAGTCTTTATATAAGCTATAAAAGACAAAATACATGCTAGATACAAATGATATCTTGTATCCTGATCTCCCATAATCCCCCCCCTTACATTACAAACTAATGGAATATATAGAAATTACATAATCTGAACTATTACCAATAATTAGGCATGAATTCTCAAAATAGCACAAATCTTCAACTTTTCTGCAAAAGATTAGGAGTTGTTGGCATTGAATAGATTTGAATTGAAAAGGCATTAGCATGATATTCTACATCTTTGTTTTGAAAAATATTTTTAACGAGATGCAATTCTTCTTGCACGAGACTATCACATGCTTCAATATCAATGGATATGTTCTGAAAATTTTCCGTAATAAATTTATGATCTTGAATGTGTGGTATAAAAGACAAATACATGAGGTTGAGAGATTGTTGATCATGATCATATTTTTCAATTCGAAGCTCCTTCTGAATAAAAAGGTTTGAAATATTTTCTTCAAGAATTGACTCTTCTTTAATTTCCTTTTCAATAAGATCTTCATAAAGTTCATCACGAGAGGAACATTCTACTGATTGTTGAATATAGGACTCAAATTGTTCACAACAATCTTCAAGAAGTATGTCAATAGAATAATACCTTTTACAATATTTGTTGAATGTTGTATGGAATTCCTTCAAGGAAGATGTGCCAGAAGGAGGTAAGGATATGTACCATTCACAAGCATCCCCTTCTAATGAATACACAAACATATTTATGAGCACATCTTCATGATGTATATTTAACTGAGCCATACATTGATGAAATCTAATGAGGTGATCTGAAGGATTATCCTCTTTGCTTTCTTTGAACCATGGAAGTAAATCTCCCCAAACATCCATGATAGGTACTGCATTTTGAAATCCTAGAACATCAGATAAATGGAATGGAGAAAACCTCTAAGCCAAACTGGAAGCCATTTGATCATTTGACATCTTGAATAAGTGGAGTCACCAACGAATCCTCCCTCAATGGAGTCATCCGATGAAAAATTGTAGTCTACATCATGTAACCAACCCTTGTTCACCATAAAGATTGGATCTATACTTTGTTGTTCTACCAGGGAATATTTGCTTCACTTCCGTCCCCATCAACGGCGCCAGAAGATGTTATCACTAGATTTTGCACCTAGACTGCTAAGGCTTAAATTCGAGATAATCTAAAGTTTAAATTTTGCTTTATGAGTATTTTCTAAGGATAAAGTGGGGATCATGAACGAGGTAATTAAACAGCAGAGATGAATGAGTTATGAGCAAACAAAAAAATATGAGTATGCATTATATAAGGAGAAAGCTTCAGATTGAAGAATGCATAATGAACATTAACCCATTCACAAGAATTCTAGGATAGAAAAAAATTATCAGAGAACAAAATTATGAATCAAGTGCTCATATCAAACATTAACATTCATTATGATAAACAAAATGGGCTCATTTCGAAAATAATATCATTCCAAGGCAGTCTTTATATAAGCTATAAAAGAAAAAATACATGCTAGATACAATTAATATCATGTATCCTAATCTCCCAGAATCCCCCCCCCCCCCCCCCCCCAACTTACTTTACAAACTAATGGAATATATAGCAATTACATAATGTGAACTGTTACCAATAATTAGGCATGAAATTCTGAAAATAGCACAAATATTCAACTTTTATGCAAAATATTAGGAGTTGCTGAGATCAAATAGATTTGAACTGAAAAGAAATTAGCATGATCTTCTACATCTTTGTTTTGAAAAATATTTTCAACTGGATGCAATTCTTCTTGTACAAGACTATCACATGCTTCAATATCAATGGATATGTTCTCAAAATTTTCCTTAATAATTTTTTTATCTTGAATGCGTGGTATAAAAGACAAATACATGGGGTTGAGAGATTGTAGATCATGATCATCTTTTTCAATTTGAAGCTCCTTTTGAATAAAAAAAGTTTGAAATATTTTCTTCAATAATTGACTCTTCTTTAATTTCCTTTTCAATAATATATTCATAAAGTTCATCATGAAAGGAAAATTCTACTAACTATTGAATATAGGACTCAAATTGTTCAAAACAATCTTCAAGAAGTATGTCAATAGAATAATACCTTTTATTATATTTGTTGAATGTTGTATGGAATTCCTTCAAGGAAGATATGCTAGAAGGAGACAAGGATTTGTACCATTCACGAGCATCCCCTTCTAATGAATACACAAACATATTCATGAGAACATATTCATGATGTATATTTAACTGGTCCATACATTGATCAAATCTGATGAGGTGATCCGAAGGATTATCCTCTTTCTTTTCTCTGAACCATGGAAGGAAATATCCCCAAACATCCATGATAGGTACTGCATTTGGAAAGCATGGAACATCTAAGAAATGGAGTGGAGCAAACCTTTGAGCCATAATGGTATCCATTTGATCATTTGACATCTAAGTGGAGTCACCAACGGATCCTCCCTCCATGGAGTCATTTGGTGAAAAATTGTTGTCTAAATCATGTAACCAGCCCGTGTTCACCATAAAAGAATGGATCTATACTTTTTAGTTCTCCCAGGGAATATTTTCTTCACTTCTATCCCTGGAAACGGCGTGAGAATATGTTATCACTAGAGTCTGCACCTACACTAATAAGGCTCAAAGTACATATAGTATTGAATTTTTCAATTGGATGACTAAATTTTGGTTTATGAGTATTTTCTAAGGATAAAGTGGGGATCAAGAACGAGGTAATTAAATAGCAGAGATGACTGAGTTATGAGAAAATAAAAGACTATGAGTATGCATTATAAAAGGAGAAAGCTTCAGATTTAAGAATGCATAATGAACATTAACCCATTCACAAGAATTCTGGGATAGAAAAAAGTTTATCAAAGAACAAAATTATGAATCAGGTGCTAATACTGAACATTAACAATCATTATGATAAAAGAACAAAATGGGATATTCTTGTCAAATATAATATCATTCCAATACAGTCTTTATATAANCCCCCCCGCCAACTTACTTTACAAACTAATGGAATATATAGCAATTACATAACCTAAACGGTTACCAATAATTAGGCATGAAATTCTTAAAATATCACAAATCTTCAACATTTCTCCAAAAGATTAGGAGCTGCTGAGATTGAATAGATTTGAATTGAAAAGGCATTAGCATGATATTCTACATCTTTGTTTTGAAAAATATTTTCAACTGGATGCAATTCTTCTTGCATAAGACTATCACATGCTTCAATATCAATGGATATGTTCTGAAAATTTTCCTTAATAAATTTCTGATCTTGAATGCATGGTATAAAAGACAAATACATGGGGTTTAGAGATTGTTGATCATGATCATCTTTTTCAATTTGAAGCTCCTTCTGAAAGAAAAAAAAAGTTTGAAATATTTTCTTCAAGAATTGACTTCTTTAATTTCCTTTTCAATAAGATCTTCATAAAGTTCATCATGAGAGGAACATTCTACTGACTGTTGAATATAGGACTGAAATTGTTCGCAATAATCTTCAAGAAGTATGTCAGTAGAATAATACCTTTTATAATATTTGTTGAATGTTGTATGGAATTCCTTCAATGAATATATGCTAGAAGGAGGAAAGGATCTGTACCATTCACAAGCATCCCCTTCTAATGAATACACAAACATCTTCATGAGCACATCTTCATGATGTTTATTTAACTAAGCCATACATTGATGAAATATGATGAGGTGATCTGAAGGATTATTCTCTTTGCTTTCTCTGAACCATGGAAGGCAATCTCCCCAAATGTCCATGATAGGTATTGCATTTGGAAACCCTAAAACATCTGAGAAATGGAGTGGAGAAAACCTTTGAGCCATAATGGTAGCCCTTTGATCATTTGACATCTTTAATAAGTGGAGTCTCCAACAGATCCCCCCTCCGTGGAGTCATCCAGTGAAAAATTGTAGTTTAAATCATGTAACCATCCCTTGTTCACCATAAAAGACTGGATATATACTTTGTCGTTCTCCCAGGGAATATTTGCTTCACTTCCCTCCCCAGAAACGACACCAAAATATGTTATCACTGGAGTGTACACCTAGACTGCTAAGGCCCAAATTCCAGATAATCTTGAAGTTTTCGATTGGATGATTAAATTTTGGCTTATGAGTATTTTCTAAGGATAAAGTGGGGATTAGGAACAAGGTAATTAAACAGCGGAGATGACTCAGTTATGAGCAAACAAAAGACTATGAGTATGCATTATATAAGGATAAAGCTTCATATTGAAAAATGCATAATGAACATTAATCCATTCATAAGAATTCTATGATATAAAACATTTATCATATAACAAAATTATGAATCAGGTGCTCATATTGAACATTAACATTCATTGTGATAAAAGAACAAAACAAGCTCATCTCCAATATAATATCATTCCAAGACAATCTTTATATAAGCTATAAAAGACAAAATACATACTAGATACAAATGATATCTTGTAGCCCGACCCCCACTTACTTTACAAACTAATGGAATATATAGAAATTACATAACTTGAAATGTTTCCAATAATTAAGCATGAAATTCTCAACATAGCACAAATCTTCAACTTTTCTGCAAAATATTAGGAGCTGATGAGATCGAATAGATTTGAATTGAAGTCGATCTTTAATTGATTTATGATATTTTGCATGGAAATATGGAAATGAGAAGGCCGCTAGACACCTCAACTGATCCATTACTTCCATTATGATATTATGCAGGTGTCCACCCTTCTCATTCATTTGTAGTCGCGTTATGCAATATTAATCTCCATCGAACCATGCTTTCTTTATATTTGGCCTTCACTGTAATCGTTGGACTCTCATCTTTAGTTTCTTTGTCCCTTTGCAAACCTTCCACTCCACTCCACTAACTATGGGTAAAATAGAATCATATCCCTGTAATGATGAGGAAATTGAACCCGAACCAGCATAGGAGTTGTCATACCTAAAAACTATGAATGGTTTTTTTTTCTTCAGAGCTATCTGTAAGTTCTTTGTCTATAATTAACTTGATAGTCAACATCCTGCAAGTTCAAATTCTCCCTACTCTCAACATTTTTCAAGTTCATGTTTCCATATTTGCCCCACTCGAACAATTGACCCACTTGTTGACATTTTTCCACAATGCTTTCAAGCTTGAGAACTTGCAAATACAGGGCATTTAAAAATTCTCTGTGTTGACGTTTGAGACACTTGAACTCGGGCTTCATACTGGCATAAATATCTTTCACACTGTTGTGGATACACTTGGCATTTTACTTCTGTTAATTCCCATGTTGGCATTCATTGATGCTTGGCTTTATCTTGAGCAATTCATGATTTGACTGTTGGCAAAGAAAAGACAAAAATATTCTTCATATTACAGACCGTTTCTATCTCACGTTGACAAGTTGTGTACAAATTGTGAACCCATAGGTTCTTCCCTTAGCGCTTTGTATGAGGCTTAACCTTTGGTAATCATACATCACCATCATATAGAAACACTTGTTTCCAGAATCTATTGATGTTTTGTGCATAGCATGGATCCATGGACTCTACATTGGTGGACTTTGCATTTGATTTTTGACTAAATATTTGTATATGAGGCGAATTTGGCAAAATTATGAGAAAAATGGTCTCAAAGAACCACCTATATTTACTAAATCGTGATAGTTGTGTGAAAACGGAGAGAGGATTTTGTAGATAAATCCATTATTGACAAAAACCTCCCTTGGTTTTTCAAAGTTCTTCTCCACGTTTTCAAAAAGAGCACCCAAAGATAATGACCAAAACAAGAAATAATTTATTGTTTAAACATGTATAAAATAGGATATAAATATCCCTTCGAATCTTCCAAACTATGACACATGTTCAAAAAATGAAGGAGGTTTTTGTGAATGAGCCTGTGCTTGACAAAAACCTCTTTTGGTTTTCAAATATTCACTTCCAGGTCTTAGTAATATGTTCCAAAATACAATGAGTAAAACAGGAAAATACAAGTAATTATGTCTAAAAAATACTTGGTTTTGATATACTTTGCCTTCGGAGATTGGATATTTAACTATTTTCATTTGAATAGAATTCACTAAGCTAAAGATTTGACATGAGGAGAACCAACCAGGCTGACTCGAACACTCACAACTTTAGTGAAAATACTAGTGGACATTCCAGGAGCGAAAACTGGGGTGGCTCTTTACATATGCGATGTCGAAATGTAAACAATTTTGTTGGGGAAGATTCTGGTACCAACACATGGGACTCCCATAACTCAATGTGGGCTCCTATAATCTAGATATTGTTCTTTGTAGATACTAAACTCATGCATGAGGGTGCATCAAGTGGCTAATGGGCCCTAGATAACATATTCATGCACCAATGAAAGTGATAATATCATCCTAAGATAGTAAACTGATAAAAATGACTAAGGTGGTGCACAAGGGAGGATTAATAATCCTTACACCCCCCCCCCATTAATCCAAACTTGGACAACCTGGTCCCTATAAACTGATACCAAAGGTCACCCATATAATAAAAAATGAAAAAGTAATTGTTCAATAAACTAAGGAAACGAGGAAAACCTCATAGGAACCCCCCCAAAAAAACAGTAGGGAACTGAATCAAGACTTCACTCAGCCTTCACACCAAGATGAGATATGAGATAAACAGATCTCTTCTAAGTGAAAGACTTTGTGAAAATATGGTTGCAACCTTCTCCTCTGTAGGGAAGTAATGCAGTGTGATGGTACTGTTGTGCACTTGTTCCCTTATACAGTGCATGTGAACATCTTCACCTTCTTCTAATCTGATTTTAGATAGGAAAATAAATGTTGTTGCTTTTTGCAGTCAGACTTGTACCTTTCGAACCTTTGTGATAGTAATAAAGAGTATATCTTTTCATGCCTAGGGGCTTGCTTGAGCCCATACAATAATTTCCTCAACTTGCATACCAAGGAAGGATCATCGGTTGACCCCTTAGGTTGTTCCATGTAGATCTCGTATTCGAAGTTATCATGTAGAAAGACACTTTTATCTTTTCTATCTGGAGGAAGAGAGACAATATCCAATGTCTCGTTATTCTACAGTGACTCATATTCCTCATCCACTGCAGCCTTCCATGGTGTATTATGGAAAGCCCCTTTGTAGGACGGTGGATCAAACCTCGCCATAATGTAGCACCTCTCTGGGATAATATAGCACCTATATGGGGGAACTAGATCTGTATGGCATAGTGCAAGTTTCTCATCTTGAAACTGAGATTTAGTTCTCCTTCTAATAGATGGTTCCCGGCCATGTTCTCGACAACTTTAATGAGTTTTTGAGCCCATTTAGGCCTAGGATTGGGAGTAGGAACTAAATCTAGATTGAATTGAACTTCATTCTCAATATCAATATCTGATTCAACTTGGTCCTCATCTTCAAATTTTAAATCATCACAAGAAACATTATCATTTGCAAAAAAATTAGGTAGAGTGTATTTACTTTCCTCTTTAACTGGATGTGGATCTTGCAATGGATCTGAATATGGAAAAAAGTGTGAGAACTCATATTCCTTGGAGGCATGGTTTGCAACACCTTTATCTATCAACTTCCCAGTAGAGATATATGAGCACTAAATTAAGTCAGGCCCAAAAATAATTATCTTTGGCGAACCAGTGTGTGTCATCTGGTAAATAAATAACAAATTTGCTACTAAAGAAGGCACATACATAACATTTTTTAACACTCCATTTTCGAGTTGTATAGTTCCCTTCCATACAACTTGGATCTGAGTATCATCTCCCATGTCAATACTTGGATCATCAGTGACATTTAATGAATAAATTGACTCTTTGGAGGCAACCATGTGATTAGAGGCTCCAGAATCTATGAGGAAAGCTTGAGATTTTGAAGATCCAACCTTTAGTGCATGGCATCTCTCATGATCATTTTTCTTGCTTCCAGAATCCGTATTCCTTGTGCCTTATGGGAGGGAAATATTGTATTGTTCAAGAAGTCTGGCCATTTGATATATAGTTTTCTTCTTACATAAATTATTTGAATGGTTTCCTTTCTTGAAATAGGTAGGGCCTGGTCTTTTCAAACCTTTTATGCTTGTCCTTATTGGAACCCGAGGCTCCATTTGATGGATCAAGCTTCTCCTTTTATTCGAATTCAAAATTTTCCTTGTCCTTCCCTTATGCTTCCCTTTGGCATTCATACTCTTTGAATCCCTATCCAAAATATATCGATTCTTGGAGGCTTGCGGGGATCCCATTTGGATCGGGTTATCTTGTTCTTGGATCCGAGATTAAGTGAATGCATCTAGAGAAGGCATTTGCAAATTTGGGGTTGTCGGCCTCCCGCAGTGAAAAGTGGACACAAAAACTGAAAATTCGGGTCCAATATTACTCAAAATGGATAACACCAGCTGCTCATCCTTCTTGTAAATTCCACATCGATTGCACTGCATCACCAAAGACTTGAATTTGGTGAAAAACTGTTGAAATCAATTCATTCACCAAAATGTGGCCTCTTAGCTCATCTTGCTTGCCAAACAGTGATTCGAACTTCATCCAAACTTCCCTTGGGGTTTTCAATCCATCACGATGGAAGAGCAAGCTGGAGATATGGATACACATAAAACCAAAAGCTTAATTAAGCTCATTCATGTACTTTGATTTCTCTAAATCGTGTTGGTGTTCAACCTCCTTTCCCATTGTGACCCTATATAGATCCTTTTTGCACAAGACTATCAGCATATCTCCCCTCCAATCCAGATAATTAAAGGGTGCGAGGATTCTTGGTGTTAAGGAAGTTGAATTCTTCATTTTGCAGTTGTAGGAGAAACACAATTCTTCTGAATTCTTCACAAAACATACATAAAACTCTCAAAAAGAAGATAAACTAGCTCTGTATAGCTCTGATACCATGAAAAATATTAATTCGACAAGATCTTCAGGTTGTATTGAATCTTACTGTGAAAGAAGTATGAAGGAGGATGAATTACAGTGTTAGAATTGATAAACATGCATAGTGAAATTAACCATAGAAGGAACACTCGAATGGCCGCAATAGTTGGACACAATAATCATTAATTTGAGTACAATACATCCATAATACAAAGAAGGAAATTTGAATCCTCTAGGAGTGATTCGGATCCCAGACTCTAGATGACTCTAGACATGACTAGAATAGGAAAAAACACCATTGAAGACTCACTAGTGCAACTTTGGATAAATAAAATAGTAAAAAATTAGTTAATTGACCTTGGTAGGTGACCAAAGGCACCTTTGTCCTCAGATCATGCAAAAACGGCACATAGGATAACTAAGAGTGAATTGAAGGCGGCCCATTGGAGCCTAACTCAACACAGATTAGGGTGAACTGAATGTGGGACTCCCATAACTCTGTGTAGAATCCTAAAATATAGGGATTGGTCTCTAGAGATCCTAAACTCATGCATGAGGGTGCATCAAGTGGCTAGTGTGCCCTAGATAACATCTGCATGCACTAATGAAAGAGATAATATCATCCTATGCTAGTAAACTAATAAAAATAACTAAGGTGGTGGACAAGGCAGGATTACTAATCCTAACATACATTAAGAGTTAATTCTTGCAACAACAAAGATTGCTTTAAAAGTTGATAATCCATAGTATTGAACTATCTATAGATTGTCAAGTCTCACTAGCGCAATTGGTTTCTAAGGGTTTCATTTGTTAGACGGCCTAGGGTTTGAAACTCCACGGTATTGATAGGAGACACCTAAAATATAGTCATGCCAAGGGTTGTTGTGGCTTGGCATGGGTGGAATCCCTGAGAGATTTTGATGGCTTAGTTCCCCTAAGTCATGATTTCTTAGACTACATATTAGTCCCAGAAGTCATGGACACACTAGCAAACATAAAAAAATATCTATGGATATGAGAAAAAGAGAGTTTTGCAACTCTCCTTGACCTGTAGGAACTGCAACACGAGGGGCTCAAGTAGTATGTTATTGAGTCTACATTTCTTATTATCCCAATCCACCATCAATTTTGAGTCACCAAACACTTTTAATTCTTTGATTCCCTTATCCACTACTACCTTTAATAGAAGCCACACAACAAAGATTTCAACTACCTAGGACCACTACAAATTTTAGTTTAAAGTAATGTTGTTGATTCTAAAATAAAATAACACCAACACCATAGAGAACTAGGACTCCCTAACAGGAAACATAGAAGAAACCCCAAGCTTGTTCAAATCAATATCTGGCTCTTTTAACTCTTTTCTTGGTTTCTCTTTTAATTTTTTTAGAACTAACACTTATTATTTTATGGGTATGGATTGACAAATATTTAATTCAAAGCCCTAAAAATCCTTCTAGTTTCGAGATAGCCATGCCCCAAATCGAAAAAAAGGGAAGGGTGATGAGAGCTTTCACAACTTTGTCTACTATCCACAAATGAATACAATCTATCAAGGACATAAGCTCCCATTTATTTTTCCCACTAGTAATCTACAATATATTGTTCTAGACTTGCCTAATAAAAGGATAATTGGCAAACAAGTTGTTTGTATATTTCTCATTCTTATGATTAAATTTTTTTTTCATTCACTTTTATAATTACGATGTAAGGCGTTTAAATTGTGAACAAGTGACTATTGAGATTTTTCTACCCAACCTAAATTTGAAAGTTGTCTCTTATCTATTCTTCCTTTTATCATTTGTCAACTCTTATTTTTTCCTCCATGTTGATGTCGTCCATGTCCATGTATGTGTAACAACATAGATGCTTGGCATCACAAGTCACTAGGAATATGAAAGTCGATAATTTTATGACCATAGATAGGGAGTCACAAAGAATTGCATTAAGATGATGGTGAAAGAGTAGGATGTTTTATCATGAATTTGAGTAGTATAACATTCAAATAAGAGAAGAGAATGAAACAAAGAAGAAGAGATCTTGAAAAATATACACAACAACAACAAAAACAAAATTGTCAGATAATTCCCCCTCATACTTCAATATAATTGGGTAAGATAATTTGTTCAATATTAATCAGCACCAAATAAAAAAGATTGAAAGACAGGAAGTCGTTCCTTCAAAAGAGAGATAAATAACCGTGCACCGTCAACAGTCATGACGCTAGCATGAAAAAGGACCACTAATATTGCCAAATCAATGGATATATAATTGTATATACATCTACTCCTTTTTTCCATAAAAGAATTAGACCGCTAATATTGCCAAATCAATGGATATATTATAATTGTATATACCTCTCTTCCTTGGTGTCCTTTCTTAGAAGCGTAGAGGCCTTAGATTTCTCAACATTAGCGTTAAGCAAGTTTGGTTTGTTAATTTTTGCAGCTTAGAGAAGCATTAGGGTAATGTTAGCCAAAGAAATAAAACCAGATTGAGGTTCATATATAATTACACCCTTTATGAAAGATAGAGGGTCTTGTTTATTATTTCTAACTAAGAAGAGGTTGGCACTCTGACTTATCAGAGTGTGACTTTAGTGGAGTGTGTCGTCCTAATCCTTTTGAGAGCATAATAACAATAATATATTACAAATTAAGAGTAACAATTTTATATAGTTTTGAACAAGAAAATCTCATGTTTTATATTAAAAATTGGAAATTGCTATTAGCAAATCAAAGAAACTCAGGAAAGCATAATAACAATAATATATTACAAATTAAGAGTAACAATTTTATATAGTTTTGAACAAGAAAATCTCATGTTTTATATTAAAAATTGGAAATTGCTATTAGCAAATCAAAGAAACTCAGGAAAGCATAATAACAATAATATATTACAAATTAAGAGTAACAATTTTATATAGTTTTGAACAAGAAAATCTCATGTTTTATATTAAAAATTGGAAATTGCTATTAGCAAATCAAAGAAACTCAGGAAAGCATAATAACAATAATATATTACAAATTAAGAGTAACAATTTTATATAGTTTTGAACAAGAAAATCTCATGTTTTATATTAAAAATTGGAAATTGCTATTAGCAAATCAAAGAAACTCAGGAAAGCATAATAACAATAATATATTACAAATTAAGAGTAACAATTTTATATAGTTTTGAACAAGAAAATCTCATGTTTTATATTAAAAATTGGAAATTGCTATTAGCAAATCAAAGAAACTCAGGAAAGCATAATAACAATAATATATTACAAATTAAGAGTAACAATTTTATATAGTTTTGAACAAGAAAATCTCATGTTTTATATTAAAAATTGGAAATTGCTATTAGCAAATCAAAGAAACTCAGGAAAGCGGGATGTTTTTATGCATTCTATATTAATGTTTAGAATTTTTTTTTGTTGATCCTTCGGGATTATATTGTAAATAATATTTCAGTTATTAGTTAGTAAAATCTAGTTAATAATCTCGTTATCTAACTGTAGATAACGGTTTTGATCTCCTTTATATGTAACACTCATTCACGTAATAAAATATTGATTTGCTGAGGTTCTTCACGGCCTATGTCAGTGGTATCAGAGCAAAGGCAGCGATGCATTGGTGAGAAAGAAGGAGCCCGTGAAGGAGGAGCCAACAAAGGAGCTATCACTAAGAAAGGAAGAAATGAGAGCTGCTTAGTATAGATTGAGGAAGAAAGACAAAGACTGCACGTAAATTGTTCCGGTAATTCTTTTGAAGAATTATTTTCTTTTTTTTTTTTAAGAAAAAGAAAAAGAAAGAGAGCCGCCATTTATATTTTCTTGCAATGGTTTCTTTAAACTAATTATCAAATCACTCGGGAGTTCTTTCCAGAAAATAAAAGTTTTTAAATAGCCATTTATATTTGAGTGCAAGGTTTTTTAAATTGAAATATTAAACCTTTCGGGAAATCTTTTTAGAAGATAAAAAGATTTTAAAGAACATTGGCTAAAAGGAAAAGAATATATCAGATTGTATTTTGTACACAAAAATTTACTACACAGTAAATTTTAATGAATTCTTTAATTTCAATTGTTGGAGTTATTTTATCTGGAAAAGAAAATTATCAGGAATGGTTTCGTAAAGTTAAAAATACCCTTATTTTTAATGATATGTGGGATGGAATTTGTGAAAATGAGAATTTAGAAGATAAGAGAGATGGAGAAGCAATAAATGAAGTGGATAAAAATGCACCAGTGCCACCTACTAATGCCAAAGAGTTAGCATTATGGAAAATCAAGGACAAGAAGGCTTATGCCTTGATTATTGCTTTTGTAAGTGAAGAAGTAAGTAGACATTTAGTTTCTAGCAAAAGTGCTTGGGAAGCATTAAAGAAACTAAAAGATTTGTATGATTCACATTCTGAGCTTGAAATCATACAATTGTTAATGAAGTTATTTAACTTAAAGTTAAAAGATAATGATCCAATGAAACTTGCTTCTGAAATTAGAGCCATTTTTCATGATATTGATGCAACTGGTGTAAAAGTTGACATTCAACTTACTGTATTTATTAAAGCTCTTTATCCTACATATACTCATTATATAGAATCACTTCAAGCTAGTGGCCAAATGAAAGCTATGACCTTTGAAACACTTGTTGAGAAAATTGCAGAAAGAGAGAAAGCATTTGGGAAGAAGGAATCTAAACCCAATGAAGAAACTTTGTGTCTTGCACAGAAAGGACACAAATCAAAAGAAGAATTTGCAAAGGATGAAAATAGAAGCAGAGGTCGAGGTATAGGACAAAGAGGACAGTACAGAGGAAGGGGGGGGAGATTTAATCAAGGAGAGAAACAATGTTATAGATGTGGAAAAACCGGTCATACTGCCAGTTATTGTAGAACTTCTTGGGATAAAATTGTTAACAAGAAAGAGAAAATACAAGATAAAGGAAATGATAAAGGTAACCCTCCTGAATCTGCACATTATGTTGTTGCACATTGTAATCTAGGAATTGAAGAAGCTTTCAGTACTTCGTTTTCATGGAATGATACTTGGTTATTGGACACCGAAGCCACATGTCATCTCACCTTTAGAAAAGATTTCTTTGAAACTTTTAGTGATCAAATTGATGGGGTAGTACATTTGGAAGATAAGTCTCAGTTAAAACCTTCAGGAATTGGTTCTGTTAGATTGAAATTATCAGGACTTGCTGATTATATACTTTCTGACATGCTTTATGTTCCACAATTGAAGAGAAATCTAATATCTCTTGTGCAAATTAGACAACAAAATCATTTGATACATATGTTTGATGGTATCATTGAAATTAGAAGAGCTTATGATAATGAGGTTGTAATGAATGGAGTGGAAGATAACAAACTTTTAAAGTTGAATGGTACATCATCCAATTCACAGAATTCTGCAAATTTGGTTCAGCATAATAGTAATTTATCTTCTAGCTTATTCTGGCATGCAAGATTTTGTCATATTAGTTATGACAGTCTTGGGATTATGAAACAGAAAGGAGTTCAAGGGCTTCCTACTACTCCAAGACAACTTTCCCCATGTGATGCTTGTATCTTAGGCAAGCACAGTAAACAATCTTTTAATGATTCTATGTTTCGAGCTTCAAGAAAGCTTGGTCTTGTTCACTCAGATTTATGTGGCCCATGCCCGTTCCATCAGCAAATGGTAACAAATATATCATGACTTTCATTGATGACTTTACGAGGATGTCTTGGGTTTATTTATTAAAAGCAAAATCTCAAGCTTTTGATACATTCAGAAATTTTCACTTATGGATTAAAAATGAAGCTCAACTTACTATTGGAACCCTTCGAACTGATAACGGTGGTGAATATACATCTCAAGAGCTTGAAAAATATTTGCAAGAGAATGGTATTAAACATCAAACAACTGTTCCTTAAAATCCACAGCAAAATGGTGTGGTAGAACGTATGAATAGGACACTCTTGAATATGGTAAGATCAATGATGTTTTTTAAAAATGTCAAGTTAATGTTTTGGGGAGAGGTAGTTCTTTGTGTTGTCTACATTAAGAATAGATGTCCTTCTGCTGCACTACAAAACAAAACACCTTATGAAATGTGGCATGATCATCTTCCAGCTGTCAAGCATTTTAGAATTTTCGGTTCCACATGTTATGCTTTGATTCCTGAGCAACAAAGACATAAATTGGGAGCAAGAAGTCGGAAGTGTATTTTTTGGGGATATTCTAATACTTCTAAAGCTTATAGGTTGTATGATGAAGATAACAGGAAGTTTATTGTTTCTAGAGATATTATATTTCTTGAGTTTAAGAAAGATGCACTCACTATTGATAAACAACTTGCTCAGCTTGATAGATTTCATTCTAAAAAAACCTATCATGAAATGGATAATGAACTTCCAAATCTTGAAGGGGGGATTCCTGTTCTAAGTCAAGGTCAAGTTTTGGAATTTCCTTCTAATGCACAAGTTGATGAAACAGAAGATGAGACAGTTGATGATATTGTTAATGGAATGGATAAACTAAGTATCATGGATAATGTAGAACCTGCTCTTAAAGAAGAAACAGAGCAAACACCACAACAAGAAGAAGTTCATAGATCAATGCGGACTAGGACATTTCCTAAAAGGTATGATGAGTTTGTAACATTAGATTGTGAATTCAACTTTCATGCATTTGATGAACCTGCATCTTTTCAAGAAGCAGTAAATAGTGATGTATGGAAAAGTGCCATGCAAAGAGAGTATGATGCTCTCATAAAAAATGGAACTTAGAGGTTGGTGAACCCTCCAATTGGAACCAAAGCGATTGGATGCAAGTGGATATATAAAAATAAGTATAAAGTAGATGGTTCACTTGACAAACACAAAGCGATACTTGTAGCAAAAGGGTATGCACAGAAAGAAGGTGTTGATTACACAGAAACATTTGCTCCAACAGCTAAATGGGGCACCATTCGAACTTTGTTTTCATTAGCAGCACAAAAAGGATGGAAGATACATCACATGGATGTTAAAACTGCATTTTTGAATGGAGACTTAAAAGAAGATGTGTATGTGGATCAGCCTGAAGGCTTTGCTATCAAAGGCCAAGAACAGAAGGTATGCAAATTAGTCAAATCTTTATATGGTTTAAAGCAAGCACCCCGAGCTTGGTATGAAAAGTTAATTGAGCATCTTCTCAAATTGAATTATAAGCACTTCAATCTAGATGATGCAACTTTATTTGTCAAGAAAGTTGGAAGATCGGTTGTATATCTAGTTGTCTATGTGGATGATTTGCTTAGCACAGGAAATAATGACGATTATATAGTATCTATCAAAAGAGAGTTGAAAAAGGCTTTTGATATGACAGATTTGGGATTATTACATTATTATTTAGGAATTGAAGTAGATCAAAAACCAAAGCACATTTTCATTTCTTAGAAAAAATATGTTGGAGAGTTATTAAACAAATTTGGTATGCAGGATTGCAATCCTGTTTCAACACCAATGGAGCAGAATCTAAAGCTTACTTCAAATGAAGGTAGCACATTTGAAGATCCAACAAAGTACAAGCAGCTTGTTGGAAGTTTAATTTATCTTACTACTACTCGTCCTGACATAACTTTTGCTGTAGGAATACTTTCCAGGTTTATGCATCATCCCTGTGAAGGTCATTGGAATGCATCAAAGCGAGTGCTCAAATATTTAAAAGGCACTCAATCTTATGGCATCAAATATTCTAAAGTTTCAGACTTTCATCTCACTGGTTATTCAGATTCAAATTTTGATGGAGATAAAGAGCATGGGGTCTCTACTTCAGGTTATTTGATGAACATTGGATCAGCAGCTATCACATGGAGATCACGAAAGCAATCTGTTCCTGCTGATTCTACCACTGAAGCCGAATATGTTGCAGCAGCTCAAGCCACAAAAGAAATCATTTGGCTTCGTAAAATACTTGAAGACTTGCAGGAGGAAAAAATGACTTCAACGCCTCTCTTTGTTGACAACACTTCTGCAATTCAATTGGCCAAGAATCCAAAATTCCATGATCGAACCAAACATATCAACACCAAATATCATTTGATTCGACATCATGTTGAGGCCAAAACCATTCATCTGACACATTGTCCTACTTCAGAGCAAATTGCAGATATCTTTACTAAAACATTAGGCCGTGAAAAGTTTGAAAAATTTAGAATGCAACTTGGCATGTCAGATGTCCCTTCGAATTAAGGGGGGAATGTTGAATAATCCTTCGGGATTACATTGTAAATAATATTTCAGTTATTAGTTAGTAAAATCTAGTTAATAATCTCGTTATCTAACTGTAGATAACGGTTTTGATCTCCTTTATATGTAACACTCATTCACGTAATAAAATATTGATTTGCTGAGGTTCTTCACGGTCTGTGTCATTTTTTTTTAAAATTAATTTTTATGATATAGCACGGAAGTTTGGGAAATTGCTATTAGCAAATTAGAGAAAAGCTAAAAAACTTTACATTCGGAGGAGTTTCTAAGCATTAAGTAATATATATTTTTTATAATAGAAAGTATGAGATCTTATGAAACAAAATTATGTAAAAAACAAACAAACAAAAAATAGAAACTTTCCTCATTTTTCTATGTAGAAGTTTTATTTTTATTTTTTTATTTAATCTTTATTTTTATAATATAATACAAATTAGGTTTTGAAAATATAGTAATAAAAATTAAAATAAATATAAAAAATAACTTTTGTTCAATTTTATACATTTAGAAAAATAAATTTACTTACATAAAAATAATTGAAAAAAAACTAAAACAATAATCTTTGCTCAGAACAAGTACCAATAATCTCTAATCTTTCAATAGAAACCTATGACACTCCTTTATATTTGTGTTGATTGTTTAGAGTGTCCTCTTTTGGATTGTTGTTTCAGCGTTTTTTGGTGCTCGGTAGATGTGGATGTATGGACAGTCCTCTTTTTTATGATGAGACAGTTTTCTGATGGGATCACATCTTTTGTTGTTAAACCATTCCCCCCGGCAGCACTCTTGGGCAGTTTGTTTGGTGAGCAACCCGCATAAGGGATGAATGTATTGATGTCCTTTGATTCTTATTGAGAATAACAAAGCAGGCTTTTTTCTTTTTGAAAAAAAAGAAACCTATGACACATTATATAATATATACATTGAAATCAAGACGAATACCAAGACACATTATTTATTATATGCATTAAAATCAAGACGAATACCTAATTTAGAGAAAGTATTAAATTATAAGTAATCAAATTATGTGCATACGGTAGCCATGATGTGTTGAAGTTAACTATAAAGAATATCCATGAAGATGAGATATCAAGCCTCAATATTTAACAAATAATGCCATGGAACCAACTATTGATTCTAATTTTGAATTTGCTTTAGAATTCGACAAATAATGCCATGGAACTAACTATTGATTCTAATTTTGAATTTGCTTTAGAATTCGGAGAGTTGCATACATTAATTTTTTGAGCATCAATAAAGGTTAAAGGTTGTGGGTTTTAACAAAAATATATTATTATATGTTTGTTGTAAGAGAGAAAAGAAACTACATTTAGTGAATGTATTATGAAATGTATTATGAAGAATATATTACTTGGAGAATGCACTGTGTTGATGTGATTGGTGCACTAATTTCGATGAATATTGTTGTTGACATGTCTGAATGTTTTTTTCTTTGTAAATAGGTACAATCTAAGCACAATCTTGTGGAATGGCTTGGCCAAGTATTCTGGATCGGTTGTAATGGTGAAACTTATTTACTGGACAGACTTTCCTTCGGGAGGGGAGCTTGTCAAATGGGCACCGTTGGATGAGAGATCTGACGATGTCTCTTTGACAGGCTCCCTTCCGAGAGAAAATCTGTCCAGTATATAAAACGCTCCCGGTTGTAATGGTAATCATTGGTGGCCCATGCATATAATTGAGCATTTCGAGGAGTACGGTATTTTATTTCTAAGTCAAATCAATGATATACATAATACCATTGTGGTTAATAAGCCTAGATCAATGCGATAGAGATGGGATTCTCCAATGATGACTCGGTCTTGTGGAACAAATATATTACGAACCTTTATGACTGTAACATTCACGTTGTGGGTAAAGAGGATTCTATGATTTGGTCAAGGGATGAAGAGGGTGGTGCATACATCCCATGATTGGGATACCGAGTCTTAAGGGAAAAAGACCATCCAAAACCACCAGATATCCATGATATGGAAGATGAACTAAATTTTTTGTGTTTGGATTTAAATAACAAAATCTTAGTTTAGGACAACATGATTAAGAGTTTTTGGATAGGTTAAGGATAATGTCCATTATGTAAAGCATATAATGAATTCATGGAGCATCTTTCATACATTGTCCATACATCATAAGGATGTGGGAATATGTGACATACGTAAGAGGCGAACTTTTCATCTGGCATGGTAGGGATCTTCATGAAGATTTCCACACATGGACAAATAATGGAGCATACAATGATATTTTGGCTCTTCCTGCTATACAGATGTGGGGACCTTTCCTAACCAGAAACGATGTTATCTTCAATGAGGTACACATTCTTCTGCATCTAAGAGTCTATAAATTATTGATCTCTTCTCATAGGATGTAAGAACACAAAGGACACGAAGGGTGGTGGAGAACAATATCGACAAAGAAGGGTGCTAGGCATATTTTGATTGGGCTTCTCCAAGTAGACCACCTATTTGGTGGAGCTAGTGGTATCATTTACTTCTGTGACCATCACTAATACAATTCTCTACAGGTGTGGAGGAGAGCACGAACAACTGTGCTAAATTAATGACTTTAAAATTAGTTCTTATGCTTGCCCATTCAAACGGTTGTTCAGGTCATTCAGATTTTTGGTGATTCTAAGTTAGTGGTAGATTGGATGAGACTTAACAAATAACTCAATAATATAGATCTCTAGGATTTATATGAGTTAAACATAATTAGGAAACTTTTTCAAAAGACCACCTTCCAACACCTCTTCAGAGAAATAAATTCTATGGTCGATAGGCTGTCCAAATCTGGCTTACATAAAAAAGAGGAATACTAGCATATGTGGGAAAAAGAAAATGATCCCATTATGGGATTTGATCCAAGACCACATATCAGATGACTGGAGATTCCACCATATGTTTTATTATAAGCACACTTCTATGGATTAATGCATAGGAATTAAAGAATATTAGTTGGATCTATTATGAGTTGTTTTTTTAACCGTTAATGTGTTCATATCTTTTATACTATATTTTGCAAGTAAATTTGTCGCAATATGAAGATATCCATTTTGATATGTATCCATTTTGATATCAAATCTTTTGAAAAGGCTTTCTATGCTTTGTAAAAGGTGATTTGTTCAATGTAATAAATTGTGTTCCATTTTTCGATGAAAAAAAGGCACAATCTTGTGTATACTAAAAAGAAGCGATATTACTTGTTAATGCAAGTTTGTGGTAGGAGTTTGCCTAGCCAATGTAATGCATCCTATAATGTTTTTCTTTTCCTACGTATCCAAAAATAAAAAAATGATTCAAAAACATGAAGGGTAATAATATGTGAAGATCTTATGTAGTAACTTGATTGAGGAATATTGAATTTGTTAAATATTTTTTTTAACGTTTAAATATTAAAATATTTATTTAGAGGTTGAAATACTTTTCTATTTGTAAATGTTGAAATAATTATATCTTTAAAGGTTGCTTTAGAATGTTGAAATACTTATCTACTTTTTAAACTATTTTTTTTAAATGGTGAAATACTTATTTTAAAATTTGGTTGGTGATGTTACTTAGAAAAAGTAATAAAAAAGTCATTGAAATTTCAAAAAAAAGTCATCTAAAGAGTTTTTGAAAGTTGAAATAATTATTTTAAAATTTGGTGGGTGATATTACTTAGAAAAGTATTGAAGTTTTGAAAGTCTTTTTTAAATCATTTTTAGGTTGAAATGTGTAATGTGATGTAAAATACAATGGTGATGTTACTTAGAAAAATATTGAAAAAGTTATTGAAGTTTCGAAAAGATTTTTTAAATAGTTTTTGAAAGTTGAAATACTTGTTTTAAAATTTGGTTGGTGATGTATTGAAAAAGTTATTGAAGTTTCAAAAGTTTTTTTTACATAGTTTTTGAAAATTAAAATATTTATTTATTTGGTTTTAGGTTGAAATGTTTATCTTAAAATTTGGTTGGTGATGTTATGTAAAAAAGTATTGTAAATTTTTTTGAAGGTTAGAAAAGTCTTCTTAAACTTTGGGTAAAAACTTATGTATGACTTAGGGGTGGCAGGTGCGGAAGGGGTTATTTTTTATTCAAGATTAAATGAAATGCATAGTTTTGCTTAGGGATTGAGTAAGCAAACCAACAATCAAGCAGAGTGCAACCTTATTGAAAGAAACAAAGGCAATAGTTGAGATGCATATTGAAAACTACCAAGTTTATGGAGATTCAAAGATACTCATACAAAAGATGAGGAGGATACAAGAAAGGAAAAGAGAAAACAATTGGGAGTGTTCAAAAAAGAATCATGGCCTTTATTATGGATATCTCCAAGATTCAATTTTCCACGTCAAAAGGCAGACCAATAAATTTGCAGACAAGCTCGCCAACACAGGAGCTTGCCTTAAGCAAGGGGAAATTACCATTGGTCACACTCCTCCCACTATTAAATGGATTGCATTCCTTCATGGTCATTAGATAGTCCCTCCATTTCCAACATAAGGGGAAACTATAGCCTAAAGGAAAGCTATAGATACGCTGGAATCAAAGGCATTAATGGGAATACCCATGACAACCTAGCACCCATAATCCAAAGTGAGGTGTCCTCTCAAGGTTTTGAATGGAAGAGGTGGTGGTCATAGGTCCTTACGAGGTGAAGGGTGTTAAAGAGAAATAAAATATTAGGGTTGGAAAAGTATTATCACATCTACCTTCCATCCCTTGGCACGATTGCACATGTAGGGGCGATGGATATGGTCTTTACTTCGCACGATTCAAGTCATGTCTTCTCTAGTAAGTTCGAGAATCCATTCAATTGTTGGTCTATTTTTGGGAGCATGAGTAGGACTTCGACAAGAAGCAAGGGAAGACTCTCTACGAACGAATTGGACCCTGCAGCCATCATTACTCCAAGGATGATGCGCTAGAAAATTTGATGGGTGAAATAATGCAGTTGAAGAATCTCATGGTGGATTATGAGAAAATGTTGCGTGTATGAGGTTTCCATGGTAGTGCTTGAAGTACGTATGAGATCAAATATACATTATGAAGTTTAGTGTAGATAGTTACTCTTAAGAAATTTGACAAAAGATAAGTGACTTACTCTTTATCATGTGCCTTTTTCCATTCATTTGGAGTGGTTTCCCTTCCCTTTTGTCCTCATCCCTTTGGTTTTCCCAAATAACTATGCCTGGTGTGTCATCGATTTTCTTGATGTAATCACTGGAATAATAGAACAACTCATATAATATGTACCCCTCCGCTATAGACCCCTTGAGTTTTTCCATTTATCGAAAAAATCCCTTCAATTTTTTCATGTACCTCTCTAACAAGAACATTCAATGACATGGGACTGCCCCATCTAATTCAACCTCATCAACTCAGTAAATTAGAATATGAACCTACAAGTCCATCAAACTCATCGGTAGTTCACTCTCAAACATACAAACAATCTTAGTTGTCTCTTGACACAACAGTGGAATTATAGCCATATGAATCTCCTTTGATGTGATACAACCTATAAATGCAAATAATTTAGATATGGCATGTCACGGGACCTGCGAGAAGTCATGGTTCACACATCCCCACACAAGCAAAGGATAATGACACTGCAAAATAAACACATAAAAATTTAATTGTGTTTTAATTTGTGGCAAAAAAAATAAAAAAAGTGTTTTATACATACATACTCTTAGAAGGTTCAAATTGTCATGTGATTTCAACCCCAACAAATTTCTTCTATAGTGAAGCAACATCGTAGAGTAAACCCATATAAAGTGTTGAATTTTAATCCAATTTCAAATCCTTATCATTATTACAATGATTCTTCAAACAATTATATCATCCCACAATTTCATTGCATAAGCACATTCATTTGCAGCAGAAATTAAAAAAAAAAGGATCATTGAAACATAACCATGCATAAGAGACACGAAGATTTTTCCTTGGGAAACCCAAATAGGATAAAACCATGCAAACTTTAATTAGAATAACTTAATATAATTCAAGTACAATACCAAACATGAAGTTGAAACGTAGCACAAGATGAGGTTTTCCCTCCTTCACAATAAACCCTCACAAGGGTAGATAATATTCCAAGGAAAACAGGAGAATAAGAGAACCCCAAAATAATGCTTCTTACCTTTGCTAGGCCTTCCTTGGAGGTGCACACTTGTGGAGAGAATAATATGTGTGTTGTGAATGTGACAAATGAAGTGTTAGAACACTTCTATTTATATTCTTTAGTTAACTTGTTTTTCAGTCTTGAGGCCGACTTGTACTTTTGTCTTCTAGGGCCAATTTCCCCCTTTTACTAGGGTATTTTGTCCTTCCTTTCCTTCAACTTTATCTGGGACTTATTCAATCTGTTTTCTTGACTTCTTGGGTTATTTCTTCAACATACAAAAGTTCTCATTGTTGATGTCCTTCTCCTCACATGTGGAACACTTTCTTACATAGAGATCTAATGTTGATTTGACCATACTTTAAGAAGTCTCGGACGCGTCTTAGAGCCAATGTAAAATACAACATTAGGATAGACTCTGTCTAATACACAAGAGGATAAGGTCCTCTATAACATAGACAATTCCACTCACTCTGCTAAGAATATATCACTCTTGTTACGGAGTACTACTCCTTCTCAGAGAACACAATGCGACCTCTAGCCTTCTGAGACTCATAATCAATCCACATGACTAGATACAGGCTAAGAATCTGAGCCTCAATACACATAATCAATATTACTTGGGACTAATTAGGGCTACGACGCGACCATCCTCTACCAACCATTGGTCAATATTACCCATGACCTCTCTGGGAGAATGATCTACATAATGTTTTCCCAATGTTGGAAGCATGGAGAAACATCAACATAAATAAGGCACCTTCACACCCAATATAAATTCCTATTCCAAATAAAGGTTATCTTACTTAGAAATCCATGGGACATCACCTTCTTTAAAATACCAATAGGGACCAATATCTCCTCTACTTTCTTGTATTGGCCAATGTTTCTTTTTATTATTTGAAGAAATAAGATCTTTCCTAACAGCCAATGTGTCATTTTTTTCGATGATATGTGCCTCCATAGATAATATTAAACTTTTTTAAATATATGCATGGTATTTATTAAGTGGGAAATATTAAGATGATCCCAATATGGGATCTCATATAATATATATTTAATTTTCATCTGAATGGGAATTTTCTCAATGTAGGTGTCAAATAACTCATGATCATCAAACATGGGTTCCCCATTTGAATCGAACATTTTTTCAATCACCTTCTCCTTCTCTCTATCATATGTCCTATACCAGTCAACCAGTGTCATTATTTCAGGTCTTTGGTTTCTCTCTGGTTTACCATTGAAAGTAGGTGTTGTTTTACTATAAGGGTGGTCTTCTGGGAGGAATACCCTAGAGCAGTCATACATAGGATTTCGTACTTGGTCGGACCAACTAGTATTTATAGAGGATCCACAATATTTACATCCATGTTACCCCTTTCTTACAAGACCTGCAACATTATTGTATTCAAAACGCGTTAGCATTAAAGATTAATACATTCATAACGAATTAACTATAACATCCATAGTTGGGTGTTCTCAATTAACTTGGAATGAACCCGTAATTTCTGAAATAACCCACATATCTGTAGATAATAAAATTATGTATAAATTGATAGATAAGTGATAAGTGATAAGTTTTTACATTGAGGCTCACATTTATAGGCTTGAGCATGTGTAGTGAAGGGTTACACCCTTTAACGTAGTAATTAATAACTATAATTAATATATTATTTTATATTTGTTACACTCTTTGTGAAGAGTTATTTATTTAATTATTAATAGTTATTAGTATTTATTTATTATATATTTTTGTTCATTACATTCCCTCTCCCTTAGAATTGATTTGTCCTCAAAGCACAATCATGGAAGAATTTATCCCTTGTTATTGCTCGTAACGCTTTCTCATGACATTGTGTGTTGGTAGTTGCAACACTTGATGAAATAAGACGATACATTCTTTTAAATGTTGTGTGGAAATTTTGTGTCATTTGTGAAGTCGTTCATCCGAGATCTACCTTTAACGGAATTGTTTGCGGATCTATTGTTGAGATTTGTTGATTTTGTCTTTTCTCTTTGTAGGAATAATACTGATAATTTCCTTTTGATCTTTTCGTCTATCATAACGACTCTTGTGATTTGGACGGAGATACAGAACTTGAATCACCTGTGAAGTGTTTACTGGAACTTCAACTTTTGGTGCTTCTAACAATTTTTTTAATTATTTTCGGAACCATTTTCTGTTGATGCTTGTAGTGATGTGACAATAAGATTGTTCTCTTGAACCTTGATGAACTTTGCATTGCTTCTCTTTTCTGATGTTTGAATTTGAGCCTTTGATGACTTCTCTATTGTGTTAGTCATCGTTTATGCTCTAATTTGATGTTGGTTGTATTCACTTCTGTGATTTGGGTGATGATACGGTATTCGAGCCATTTTTGGAACCCTTGTAGAAACTTAAATTGTTTGTGATTCTCGCAATTTACTGGTTGATAATAACTCTTAGGATTTTTTTAAGTTCTCATTTTTTATTTTGTTTTGTTTGTTCAGTCAACCATTGATTCAAATTTTCTAAGCGAGAATTTTCTTCATTTTTTTTGTAATAGTTTCTTATTGAATTCATTTTGGAGATCCACTTCCTTTTGGTGGAATTCCTCTTGGATTTCTTCTTGCGGTCTTTTTCCCTTTTTTAATTTCTTAATCAGTGCGATCAAGTCTTGACTATGATTCTTCAAACGAGTAATTTCTTAATCCTTAATAGCAACAATTTTTTCAACTTCTTTCTGCTTCTTTTGTTCTGACTTCTGATTACCCTGTGAAATTATCTTTGATATATCCTTGAATTCTTCAGATGTTGGAGCTTCTATATCTGACTTCATTGTAATATCTTGAAATGTGATTCTCTTTTTCTTATTGGAAAATGTTAGAAACTTCTTTTCGACATTTAAGATGAAAGTACCCATTGTTTTTATCCAAGGTAAACCCAAAATTATGTCACCGTCAAAGCTCCATAAGGAACTAACAATGAATTTTGATGTGCCCATATAATCTCCAACATTCAGTTGTAAGCCACTTATTTCAATTTGTTTTATGCCCCAAAAGTCTAGCTCTTCCCTTATATTTGACTCAAGAAATCACTAAATGGTTAGCGAATTCAGTACTAATATAATTATTACTTTCAGCGGGTGCAATAGAAATGGTGATATCCTTCCCTGCAAGTGTCAATTTAATTCTAAATAGTATTGCAACATTTATTTGTAAGGTGATAGGAAACTTTTCCTTATTTTCAACATTAAAATCCATGTTCTTGAGTTTTCTTTGAAATTCAATCAATATCTCTTCTTCTTTTTTCCAATAGTTTGTAAAATGCCAGTAGATTGGGTGGTTGGGAGGAATGAGTGTTACCTTCCCCACCTAATTTCAAATATCACTTGCTTCTTACTAGCAATTATTATGCACTTTTAGATTTTTTTTCGCCTTAAGTTTTGTAAAATGCCAATAGATTGGATGGTTGGGAGGAATGAGTGTTACCTTCCCCGCCTAGGTTCAAATCTCACTTGCTTCTTAGTAGTAATTACTATGCACTTTTATATTCAAACCCAAACCCACTTATTAAGAAACCAAGTGTGGTTTCACTTTTACCCTTTTTTTGTTTTATTTTTACCTTTTTTTTGGACATTGTCCTATTTTTTAGGGAAACCCTAATAGTGGTTAAAAACCAAATTTACACAAAGTGTAAATAATGTCCAAGGGTCGTACAGATCTGATACCACTATAACATCCATAGTTGGATATTCTCAATTAACTTGAAATGAAACCGTAATTTCCAAAATAACCCACATATTCGTAGATAATAAAGTGATGTATAAATTGATAGATAAGTGATAAGTTTTTACATTGAGGCTCGCCTTTATAGGCTTGAGCATGTGTAGTGAAGGGTTACACCCTTTCACTCAGTAATTAATAACTATAATTAATATATTATTTTATATTTGCTACACTCTTTGTTAAGAGTTATTTATTTAATTATTAATAGTTATTAGTTTTTATTTATTATATAATTGTGTTCATTACATTAACTATCCCAAAATATATTGTTACGAATATAAAAAAATCAATCAACATGTTCAGTAGAGGAAACTCCTAATCCTAAATAATCATGTTTGGTGTACCCACAAATGACATACAACATAAAACTCCTCTCTGTTGGGATGAGCCTTGATACATTGTATACAATTATCCCTTCCCATAGTTTCTTCATTAATTCCTTAATCAATGGTTGTAGGTAAACATTCATCTTCTTCACTTGTCTTCTACCAGGAACTATAATATCCAACATAAGATGTTTATTATTCATGGACAACCATGGACGGATATTGGTATTGATCACTACTACAATCCAAACATACTAGTTGGTGTTTTGGAGGGAACACGGGTTAATGCCATTCATAGCTATGCTTAATTGAAGGTTCTGTACTTCATCCTTGAATTTATCAGGCCATGTATCCTCTATATGATTCATGGTTATTGAAATTGTTGGAATTTGCACAGCTCCAGACCCACTTATGTGTGAGGCATGCCATCCTTGCATCACAAATAATTATTTGCAATGAAAGAGACTTAGAATCCTTAGCATTATATGTACGTGTCTTAATATCTTATGAGGAGGAACATGTTCTTTACACTTATTTTTGTATTTATGGTACGTTTCCTTCCCACATTTGGGACATATCTATTTGTCTGCATATTCACCTCTATATATAATACAAGCATTCGAGCATGCATGATATGATATGTACTTGACACCCAACATTTTCAACATTTGATTTGCCTCTTCGCATTTGTCAAGCAAGAAATTATCACTCTAAAGTACCCTATATTTGAATAACA
Source organism: Pseudotsuga menziesii (assembly GCA_001517045.1). Classification (NCBI taxonomy): domain Eukaryota; kingdom Viridiplantae; phylum Streptophyta; class Pinopsida; order Pinales; family Pinaceae; genus Pseudotsuga; species Pseudotsuga menziesii. Next base: position 39,819 of record LPNX010407787.1, on the reverse strand, counting down.
TACAGTTAGTAGCATTATCCATGCATTGGTAGCGCTAGCTTAACTGTTTGTGAAGTAACTGAATGTAACTGGGGGCTAACTAAGACTAACTAGTACTAACACCAACTAACTAAAGTAGGTTGTTGCTGGGACTCCCAGTGGCTCCTAAAATGTAGGGATTGGTCTAGGAGGTGCCCAAACTGATGCATGTAGATGCAGTAAGTGGCAGTTAACCTCTAGCAGTGTTCCCCACACTCCAGTGACTGGTACATGTGGCCCAATTGGGACAAGTGGACCCAATTGTACTAGTGGACCCAAATATTTAATTAAGGTTCCTAAGTTAGGAAATAATTAATCTAATAGACATTTGACCAAGGGAGTATTAATAATCCTAACACACAAAACATCGAATATACATAATAATAATAAAAAATTATACGTAGTCAAAATCAATAATTTTGTGTTGCATTTTTTCATTCATTGGTGTGTTTTAAAGATATGAGTGCATCGATGCACTACAAAATAAGTACAACATTGGGACATGATATTGAGAAATGCACATGTAGATATCCACTATTAAAATATAGCAAATATTTTCATTTGTGGGGGTTTTTTACGGATGTCTATCTTCAATGTTTATTTGTGTTATACGCACTGGTGTGATTTAGCATTATACATGCACCAATGCGCTTATGTGATATTAGCGCACCATTTAAGTTAGAAATACCTATGCATGTATGTTTGAACTTAAAATGATATATTCATCTCAAATTCTTTTTTAGAATACAATACTTTATGGTATACATATGCTGCTTAAACTCACCATTTTCTTAAAGAAACGGTTACAAAGCTATATTTAAAGTTATATTATTATATGGTTCCCAAGATTTATTTTAAGAATGTAAACGCATATTGATGGTTAATTTGAAGGGTAGTGATGAATTCTCTCCTCCTATGCATCTGAAAATAAAATACCAAACTTGTTACACTGAGTTAACTAGTTGGAGCACTTTTCCTACCTACCACACTTAGTTGCACTGAGTTAACTAGTTTTCACTGGTTGTTGGAGTTATTGGTCATCAGGGAGTTGTCTATTTGGACTCTGATATTGATTGGGAGACCTTGAGTTAGAGATTCAGTTAGATATAGTCATATCCACTTGGAGGATTTGAATTCATACCCCATGCATTCGAATTCTTTCTATGTAAACTATTGTAACACCGGATATTATTAATTGTGAATGATACTGTAAATTCCTGAGCAATACTTGTCTGATTCCTGTGCGGTTTGTTTTGTTCAGTTTGTATCTTCATTCTCCATCTATTTGCTGCAAACATTATTAGAACTATCTGCTTGAAGATCTAAATGGCATTCAAATTATAATATTGTGAAAATTCAATTGCACTGGTGCTCACATATATTATAGGCGCATCGGTGTGCACATAACACAACATGAAATTACCTATTTGGACTCCATGTTTATTTTTTCATTTTATGCCCATACGATGCACTTCAAAAAACATAGCACACATGTGAAATCATATCTTATAGGCGCACCGTTTATGGTGAAAATGTAATAAGAAGTTATACATTAATGGTGCATTTTTAGTAGATCACATTGGTGCACTTATATATTAAAGTGCACCACTCTACAAAAAAATGTGAAAAAAATGCATGCATGTTTTTTCCATGAGCTAAAATATCCAATAGAAAAAGGAGCGAGAGTTTATTTTTTTAAAAATTAGTTTGATAAAGTGATTTTACAAAAGAAAACCTAGTCCATATTTCATTATTTGAAATCTGATTCACAACAAGATCTAGGAGCTAAGAGAATCCTCACAACTCTAGAATTTCACAAATTATGCTAAAAACAGTGAAAAAGAGCAATATTAACACATAGAGATGGTGCCAATAACTGAAGTTTCCATTACTTTCCAACATTTAAATATGTATGGAACATTATTATAATATAATAGGTTAAAATTGTTATCCTTTGGAGGCAAATTGGAGGCATACATGTGGCAGGATTAGATTGGACCTCAAACCGCTTTGGTGGACCAATGAGCTCCCAAACCACCTCAAATGGTCACGAATTTCCATGTGATCTTGGATGAAGCATGCCAGGACATAAATAAGGGTAGGATAGGTGTGTTGGAGTGCATGGGTGAGTGGGGGTGGCTCTAGGCAGCAATACATGGTCCAAAAGAGCCAAAAACACTCAAATACAATGCATGGGTGCCTCTGGTCAAACCAATTCCCTATTCTAAGGAGTGGGAGAACCCCAAGGACTGAAATTTTATTAATTAGGGTGCATGATTCTCCTAAATGATCAAATGTGGGCGCTTGGGTTCATTAATGAGTCCAAAACCCTCAAATATCTTAGTAGACTAACATAACTAAGGTTTGGACCATACAACATAAGTGAAAGACAAATGAAAGTGTGTCATAGGTGGTATGTGACCATGGTACTAGGTGGTATGATGGTCTAACACCCCCCCTTAAGCCTAACTTAGTGTAGCCATATCAAAATTTGAGGCCTTGGCAACTAAGGCTCAAGTCACCTCTTACAAAAATGTATTTGTCCATATAACCAAGGTAAGAAGGAAAACCACATGGGAACATAACCTCCCCTATAAAATGGACATGGAGAAAAATATGAAAGTGAATATAAATCATTGCCATGTGTCACCCAATCCAAGGAGTGACCTCATATATGTGAATGTTTTCTCTATGAATCTCTTGGTGAAGATGTCAACAGTTTTCTATGCAAATGGGCAATACTGCAATGATATCACATGCTCATGCACCAAGCTTCGGATGTAGTGCTTGTGTATCTAAATGTGCTTAGTCCTTTGTCTATGTACTGGATCAGTGGAAATATTGACTGAAATTTGATTGACACACTGAATGGAAATGCATGAATCAAATGCAAAACCAAGTTCTCCAAGAATTCCTTGCAACCACACACATTGTGTAGCTGCATTCACTGCTCCTCTATACTTGGACTCAGTTGATGAAAGGGATATAGTGTGTTGTTTCTTACTTGAACAACATACGGTACCATGTGCAAGCATGAATACATAACCTAAAGTGCACTTTATGTCAATGGAATATCCATCCCAATCAGAATCAGTAAATCCAACTAGTTCTAGTGGACAACTAGCCGCATAATGTATCCCGAAGTGTTTGGTTCCTTGCACATAACGCAAGATCATTTTAATATCCTTCCAATGGATCTCATGATTCTACTTCATATATCATCTTGAAACAACACCTACTACATAATCCAAATTGGTTCGAGAGTGTGTGAGATACAACAAGCTCCCAACTATTTGTATGTACAATGAGCTATCCACCATTGGAGATGAACCAAAATCACCTAGTTTAACTCCTGAAAGGAAGGGACACTTGGTTTATTTAAATTCATCCATTTTGAACTTCAATAACATGTTTGCAATATACTTTTATTGGATTACGTTAATACCTACATCATATTTCTCAATCTCCAAGCCAAGAAATTGTTTCAATAATACAAGGTTAGTCATTGAAAACACATTGTGCAATGAAGACTTAATTGAACCTATATCAGCAATGCAACTTCCAATGATAAAAATATCATAAAAATATAGTAATATGATCTACAATGAATCATATAAATTCTTAAAATATACATTAAGATCATATTTGCATCTTTCAAATCCTTGTGATAGAAGAAAGTTGTCCATCTTAGCATACCTAGCCCTCGGGGCTTGCTTAAGGCCATAGAGAGACTTATTCAGCCTGAAATCAAGTGAAGGATAAGGAATGAAACCTTAAAGTTGATGCATATAAATCTCCTCATGAAGGTCACCATGAATAAAATCACTCTTCACGTCCATGTGGTGCACCTCACATCGCTTAGATGCAACAATGGCCAAAACTAGCCTAATAGAGTCCATCTTTGCAACCAGTGCAAATATCTTTGTATAGTCCACTCCTTGAATTTGATTGAATCCTTTGGAAACCAACCTATACTTATACTTCATATCTAAACCATAATAATCCATATTGGTTCTATAGACCCACTTGCATTGTACTAGTTTCCTCTTGGAAGGTAGAGGAACCAACTCCCAAGTTTCAATGTCTTGCAAAGACTTGAACTCTTATTGCATGATTGTTTACCATATTGGATATTGTGATGCTTACTCATATGACTGAGGATATTATACAAGCATAACAAATCACCTCTTTTAAATATTCGAATCACAAGTGGAGAAAGCATTGTGAAACTGATATCTAGTCTTCCTAGAGTCTAGTGCTTCTCCAACAAGATCACCAGTTGCTTATATGGTTTTATCATCCCATTTTGGCCTTATGGGTGAGTCATGATATGAATGAATGTAATAATATTAATATTCCATATCATAATTATAAAACTCATAGAAATAATCATCACTTACATCATCATTGAGTAGAGGATGTGAGCAATCCCCCTTGACTAGTTCGATCTCTTGCATGGGCTCTTATTCGAACTGTACACTTATCTCAATGAAGGTTTTTTGAGATGAGAGATAAAATATATTGTATCCCTTTGTATATTCATAATACCCAACCATTATGTACTATTTTCTTTGAGGTTTCAAGGCCTTTCTCTTCTCCAGAGGAATTCTATCCCAAGCCTTTGAGCCAAAAACCCTGAAATGAGAAACATTGGGCTTGTCACCACTCCAAGCCTCAAATGGAGTTTTCTCATACAATTCTTTGTGTGTAAATATATTCTGAACATATGCATCACAATTCATGGCTTCATCCCAGATATTAGGAGACAAATACTTGGCCTCCACATGCATGTGGCCATCTCCTTCAATGCTCTATTCTTGCGCTCTACCACACCATTTTGTTGAGGTGTGTAAGGCACATAATGTTGCATTTGAATGCCATTTTTCTCACATAAATGATGTAGGTTATATTAAAATATTTCTTACCATTATCATTCCTTAATACCTTGATATTATTCCCACTCAAATTCTCAACCAAAACCTTAAAAACATTGAAGATATCAAACACTTTAGATTTTTGCTTGAGAAAATACACCCAACAATATCTTCAGAAATCATCTATGAATGTTAAGACATACCGTGAGTTTCCATAGGAGGGTGTATGAAGAGGTACTATCATATATGAATGGATCAAATCAAACAATTATACATCCCTTCTTTCCTTTCCCTTGTCATACTTACGCTCAACATGCTTCCCAACAATGCATCCCTTGCGTGTTCCTTTGGAAAAATTTATGCTTGGAATCCATTCAACCATGTTTTCTTAAATAAATGCTTGAATATATTTGTATTTTAGGTGTCCAAACCTCTCATTCCATAGCTTACTGGAATCATTGGCATGTGATAGGAGCGCATTCCTTGAGGAGTAAGGAAGAAATTGTGAAAACTTGTACATCCTCGACTCATGATCTGCAATACCTATTGCCAGAACTTGGCCTGTAGAAACTTTTGATATTTCTACATATTCTTGAGTAAATGTTACTCTCTTGGTTGAACCTGTATGTTTCATTTGATATACATAGATTATTTTTGTTGGAATATCATGCACATACAACACATTGTACCCATTGTCAAGGTCGATCCTACCAATCCCTTTGGTTGGGATCTCAGATTCATCGCCCATGAGGATGGATGGGCCACTCTATAAATGTAGGGCCGAGAAGGAGTCTTTTATGGAATCCATGTTCCTTGAGGCACTTGAATCTATGATGAAGGAGGACGAGTGAGAAGTTCCAGCAATCAATGCATGGCATCTATCCTTGTTCTCTGAATTTGAACCTCCCTATTTCTTCCTTACGCCTTCTGGAAGGGGGATGGTGTTCTTATCAAGGAGTTGTCACATCATGTCAATGGTTTTATTTATGTATGCACTCTCTGGATTCCAACCTTTATGACAATAAGTTCATTTTGTCTTCTCTTGCTTCATCTTTTCTTTGTCCTGGCTAGGATTCGAACCCCCATCAGATTATTTGGGCTTCTCTTGCTTCTTCTTCTCTTGTTTCTTCGAATATTTGGCTTTATTCTTTCCTTTGGCTTGATTCAAAACACCTGTAGAAATGGATTGATCCTTAGTATATTTGATGGTACCCATTTGCACCAATTTTTCTTGTTCCTAAGTCAAAGACGCCATGAAGTTTGCCATGGTAGGAATTCTCCAATTTCAAATTCTCAGCTTTCCTGAATGGAATGTGGAGACAAACACTGAATACTCAGGGCCTAGCTTCGAAAGAATGGATAAGATAAACTAATCTTCTTTCTTCGCAATGCCACATTGTTTCAACTGAAGTACCAAGGATTTGAACTTTGTGAAGAAATATTGGATTGTCTCAAAGTGAGTTGGGCTCAATGTGATCAACTCATTTTTGAGTTGGTGTCCTCTCATCTCATCAGTATTCCCAAACAGTGACTCAAGCTTGAGCCATACTTCATTAGGTGTAATAATATTGTATACATGAAATAAAATATCCCTCGAAATACTGAGACAAAGAATCATGAATGCCTCATCCAACCTGTTGAAATACTTGGATTTGTCCACAACATATTTGGGCTCGTTCTCAACCCCCATGGTTACTCTGTAGAGGCATTTTGACCTCATATGTATCACCATTTAGGCCTTCCATTAAAAATAATTAAATGGGGTGATAAATACATGATTCTGCTCCATTTCATCTTGTGCGCTGAGTGACATAGACACTAGAACAACCTACAATGAAAACACTCAAATTTTTCTAGAGGAGACCCTAGATAGAAACTCAAACTCTTTGAATTATATTTTCAGCTCCAAATAGCTCTGATACCATGTGAAAATATTATTCACAGCAAGAACTAGGAGCTAAGAGAATCCTTACAACTCAGGAATTTCACAAATTATCCAGAAAATAGTAAAAAGATCAATATTAACACATAGAGATGGTGCCAATAACTGAAGTTTCTATTATTTTCCAACATGTAAATATGTCTGGAACATTATTATAATACAATAGGTGAAAATAATTATCCTTTGGAGGAAAATTGGAGGCATACATGTGGTAGGATTAGATTGGACCTCAAACCCCCTGGGTGGACCAATGAGCTCCCAAACCACCTCAAACGGTCACGAATGACCATGTGAACGTGGGTGAAACATGCTAGGACATAAATAAGAGTAGGACAGGTGTGTTGGAGTGCATGGGTGAGTGGGAGTGGCTCTAGGCAGCAATAAATGGTCCAAAAGAGCAAAAAACACTCAAATACAATGCATGGGCACCTTTGGTCAAACCACATGTTTTAAGGAGTGGGATCACCCCAAGAACTGAAATTTCATTAATGAGGGTGCATGATTCTCCTAAATTATCAAATGTGGGTGCTTGGGTGCATTAATAAGTCCAAAACCCCCAAATGTCTTAGTAGACCAACATAACCAAGGTTTGGACCATACAACGTAAGTGAAAAACAAATTAAAGTGTGTCCTAGGTGGTATGTGACCATGGTACTAGGTGTATGATGCTCTAACACATTATATTTCCAAAATTACAAGGAGATATTTTCGCAACAGGGATTTACCAGGGAGGACTTTGGAGCAACCAGTTTTTTTTTGGATCGAAATTTGTAAGGTATGGTGAGCCACACAAAACTCTGCATTATAGAAATTTTAAGTACGTAACTTCTTACTATTGATCTCAATACATGATTTATTTATGTTCCTTTTTTTTTCCTTGGAATAAAAGCATAATTTCATATGATCCGAAGAGAGAACAAAATTACATTTTGTAGATATACATTTCTGCATATATGTGTAAAAAAGAAATATCATCGTATGAGTTGTAATATTCAGACTCATAGCATATAAAGATAAACTGAAGTAAATAGTCATCAAACAAAGACGAACATAAAGTAAAGTCACGGAGTATCTATAAACAGTCCATAAGAGACCCACACAAAGAGTCCTGGTTCCATAGTTCCAATAAACTAAAATCCGTCCCACAAAAACAGACCCAAGTCTGTCCCAAAAAAAATCTGCTGCTAGCAAAAAGTAAATCTTTCAACAGCCATAGGATCGGCCTTCCCCAACATAAAATCCTATCCGGAAGTTCGAAAATGAAGAGCAAAAAAAGAGCTGATAGAATAGTGTTTACCCACAACAATATATTAATGTTGTTCTTCCATCTCAATATCTTCCATCTCAATAAAAGGCCGATGGAAAAATTCATATACGGTATTATCTAACCGTTCTTTAATCTTCCACAAGACTGTAGCCAGCTGGAGCCCCCCCTTCGAGGCCAAGTTTGGTTCGCAGTTGTTTTCCCTGAGTTCAGGTTATCCTTGTTCACCAACAATCCAACACACTGTCGATTTTACTGAACCGTACAGTGCCAAGACACGACGCTCGTCATCATGTTGATGTCAATCCCAAACCCTGAAAGGATGCATAGGCCCACCGTCTGCACACCGGCTGAGGACCGGCCCAACACTATTTATTTATGTTCCTATTAGTATTTAGAGTAAATTATGGAAGAAAAATAAAATCATAGTTACCTTCAACGATAGAACCCTTTCTTTCTTGTTCCTTTCTTTTATTTTATGTGGCTATAAAATTTAACATTAGCATTTAAATCCCTCTACTATTTCACAATTAGGGTATTTCATTTTAGGCACTTTATAGTTAATGGGTTTTTAATTCTATATTTAAGGATTTGGGCATATGATGCAATGGGACCATTTATTGCATTGGATCCCAAAACCTCTCCTTGTCAGTTTGTTTTCTAAAAAAATGCTTTCATTGTTTTCGATGCGAATAGTACCGTAGAATGCACCAATGTGCTTGTCATATAAGCTCACAGTTTAGCAATAAATATTTAAAAAAAATACAGATTGTCTGATGCGATACGTATACTAATTTACAACATTGCTTTTATATAGAGATATCACATTGCTAAAGCTATAACTTTTTTATAATTATTTTTTGGTATTTCTACATATATATTGTGTACGCACCATTGCATATATATTGTAGAGGCGCCGAGGAGTTTGTATTCCTAAATTGCACTTGTATGCCAAACTATTTTGTAGCTATAAGTTATGTAATTTATTTGTATAAATTATTTAATAGCTTCTTTAATTAGTGGTCTGAGTTGTTTATTGATAGAAGATGTGTAATAAGAAAAATAATTATCATCAATATGGAGCACATCTAGAAAACAAAACAAGGCAAGTTCTTTATAATTTCAATATAAAATTAATATGTTTCAATAATATGTAAGTTTAACTAATGTGCATTATTTAACGCATGTCATGCAGATCCAAAACATGAGGAAACTTTATAAGATTATTTGCAATCTAGGTGCAGAAGAGCATAAAACCTTAATGTAAAATTTGCAGAGAGACAAATTAGGTGAATCAAAAAGTAATCAACATGATTTTTTTCTTTGAATTTTCAATAATAATTTATTTTAGAATATTCACTAACGTATTTCAAACAATATATTTCACATATGTTGAATGCTTTGCAAGGACCAACGATGAGGGAAGGGAATGTCGTCCTAAGAAAGTAAAAATTTTGAAATATGTAAATGATGATTAATTGATCCTTAGCTCATCTAGAGCAGTGTTGGAAATTAATTAAAGGGGGCGGGGTTTGGGGGGGGGGGGATTTTATAAAACTATAAGTGATATAGTAGAAAGAATGTACATATGTACTTCCATTTACAATACAAAAATCAATCCAATGACTCCAAGAATTAGGTTATATTTAAACTACATAAAGCATTTCCAAATAAATAGTCAATAAGACCAGTCATACTTGCAATAGCAAAAACATACAACAACAAAACAAAATCATTGAAAAAATAATATTACTAAACATGTTTTTTTTAAATATTGCTATCTAGCTCAAAACGTCGAGTTTAAAAATTTCACACAGGGTTTCCAATCCTCCTGAATATGTCAACCTGTGAAAAAACTAATAAAAATATGTATATACTACTACAAAGTATCCCTTTATTAATATTAATTCTATTATATTTACTTTTCATATCAATAAAAAATATTTTAATGTGATTTCGACTTTTTAGGAAGATTATGAAAATCCTAAAGGATGAACGAGGTGATATTTGGAATATGTTAGTAGGGATGTCCACAAAAGTGTACATGGATATGGTCAAAGAAATGGAAATAATTGCATCACAAGAGGAGTCATATCAATAAAAACATGATCCAAATGTACGTAATCATATATTTTTTCTTTTATATACTTACAATTAATTAATTTAGCATGAAATATTAATTTTTAATTGTTTTGTGGCAAAAAAAGAAACACAAAATGGAACATATTCAGCACATAAGGCGGGACGACAACGAAGAAAAGGGTTGATAGCAAAGTTTGTGAGTAATTGTGTTTTCCTTACAACTTAAGATTTCATACTAGTTGTGATCTTTATATTTTAATTTTTTTTACACCCATACTTGGATGTCTTCAAACAAGTGCTAACATACAAAGAAGAGCCATCATAAAAATTGACTAGCATTGGGTTAAGTATGGGTTGTCAATATATGTCGGCATATCAAAAATTTATTGTGGAATTTGTAAACTAAAGCTATGATGTTTTACTTCTCTCATTTTATAATTAATGGAACATCAAAAAACCTTTATATTAAATCTATGATTTTTGATGGGGGATAAAAGTTGCAAGAAACAAAGTATGGAGTGAAGCCAACATAAGAGTTGTTGAGTGATAGCATGAGATTGTCTTTGAAAGAATGTGTATTGTTTATGACTCAATTCTTGCTATGGTACGCTTTTCGATTTACATAATCATGTATATTATCTATTTTTTTATTATGCCCACCAATCTAGATATACTCATTACACTTATTTTTATGTTTGTGTATGGAAGCTCAATAGGAGGAACATAATTGATCCAATCAATAAAACATTTGGCGAAATAACCTAAGTCATGAAAGTAGCTCGAGCATTGTCAATAATTTAATCAAAGAATGACGATCAATATAATTCGATGTTAATGCAAATTGTATATGTTTTGAAATGATTGTATGTGAAACCTGAGACATTTTGTATAATGTATTGGACATAGTGTCTCAATTGGAAGACCAAGGGTTACCAATAAGTGTAACAATTACATATTGACTATTTTATTATTGTGGAAATTTATGTTGTCCCATTTTGTATGACAAGTGGTCTCTTATTCATATATAATAAAATAAGTTTCTTATTCTATTGTATTGTCCATTGTCATTGTGAAATGTTACATCTATGATTAAATATATGGATGACTAAATATTACAATGAATAGATGTGAAGTGTGATGGTATAAAAAATTAATACAAACATCGTATCCAAACACAATAATTCAAATTCAAATATGAATACTACTATAAAAAAATATTTCATTTTCCGAAGGATAATGGAATTAAAGAAATAAAGATAAACTATATATTTAACAATGCATTGTAATTTTTATAATAGTCATCGGTCACTAGTCACTGGTGAGCAAATGATCATCGTTGATTTTCATCATCTTAAGTGCACCGGTGCTTACAATTGTTGTGCATGCACTAATTAAATGGTGGTCACGTAATTTTCTACGTGTGTGCATTTTAT
>LPNX010407787.1:0-19725 GCA_001517045.1 Pseudotsuga menziesii | reverse complement strand
CACACACACACACACACATATGCATATGTATATATATGTATACGTATATATCTACATATGTCTATATATATATATATATATGTATGTATGTATGTATGTATGTATGTATGTATGTGTTGGATGAAGGGTGATGCGATAGTGCAAGGGTTCCATGAGGGTTTCATAGTCTTGATGAGTTGCAGTTGCAACCCCTACTTGGGATACACTCCTCCATATTTGCAACAAGGACAACTGACCAAATGAGAGAACAAACATCATGCCACATGGAAGTCACATGACCTACCATATGGTAGATGAGGTGGATTATTCGTCAGATCCAATAGAAGGGAAAGTAATATTTTCTTCTCCACAAGGAAAGCAATCACCATAAACATATCTTGATCAAAATACATATGTGTCTCAATCTACGTCCAACATGATAGCTAGGGAATTTTGTGTCTGACGGGAGGAAATGGTGATTGGTGGAAACCCTAGCAAGTCGTTTCACAGCACCGCGGCGACATTTGCAAACTTGATGTCCTTGTTGGCTAGACCACTTGTACCGGAGTTAGGAGGGAACACTTATTCAAAGTTCTCTTCACATCCATAGTCTTTCGTACAGATTCCTTTTGTTGTAGATTCGACAATCATCCATACTGATTTCCATGTTGAGTCATCGCCCCCAGTAGTGGTGTGGATCGAACCCCGGCTAAACTATGGTATGAATATTTTCGAATTAGGATGGCCTATATCATATACCCTATGTGTTAGAGCTCTTCCCAAGGAACAATTAGTGGATATCCCAATTGAAATCCTAGAGGTATTTATTGCCTCCTTTCTGAGGATTTCGGACAAACAAGGAAACCCATTTGACATAGTTTCAGACAAAGGCACTAGCGAAAATGGATCTGGATACAAAAGTAGTTAGGGTTCCTCAATTGGTTCAAGCTAGAGGAGAAGAGAAAACAAATTTCTAAAAAACACAAAAGAGCCACTAAACCTAGTTTGTGGAGAAAAAAATTCAATTGTGCAATCGCTGGAAATGGTGGAGATGGTCATGGTTGGAAGATATCGATGGTAGCACCCTAGACTTGAAGGGATTAAGAATTAGGTGAAAAAGAACTGGTCAAAAATTCTCAAATACATGTTGGAAATAATGGTTCTAGCTCGAGGGTGGTTTGTTTTCAAGCTTAGAAGCAAGGAGGATTGGATCAAGTATTTCAAAACCATTAGAGCTTGGGTACCACCCCCATTCTATTCAAGAGTTGGACCCCCATGTTTGATGTTGAATGTGAAATATCTGATGTTATCCTGGTATGGGTAAGATTGTTAGGGCTCTCATGGGAATTCTAGAATTTGAATTCTTTCAAAGACATTGGAAATGCTCTGCGGGTATTCATCGACGCAGAAATGTTGTTCATTGGCACCAGAATAATGACTGCAGCTCAGATACGGGTCTCCCTGATCATTAGAATGAGATTCAAAGAAGAATTAAACCTCATTTGAGTACAAGCGAGGTGAAGGAAAAGGTTAGACTAGAATGGGTTCCTTTTCACTGCCATCAGTACCATGATTATGGCCATATTGCCAAGAATTGTGACCAACAATTATCTAGGGTTTCATATAGGCCAATGAAGTAGTTGTTGGTGAGAGGGGGCGCTGTGATGGATGAGGTTTTTCAAAAATTCAAAAGGAAGGAGGGAGATAATATTGTTGGAAAGCATGTACAAATATTGATTGACAGCATTCACTCATACTGGGATAGGGATAATGGATAGAACATAGTGCATCCCTTATACATTGTTGTACATTCAGAAAATATGGAAGAAGAGGACCAGTCTCTTAAACATACTACTATGAATCGCATGGATATCTAGGTAAGAAGGAAGCTCTCCCTAAACACATCTCTTTCTTGGAATCATGTTTAAATTATTTATGTTTTGAACAAAGGGTTTCTATAGTGTCTTTCCCCCTCTTATTTTCTACCGTTGATTCATATCCTATCATTCCTTTGGACCAACAAAAAGTGAATTTTCCTTCCACACCCACCGTCCCTAGAGTCACTTTTCCCCCCACCTCTTCTTCTTCCTCAGATTGGACCTCTAACACAAAATAGAAGAATTTATCCATTCATTTTCACTTGAGATCAAGGGACATTCCTGGTCTCTTGGAAGTTTGTTCACAAACCAAGGATTGGGAAAAACTCCCTAGACTTCCATAAAAGAGAAAGGAATGGGAATACCTACACACCTTTCCTCATCTCAACATCGAGCTTTGAAGCAACTTGCATATGGAAACAAAAATATATTTTTGGGGCACTTAGAGAAGCGAATGGCCTGGAATGGTTACCCAATGAAACTTTTCTCTCTAAACTACAAGGGTTCGGAAAGATACCCAAACAAACTTGCCTTGAAATGGTTGGTCACTTTGCATCAGCCAAACATTATTTTGATTCAAGAAACCTTAGGGTATAAAGAAGTGGTTTCAAATTTTCTAAAATCTACTTTCAAGCATCTAAAATTCCTTGCACAAGATGCTAGAATACATTCAGGGGGGATATCCCTTGGCTGCAATCCAAAATACATCTAGGTCGGAGATTCTTGGGGGTTTTTTTCTAGTATGGGTTTGGAGGTCTACCATGTTGTTTTAAACAACATCTTCACAATTCTCAATGTTTATGCTCTGTATGATGAGCATGCACCTTTATGGGATATGCTCATATAGAATTATTTTTGTAAGAATGCAAACCTAATTCTGGGAGGTGACTTAAATATCACTCTTGGAATACACGAAATTTAGGGCCCTAGAGCTAGAGTGGATTTTCTAGCAGAATACTTTGAACAATTAATTCGGTATACCAGAATCATTGATGTAGCCCTAGTGAATATGAATCCCACTTGGACAAAAATAATAATAGTTGATGACATAATTTCTAAGAGGCTAGACATCTTTCTTCTTGTCGAAAATCTCACCGAGCATAATTTTAGAATCAAACATTGGGTGGACTTGAGTGGAGATTTTAATCATCTACCCATCTCCCTTGAACTTTTGGCGGACACCACAAACCACCCAACCATTTCAAGTTTTGTGTTGTATGGATTAAGGAGGAGGGTCAAAAATATCATACAATCAAATTGGATAACTTAACAACCTGAAGAGGGGGCTCATGTTTCTTTAAACTTTGTCTAGAACCTCTCTAGGGTAAAAAAGAAACTTCAAGATTGGGATTTTTGCAAAAGGAAAGGGATGAGCATGAACTCAAACTAGTAGAGTTGGAAATACAACGCTTTTAGGACATATAGGGAGGGGGATTCCTCTCACAAAATACTAAGGAGAATCTAGTTTCTTTGGAGACCAAAAAAAGAAAAGTCATGAAGGAGCAACAAGAGGTGTGTCGTCTAAAAAGAAGACCTGTATGGATAGAATGTGGAGATTAAAAAACTAAGTTCTTCAAATATTTTTCCAAGGGAAGGAAAAACCAAAACACAATTTGGGAACTAAAAAATGAAAACAACAAAGTCTTCTCCTCTTTTGAAGGACTTTAAAACTTGGGAACCTCCCACTTCCAGACCCTTTTTAAGGAAAACAACATAGCCACAATTGTTGAGGTGATCTGCCTCACACAATTATTTTTGTAACTCATCACACCGGAGGAAAATCAGGAACTTATGGATTGAATCTCAGAAGAGGAGCTCAAATAAATATTACACAGCTTCCAAAAGGAAAATTTCACGGGGCCGAATGGTTAGGCCATTAAATTCTTCTTGGAACTATATGAAAGTATCAGTCCATATCTACTCAATTTTATTGAGGAATCAAGGACCAAGAGGCTTCTTGCACCTTCCCCTCAACTCAACTTTTATCACTCTCATACTAAAATCAGACCACCCGGGCACTTTGGAAGATTACAAACTAATCACACTTTGCAACATCACATATAAAGTTGTCGCAAAGATCATATCCATGAGATTGAATAAGGTTTTGTCAAAAATTATCTCCCATGACCAGTTTGGTTCCCTGGAAGGAAGACAGATACATGAGGCCATCGGATCCAGATGATGCTACTATGTGTAAGTAGTTGGTTGGTCTTTGAGCAAAACTGATGTATTTTATGCTTACTACTAAGCATATGTTTGAGTACCTTTGAGGTACATTAGAATATGCTCTTTATTGTATTTGATACATGGAAGACTTATTATATGATTGTGTTATCTAGCTATTGTTTTAGCCTGATATAAGCTATGTAAAATGCAGGTAGTACTACAAAAGCTAAGTGTATTGCGTCTAGTACTACATAAGCAAGAAGTATGTCAGAGAGTACTATAGAAGCAAAATGTGTTTTGTGGATAGTACTACATGCTGAGTAGTGTATCTTGGGAAGCTACCTACTAGGGTGAAATACTTGAGCCTACAATTATTAGGTGTTAATAGTAAAGCTTTCTGAAAAAAACCCTATGTGTTTTATGATCAAATAGATTGATATTAATTTTTAATTCATTGAATTCATGGTCATGTAAAATGAATTCTAGTACATAGCTACAGATGATCATATTGCAAATTTGTGACAAGTCGTTGTCAATGACGAAGTTGAGTTACTTTTGAGATAAGTTTGGTAAGGCAGGAAATTCCTGGAAAAACAAAGAATGTCTCCCTCGTTGAGAGGGAGTGTTAAATGTTCAACATAAAGAGTCATTCTCCATGATACTTGTGTCGTATCAACTCTGAAACTTATGTTGTATTAATTTCAGCAACCTCTTCCTGAGACTTGTGTTGTATCAAGTCCAAAACTTATGTTGTATTAAGTTCACCAACCTATGTAGTATTAAGTTAAGAGCTTATGTTGTATCAAGCTAGGATGTTGAGGGTATGAGAGATGCCTATACTATGATCTTATGTTGTATTAGGTTCAGGATTTTTGTGTTGTATCAAGACTACAGACTTGTGTTGTATCAATTCTGGACTTGTGTCGTATCAAGTCAAATGGTTTTCATAGAGGGTACCCTATGTGATGGTTCTCCTTAAGTGGAGATGGTCTTGTATTGTATCAAGAACATAGGACTTGTGTTGTATCAAGTCATGAGAATATACGATGTGATGTATGGCTGGTCATGGTCTCTGGGTTCTATAAGTATCCTTTAGGGATTAGCCACCCCTAGATTGATTTACTTTAGCATATTACTATATGAACCGGGGTAATACATATGATCATACGTTGGGAAACAATTCTTCTGAGTATGATAAGACAAAGATGATTAATTAATTAAACACTCACGAACCATGCAAAATTAATTAATGATAAATTGAGCACAACAATAGAGTAAAATTTGAATTTTCTATATCAGGCCTCCATTGAACTCGAATTGAAATACATTAGCTAAGTCTAATTTGTGGAAAACAAGTTTTAGTTAATTAAGGAATCTAATCCTTGATAAATGCAAAGTGGTCGTTAATGATGACACTGATGGTGAATCACTAAATAAATTTAGTTAAAATCTTAAGTAATGGTCAAGCATTCAATTTAGTTCAATTACATTCAATTATGTTCAGTTCAATTCAGTTCAGTTTAGTTCAGTTCAGTTACATCTAGTTTTGTTCAATTCAGTTTAGTTCAGTTACATCCAGTTTTGTTCAATTCAGTTCAATTACATTTAGTTTAGTTCAGTTCAATCAGTTAACATCTCAGTTAGAGGCAGTTAACACTAGTGAATTAATGAAGGGTGCATATATTCAGTGTGGGAGGTAATGACAAGATGAAAATTTGGCACCAAGTCAAGGAAGGCTATATAGGTAATGTGTAAACAGTGCTAATTGTGTTCATAGTTCCTAAAGGCATGCAACCATTCGCTACCTGTCATTTTATGACTAAATAATCTTGTTATTAAAGTGCTATGCACTTGGCAAGGTTGAGATAGTATTTTGAGTGATCTCTATTCTCTATTGATGCTTAGCTATCTCTTATCAGGGGAAAGTGTTGTAAAATCATTCTCTACATTTATATATCATACTCAAAGGATTGTTTGTTGGGTTTTTCATCCTCCATATTTTGAGATTTTTCCCAGGGTACATCATGTGTCTTATGGATTCAATAAATTGTGTGCATTAATTGTTTATGAGATCTACATGCACTCAATTTTTTTATCAAGAGCTTTAAAATTCAAGAATCTCCATTATTTCTTAAAACATTAACATGGTATTAGAGCATAGGGCATGCAAGAGCTTAGTTTGTGCAACCAACTAAACCATACGTAGATATTGAAATATTGAGCAAAAGCTTGGATCCGTAGCATCGATATCCGTCTAACCGGAAGATCGACTTGAAGGTACTTCCATCTTCAACACAACGAAGAAAAGAGTGTTAATCATTCTTGAGGAGCATGACCTAGATTCCTATGTGACCTCGGTGAGTGAGGAGCCTTTATCCAATATAGGGCGAATTCAAGAGGAATTCAATATACACCAATCCCATCACTTTTCTGGAGACAAATTCTGTGAAGCATTTATGATCAATTCGTGAAGAATTAGATAAAACTGTTTAAAACCCACTTCCCAAATGGGTTTATTTATCTCATCAATCAACGAATTTCAAAATTGTGAAATTGTTTGTGAGTTGTTAGCGCCCAGTAACTATCCTATGGTTGTGAGTAGGAAATTACTCGGGTAGCCATTTCAAACTAGTCTTTAGGCTGTATTCTATCCTATACAGCCAAAGAGGGCTCTCTCAGAGTCACAAGGACCATTTGCATACACATATATCTGACAGCAAGAATTCAGAAGGCTAGATTTCTGACAGGAATAGGTTGTTTATATTTCAAAGGGTGTAGGAAAGACAAACAGAAAACATCATTGGGAAATGGAGTCAAAGTCTGAAACATTCAAGGGCTTACAGCATAATGGCCGGTGATTATCCTTCGTAATCTGAGGCAACGTGAGTGTTAATAGTTAGTAAAATAAACTTAAGTGATGACATCTAGAAATGAGAAGAAGCCCAGTGAAACAAGAGGCACCTATCTATGGATGAATCTCTTGAAACACCTTTAGTAGAAGCAACAATAAAGGCTAATAACTGAAATAGAGCACCTAACAGAGGATGAATTCTATGACAAACATTATAAACACATTACAAATAATATTTCTGATGAAAAGAGCATTTAATAGAGAATGAATTCCTTGCATACAATCTAGAAACATATTAGCATAATTTTACACATGCATGAAAATGGAGCGTACAGGAAAACACAGACTGAACATTGAACACCTTGATCAATCTCAGGAACTCAGAAAATACTTCTGCATTAATTACTTCCAAGAAAATTTCATAGCTACAAAACCAAGCACAAAGGCTTCCAAAATGAATGTCGAACCCCTTTTCTCCTAGATTGAGGTTACTTTTATAGTTCAATTTTCTCCCAAGACGAATCTCGAAATAAACTGCCAAAATTAGTTACATCATGGGAATCAAACCCAAACAAACATTCTAAATCCTAACAAATTCTGAGGTGGAAGATTTGCCATGATCACAAAATCAATTCGGAAAGCATGTTGTGATGCGCGTGACCGATCAAAATAGAAAACCTTGACATCTAGGGCCTTAGGCTTGCTTGATGAAAATGACTGTGTAGAGCATCTTTGAATGGCCTTATGTTGACTCAGCAGGAGAAAAACTTTGGAATTTGTAGCCACATGCAATGGACAAGAAAACCAGCAAGTGATCAGTTCCTGCCACATCCCTAAATCAACACTGTCAATGATAATCTTGAGTTGTCTACTGAGACTGGATATAACTATGCAACTGGATTGGGCCTTTGAGGAAAAAACTAATCAGCTGCAAGTGACCTTTGCTGGCCGTTGATTGTCCAACTTATGTATGTCCTCCTATAGCTAATCTATAGGTATTGACATCTCAAACAACTCCTTTAGGACAACATCCAATTCAATCAGGGGACTATGATCGATAACAGGAAGATTGGACTTGATCATCCTGAATTGAGTCAGCAACTCAAAGTCATCACCGAGTCTACCGACGATTACTTCTCCCTTTAGCCCACTATCCAAACCCTCAAACTTTGCATGGTTCAATAGTGCCTGATTTAGTAGCTCAACGTACTTGTCCTGAGGGATCATCTTTCCATCAGGACCCCAAAACTCAAGCAATCCCCTCTAGAATACAGGTTGGAACATTTGATCAAACTTCTCCAACCCTTACTGAATAAGATTAACCCTTACAAGCACATTTTGTAATATGTTGTACTTTGTAATCATTCTTCTTGTTGCCACCGGAACTGTGATCATGTTAGTAACTCCCAAGGCAATTAGTTCTTCCCCAGATGTTGCGCTCAGAATACTAATTGTATTATGGGCCTCCTCCCTAGGCCTTTTTGCTAGATTTTATTGTAGGTCCTTACATTTTCTGCTTACTGCCATAGAGGCATGCTTCTTCTCATCCAACATAACTAGATTCTTGTTGAATGGGGCCATCTCTTCTATCAATCCATCCCATAGAAAATGCTTAGCCCCCTGCAGGGGAATTAGGCCTATGACTTTTTCCTCAAGCCTGGCCAATTTCTCTCTTAGTCTCGTAATCTCCTCAGCAGAGTCTTCATTTTCCTTATCAGTGATCTTGTCCTTAAGCTCTTGATTTTCCTCCTTCAATTGAGTGATTTCCAGGTCCTTTAGGGGTATCTCAGACATAACCTTGGCCACCCGAGCAATGGGTGACATGTCTTCATGGGTGTTTTAGTCATTCAATTCATCAATCCTTTCCTACATTTGTCGCTTCTCTTCTTCCCATGTGCGATTTTCAACTTCTAGTACATCAAGGTGTCCTTTCAAATCCAAAAACTCATGTTGCAATGTCTCAATCTCCCCTTGCAATTGCACAGTTTGAGGAGGCAGATGGATGTCTTTAATAGGTGTCTTGCTCCTCTTTTTGTAAGTCTGTATCTTAGCTAGAGGCTTAGCTGGTGAAGTAGGTTGCTCTGTAGAAATAGGTCACTTAGTTGCAAAGGACTGCTTTAAAGCATTCTATGCTGTTAGGTCTGCCACCTGGTCATGTAGAAGCTTTTCCTTCATGTTCCAAGCCTTGTTTGATGCCCTCTCCTACTCTAGTTGGGTCTCCAACTTTTACATCCTTTGTTGAGACTTGAGATGGGCCAATGATTCCTTATTCAGATCAGCATAAATGAGATCACTAACTCCTTTATGAAACAAAATCTTGTCTGCGATTGAGATCTAGTCCATCTTGAACTGGACTTCTGACAGTCCCTCCTCATCAGCGATGGCCAGATTCAGAGAGCTTGTTGTAAGGTTCCTTATAGAAGTAAAGGAGACCTTGTTTCCTCACAACTTCCTTAGCTCTTTGGATTTCTTTTGAGTCTCAGTCATGGACCACTCTTTGAGTTTCCCATAGCTGGTCAACATCTACTTCTCAGTCTTGAATTGTCCTTCAGTAGCAGAGGAAAAGGATTATTTCTGATATCTAAGTAAAGGATCCTCAACCCCTTTCTTCTTTGACTGTGTATCTCCTGAGAGATTTCTCTCTAATTGTGTAACTATTGGTTGCATAACCACTAGTGGTTGTGCAACCACCATCTGCTTTGTAGCCTCCCCTCTAATAGGATCTTATGTAGCAGGATATTATTGAATCTTCCCTGCAGGACTCCAATCAAAATCATGGGAAAGAGAATTTTCCACCTTGGACAAATCAGGGATCATGGAGTGTACAAAAACTTACCTTTGTACCTGGACCCTTCTCTGGGAAATGATCCCTTTAGTATCATAATTATGTGCATAAGCCACCTAAAAGTTCATTGTCCTTAAGACTTGTTCCACCATTGGTAATGTTGTTGGATTCTTCACAACAAAGGGTCCAAAGTTGATAGGGTACTTGATCCCAACATCCTTCCTATGAGCAGTAAAATGTTCCTCATCGGCAGAAATCCTCTACCTGATCAACTCCAGTGAAAATATAGTGGGGGTTAGGAAAATTAGCAACAAGAAAGGGGCGGCTGAAAAACCATACACCCTGATCATTGAATATTGTTCCTTCAAGAACCAATCTCCTAAACTCTCCTGCTGCAAGGAAACCTTCGTGCTTTATGGTATCCTCTTCTCTTTAGGATTGAAAATCCTAGAGATGCTGAGGACAATCATGTCAATAAAGAGGGTGTAAGACCAGTCCTGGATTTTCTAAAGGGACTGGGGCTTCTCCTTGAATACCTCTGTTTCCATGCCCTCTAGGTATTTCTCGTTAGAATTGAATATGATGGCAAAGAGGTACACTTGATACTTGAAGTGCTTATCCAAATGGAATTTCTCAAGCTGGGAATTGGTTTTCCCAACCAAGAATTCATCGAACTTTATTTCTAATTCAAACTGACTCAAGTAAAGGAAGATGTCTAGCATCAATTCAATGACCATGATATCGTTAGACATAGGATTCGAATCTAGAGGGAGACGACCGATATGATAGGGTTTATGAACAATTCTGAGGGAAATGGGATGGTAAGGGTCTCTGAGGAAGCTAGGGTTTTCAAAATGGCTTGAAACAATTTATCCTTGGATTCCTTATCTGCCTTCCCTAAGACTTGCAAAACTTCTTATTCAGTAAAGGGTATCACGACTTGGCTTTGAGTTTTTGAGAAACTCAAATCTACCCTAATAGTATCCAGTGTGATTTTGCAGAGGACATGGGAGTGGGTATCATCTAGGATGGCCCTTCCAGTGGTCGAGTAGTTAGAGGTTTCCCTTTGGACAATATATGGGAAATGGGGCAACTGTTATAAGGTAAATCCTACCAGGGATGACTTAAATTTTCCCAATAATTTTGACTGACCCTCAGATGGTGACAACAAGGAACTTTGAGCATCACTGATGCTAACAAACTGTAATTGAGGATCATAAGCATCATAAATTCGGTCATAGATGATTTCCTCATACGAGTCAAGGCTCTTCACAGATGGGACCATGGAGGAAACCATCAATTGGGTGAATTACAAAGTTCAATGTGTTCAGAAGAAACAGACAAGCACCCGGTAATAACGATCGACAAAATTCTAAAGGTTGTAGTCGTATCTCAACGAACTCATGCTTAGGCAGACTTCAAAGTTGCAGGGTGGCGAGAGAGACAACTATTAACAATGACAGCTTTGAAGACTATTTAATTTAAAAATTCCATGCCAGGTGGTTAATTACACGCTTGATCCCCCTTTTAACCATCACACCCCACAAACGCACTTTTGTACCTTTAACACCCAGGTATGATATCCAATGGGGTGGGGACACGTCATTTGCACACGTTCCCCATCACGTCAACCATCTTCAGCTTTGTGTGTACAAGTTTCTAATCACTATGTGTGTGTGCATCGTCAGATCCCATCGGAGATGCGTGAATGGACAAAGGCCGTTGATATTTCCCACGCTTTGTCGTGGCAGTGTTTTAGGCCCAAAGACCCTTGACTACACCAAATTTGGCCAAAGAGACATCGGGCTGCCAAATTATCCAAGGCATAATTCCCCGCCAAATTCCATGCTAGCTGAATAAACCTCTGCCCGCACCTCTGCTAAGCCAAATGCATTCTCCTTAATCCCCCTTTGTCAATTTCACCTTAAGTCTCGGTTTTACATTGTGCTAACAAGAGATACGATCATGTATTTGAAGATGCAATTCTTTGAATTTGTGTTATGGTCGTTTTCCCAAAGTGGATGAATAGATTGAACAACCTCATGATTTGTAGTTTGTACATTATCATTATTCAATGGATATTGTGTATAATGGCAGCCTCATAGAGTTGAGAACTTGTCCGTAGAAGAGGATGATAATCGTTGAAGTAAGTTTTTTCTTGAAGAAGAGCATTTGCTCTGGGTTGCATGAGATCAAGTTTCTCGATGTAGATATTCGCTACCTCTAGCTTGCACTCAAATTTGAAAAGAGATCAATACATAGGGACTCTAGTAATATCCGCAAGGAAGAATAGATCAAGAGGGGCACATAATATATATATATATATATATATATATATATAAGTACTTGCATTTTTTAGTATATGTTATTTAGATCTATATGCCTTTGAATGTTTTTATTACAATCATATAGAGATTCATATTCTTGGGATTGGGAATTGTGAGCATATATGTTGATTGTCTTTCATTTATTGGAAAATAACAAAATTCATAAGATATGAATATAGAGCTGCATGATTGATTCATAAGATATGAATGTTGGGCTACATGATTGATTCATGAGATATGAATGTTGGGTTGCATGATTATTTGATTATCATATGCTTTTATAAAATAAAATTTTGTTTCATTACAATCTGAATTCCTAGGATTAGGAATGATGTTATGGTATAAACATGATTAAAAACATATGTTACAATCTTTTTTATTTTATCGGTAAAAAAAAAAATCTCATGTTAAGAATAATAAGGGTTTGCATATATCTTCATGAGATATAAATATAAGATTGATATAGAACTGCAAAACATTACATGAGATATGAATGAGGTTATGTCGGAACATTGATTTAATGTGTACATAACTACATGAACCACTACAAATATATTTAAGTATTCATGTGATTAAAATTCATGAGATATGGTTATACCGAAACAATGGTTAAAATTTTTTACATGTCAGTGTGTGTTGTTTGTCATTTTATTAAAATGACTGGATTATGAAAGGTTGCTAATAACTTGATTGAATTTGGATTGTAGGGGAAAACTATATGCCCTAACCTAAAGGAAAAATGAAATGTATTGAATGAAGAGTAATTCCGATGGTTGATCCTGAAAGAGAGCAAGATGCCCTAAAACAAAAAGCTTCCAGTAGCATATCGGGAGGTTCCTAAGTATTAGGAAGAAGTTAGAATGGAATCCCTAATCCTATTTCCAAGAGATGTAAAGAATCTTGAATATAATTAAATATCTTATTTACATTAATGTTTTAATAGGAGCTTCATACATAGATGAGCATGAGTCTCCGTGATGGAGGACCCAAATTATCATTCTCACATCTTGATGGTGAGCAGGAGTAGCTAGATTTGTTAGCTTTTGAAGGACCAGTAAAACCGCTTGATGTATCTTCTGTTAAGAGGAGACATGCATGATGCGCATATTCAGAAGGAAGATGAGAATTGTATTCAAGAATCTTGTTATGATTGTTATGATCAGTGGTGTGACAGTCACCAGACAAATATTTTCCTCAGTTAAAGAAAATGTGCAGTAAAAGTGCCTGAAAAGTTTTAGGATGATGGACTATAAATCTATGGCCACACATATGAAGATAAATATGAATTTTTATAATTCTTATTTCATATTTGGATGATCTCAAGTTAGTTGAGATGTATTTAGTTAGTCATAAGGCCCAAGATCTGTTATATTCTTTGCAATGTGTACATAGACATGTACAAAATATGTGTTGTAGTACCTACTTAGTACAAGTGTATGTGGACTTAGATATGTCTTGTTCAGTGAAATAGAGTTTCAAATATATATGACATATGACTAGTATAGTGATCAAGGAAATATCACATGCTTTTCTCTATATAGAGAATGTTGAAAAGAAGTAAAGCTTTATGAGGCTTTTAGTCAGTTGTATCCAATACATGGTACATATCCACATATGAGAAGCATTGTCAACATTCTCACTAAGCCTCTATCTGGGACAAGCTTGGTATAGTACAGAAAAAAATCCTCCAGTTGAAGAGGGAGTATTGATGTGTCTTCACATGAGGAAACATATAAAGTCCTCACCAGTTAGTCATGGTACATGAATCAGGAATCCATGGGTTGTGATACCTTGTGGAGAGAATATACATGAACATAGACATGGTTAAAGTCTCAGAGACTATTGATACTTAAGAAGAGTTATAGTCTGGACTGTCAAAGAACAATTAAACCTATCAAAGAGGTAGTTGAGGTGTTGTAGTATAAAGAGAAGAATCATTGATAAAGTGACCATGCCTTGAAGAACATCACAGAGAATGGCAAGCTCATAGAAAAATTCTCCAAATAGCAAAAGATTCAAGAAGTCAACAAATGTTGAAGATTGAAACAAAAGATCAAACTTTCTTTCTGCATGATATTACACATTTGTTGTATAATGTTATATGTGATGGATTTAAAATCCATAGCTTATATTTTAGAGAAACTTTATTATGGATTGGATCCAAATGATGCTACTATGTGTAAGTAGTTAGTTGGTATTTTAGCAGACCTGTTGTATTTTATGCTTACTACTAAGCATATGTTTGAGTACCTTTGAGGTACATTAGAATAGGCTCTTTATTATATTTGATACATGGCAGACCTATTATATGATTTTGTTATCAAGCTATTGTTTTATCCTAAGATAAGTGATGTAAAATGTGGCTAGTAGTACAAAAACTAAGTGTTGCACCTGAAAAATCCGTTGTTGCCTGATGACCCTTCAAAAAGCCTGGTCTAAGACTCACATGGTAACTTTTTTTCATCATTAGTGAGACCGACGCTTTTCCTCATTTGTGACAGAGTGTCATCGATGCACTATCCTATGGAGAAAAGAGCGTCAACACCTTTTTGTCTGTTGACAATAGGCGCCATCGGTGCTCTTCCCTTGTGAGTAAGAAGCGTCGATGCTTTTTCACCTTAAGCCAAGTGTGTCGGTGGACCTAAAACATGAAAAAAAAATCTAGAATATTCCTTGTGAAAGCCTCCATGGATTTGGTTCCTACTAGATATGGAGAGGTGGCATTCATCTTCCTCACCTATTGGGATTACCTCCTATCCATTTCCTAAGTGAATCTCATGTCATTTGGCCTATAAATGAAGCCTTCATGGAGTGAGTGAGAGGAGGCCAAAGAAAGCACCCTTATGTTGTTGGAATTAGATCTGGTTTAGAGGAAAGTTTGAGTGATTCTATGTGTGAAGAGATTTTTGTGAGTGAGGAGTGTTGTAAGTCCATTGTGGAATACAAATCTGGCAACATCAAGGCTTTGGTTGTATTTTTTCCTTCTTTATTCGTTAATACAAAAGTGTTCCCCTTTCCCATACTTAATTTGGGTCAATATCAATTAAATATTGTTATATTCCTTGATCACTAGCATATATTGTTAATTTGCAATGATGCTCTCATCTTGTTGTGTTGACTCTTGATCTTTCATTGCATGTACTAAAGATTTCATGTGGAACGATTGGAACAAGGATAAAAACATTCAGACCTGAGGTATGAGAGTGTTTTTATGTTGAGTAAATTAACTATCTAGGGAAAGGATATGTTGTTGTGTTTCTTTTCTTCTATGCTTGTATCATACAAGGTAGAGGAACAAGCGATGTCTGCATCGGTCGCAAAATTCCTTGAAACACTAAGTGTATTGCAGCTAGTACTACAAAAGCAAGAAGTATGTCAGAGAGTACTACATAAGAAAAATGTGTTTTGCAGATAGTACTACATGTTGAGGAGTAGTGTAACTTGGTAAGCTACCTACTAGGGTGAAAGACTTGAACCTACTGTTATTATGTGTTAATAGTCAAGCTTTCTGAAAAAACCCTATGTGTATTATGATAAAACAAATTGAGAAAAAGTTTTACATCATTTAAGTCATGGTCATGTAAAATGAATTCTAGTACATAGCTACTAATGAGAAGGTTGCGCATTTGTGAAGAGTCATCGTCAGTGACGAAGTTGAGTTACTTCTGAGATAAGCTTGGTATGGCGGTAAATTGTTGGAAAAGTAGAGAATGATTCCCTCACTGAGAGGGAGTGTTAAATGTACAACATCATAAATCATTCTCCATGAGAATTGTGTTGTATCATGTCTAGAAATTATGTTGTATTAAGTTCAACAACCTCTTCATGAGACTTGTGTTGTATCAAGTCCGGAACTTATGTTGTATTAAGTTTATCAACTTATGTTGTATTAAGTTAAGAGCTTGTGTTGTATCAAGATAGGGTGTTGAGGGTATGAGAGATGCATGTACTATGATCTTATGTTGTATTATGATCAGGAAATTATGTTGTATTAAGTTCAGGATTCTTGTGGTTTATCAAGACTGCGGACTTGTGATGTATCAAATCATGAGTATCTACTATGTGATGTATGGCTAGTCATGGTCTCTAGGTGTTATAAGTCTCCTTTAGGGATTAGCTACCCCTAGAGTGATTTACTTTAACACAAACTATGGATCAACAATTACTATGGGACGACTTACAAAGCATATGCATCCAACAACAATATACTAACACGGTAAAGAGAAGGAATTACATGGGTTCCTAACATCCCCTCCCCCTTAGAAAAAGCTTTGTCCTCAAATCTTTAGATGTGGGAATTGGCGCTGAATCTGAAGGAGTGGTTCCCACGTAGCATCCTCAGGCTGCATTCCGTGCCATTGAATTAAGACCTCTGTGATAGAGCGAGAGCGAAGCTGACGAGTGCGCTTATTGAGGACAACCTCCGGCTCCAAAAATATGGATCCTTCATTATCCAGTTCTGGTAAAATAGTTTGGCCTTTGATGTTGGTGCCAAGAACTTTCTTCAGACAAGAGACATGAAATACTGGATGAATGCGGGAAGAAGGCGGAAGTTCCAATTTATAAGCAACAGACCCAATCTTCTGAAGAATCCTATATGGCCCATAGAACTTTGGAGCGAGCTTATGATGCCCTTTGAGTTTTAGTGAGGATTGCTTGTAAGGCTGGAGACGAAGAAAAACCATATCACCAACTTCAAAAGTGCGCTAAGAACGGTGCTTATCAGCTTGTTGCTTCATGTGATTTCTTTCCATGTGAAGATTTTCATGCAAAATGCGAAGAACCTCATCGCGGTTTCGAAGGACCGCGTCAACTACCTGAACTGGAGAACTGCTAGGGGTGTAAGGAAGAAGAACTGGTGGTGCCTGACCATAAACTGCTTCATATGGAGTCATTTTAGAGGCAGTGTGGTAAGAGATATTGTACCACCATTCAGCGAGAGGGAGCCACTTTGCCCACTGATGTTGTTGCTCAGAGGAGAAGCAACGAAGATAAGTTTCCAAGCATTTATTGATAATTTCAGTCTGACCATTCGTTTGGGGGTGATAACCTGAACTCATCTTCAGTTTGGTGCCAGTGTGGTGAAAGAGTCCTATCCAAAAATGACTGGTGAAAGTCACATCACGATCCGAGACAATGGAAGAAGGCATTCCATGAAGACGAAAGATCTGGTCCAGGAAAATTTGAGCAACGGAGGAGGCTGTACAAGGATGGCTGAGAGCACAAAAATGACTATATTTGGAGAGGAGATCAACCACAACCAAAATCACAGTCTTCCCTCTAGATTTAGGGAGCCCTTCAATGAAATCCATAGAAATATCTGTCCATATCCGGGTAGGTATGGGAAAGGGTTCGAGCAATCCCAGAAGGGGTGTTGCTTCACCCTTATTACGCTGGCAGGTATCACATTCAGCTACCATCTCTTGAATTGTCCTTTTCATGCCCTGCCAAAAGAAGTTGCGTTGTGCCCGTTCATACATTTTGAGAAAACCAGAGTGCCTAGCTGATGGAGAAGCATGGAGTTCATAGAAGATAGCTTGTTGAAGAGATGTGTTTTGGGGAAGCACTAGACGACCCTTGTATCTCAGTGAAGCACCATCCCAAGAGTAATGTGGGACAGCAGAAGGGTTGTTGTCCAAGCGTTGGATGATTTGAGATAATGAAGAGGCATTGACATAACCCTATTGAACCGATTGCAACCAATTTGGAACAGGCATAGAAATCGCGGAAAGAGAACCCTGGTCATCAAATGTGTGAGAAAGGGCATCCGCCACAATATTGTCCTTACCCTTCTTATAAGTGATCTCATAGTCATAACCCATGAGTTTGCTAACCCATTTCTATTGTGCTGGGGAGGATACACGCTGTTCTAGGAAATATTTCAGACTCTGGTGATCAGTCTTGATGCATAAATGATTCCCTAAGAGGTAGGGTTGCCACTTTTGTACTGCATGCAAAATAGCCATCATTTCCTTCTCATATGTAGAGGCAGCTAAATTCTTACCGGAAATGGATTTGCTAGTGAACGCAATGGGGTGTTCATCTTGAAGGAGAACAGCACCAAGTCCATTGCCGCAAGCATCACTCTCAATAGTGAAGGGATTGGAACAATCGGGCATAGCTAGAACAGGTGTAGTACACATAGCTTGTTTCAGCTTGTCAAATGCACACTCAGTAACATGTGTCCATGTAAAAGCATTCTTTTTCAACAGAGCAGTTAATGGAGCTACAATCTTCCCGTAATCCTTGACAAACTTGCGGTAGTAGCCAGTCAACCCCAAAAAACCACGAAGGCTCTTGAGTGTCTTAGGAGGCAGCCAATTGTTCATGGCAGCTATTTTGGCAGGATCCACACGAACCCCTTGTGCTGAGATAATGTGCTCGAGATACTCAACTTCCTTTTGGCCAAAAACACATTTAGACTTTTTGGCATGGAGATGATGATCAAAGAAAAGTTGCATTACAAGAGCCAGATGCTGGAGATGTTCAGCCCATGTTTTACTGTAGATGAGGATATCATCAAAAAATACCAGAATG
Source organism: Pseudotsuga menziesii (assembly GCA_001517045.1). Classification (NCBI taxonomy): domain Eukaryota; kingdom Viridiplantae; phylum Streptophyta; class Pinopsida; order Pinales; family Pinaceae; genus Pseudotsuga; species Pseudotsuga menziesii. The sequence goes on along the minus strand of LPNX010407787.1, from coordinate 1,203 downwards.
AATTTCCACAAATAGGGTCGGAATATTTTATTGATCAAGGTCTGGAATGTGGAAGGAGCATTAGTGAGACCAAAGGGCATGACCAAAAACTCATAGTGGCCATCATGTGTGCGGAAAGCTGTTTTAGGGATATCATCCTCATGAACCTGAATTTGATGATACCCAGAGCGAAGATCCAACTTGGAGAAAAATTGAGCACCATGAAGCTCATCAAGAAGCTCATCAACAACTGGAATTGGAAACTTATCATTTATTGTGATGTGATTAAGTGCTCGGAAGTCAATGTAGAGGCGCCATGACCCATATTTTTTGCGGACAAGAAGAACTGGTGAAGAAAAGGAACTTGTGCTTGGGCGAATAATACCTTGCTTCAGTAAGTCCCTAACGAGGAGTTCAATCTCTATTTTTTGGTGAAATGGGTAGCGATAGGGCCTGATGTTGGGAGGAATGCTTCCAGGAAGGAGCTGAATACGATGTTCCTCTAGTCGTGAAGGTGTAAGTCCCACTGGTTTAGCAAAAACACCTGTATATCGATCCAGAATTTGTTGGAGATCCAAAGGAGTAGTGGGGGCCGCTGATGGTTGCATTTGAATGGAATGGAGCTGAGCGATGACACCATGGGAACTCTTCTTAAGGAGTTTTTCCATGCGATGTGAACTGATGATGCTGAGAGACCCTGGTCGTAATCCTTTCAATGTGTGTTTGTGTCCATCAGGGGAGAACTGCATCCAAAGTTCAGCAAAATCCCATAAGATGGGGCCAAGTGTGCGTAGCCATTGAGCGCCAAAAACCACATCACATCCACCTAAGGTCAAGGCAAACATGTCAGAGCGGAGGTTATAATCTCCCATATAGATATGCACATTATGACACTTCCATTTACAAGGTAAGGTGCCCCCATTGGCAACCATGACTTCAAAGTTGGAGCAAGGATGGATAAAACAATCAGCTTGTTTGGCGATCCGAGGGTCAATGAAATTATGAGTGCTGCCAGAATCAATGAGTATTGTAAGAGGAAGCTTCTTGAAGTAACCGCATACCCGCATTGTTTGGGGGGCAGTGACTCCAGCTAAAGCATGGAGGGATATCTCGGGCTGGTTGTCCTGAGATGGAGGGTCAGTAGGCGACTCCTGAATGTCAACCGGAGCATCCATTGTATCGGGAGCTTCTTCACCAATTTCAGAGGCAGGTGGAGAATCCACA
>LPNX010407737.1:230850-278471 GCA_001517045.1 Pseudotsuga menziesii | reverse complement strand
GGTAAAGTGGAGGCTATTTTTGGATGATTCATATTAAGTCGCTTGCTAGAAATGAGGTCGAACTGGCACTGAGAAAAGGGAAGTTTATCTTTCTTACCATTCTAGATAAATTTTTCATTCATTCGGTTTTTTTTTATTATGGTTGATAAATCCACACACTTAACATGAATTTTAATGATGCAAGGCGTTTTGCTCCAATCGCGCACCTCGGAAATAGGAAAATTTCGGGCTCCATTTGCCACCAGACCGTAAAGAATCTTGCATTTCTGTTCAAAACCCACTTCGCAAATGGGGTATTTTACCTCTAACCGCGGGCCGTTTCCAGAAATTGCCAAAGAATTGGGAGATTTTTGGGCCTCTTCAGGACGTATTTTTTCTAGAAGATTGATGCTACGTCCAGCTGGATGAGTAATTTTTGGGGAGACTGTTATGATATCTTTTGTCTATTTAGGCAGAGGGAATTCGATTCAGAAAGAGGCGGATCTCTGTAGAATAGAGAGAAATGTTTCTCTGAAATTCTATTTTCTATTTGGTAGACTTTGAGATCTGGAGATAGATGAGAGACTGCTGCCGCCAGAGAGGGGGAATCGATGGAGCTGAAGACAACTTTGATTTCTGAAGCATCTATTGCACTTCTCTGCTGGAGAAATGGAAACGCTTAAGGAGGATGGAGTGCGCAAAGAAAACTTATTTTGAAATATATGTTGTTACTAGTACCATATCATACTTGGAGTTGAAGCTTTAATGTGAATGATACTGGACATCTACAAACAAATACTGTGACTGGTATTTCGTTTTTTGGATTTTATATATATATATATATTTCAGAGTGTTGTTTTCTGCTTATATATTAACTCAGTATTGCTGTGACATACTGATGTTAAATCATCTATTTCACTTCATCAGTTCAAGTTAGTGTTTTTGAATAAATATTTCATTATGGTTTTGTTTATTAGTGTGTTTACTATAAACATAAGTTTTAATGATATACTTTTCTGTTTATTTAAAATCTCATTTGTATGTTAACAGTGACTTTAAATAAGCATTATCTCAAGTTCAAATGACTATCTTGATCATTAATTATTAATCAGTTTTATGAAGTTGAAATTAACTGTGTGTTTACCGGTTAGAATTCATTTCTATTATAGCAGAGTGGCTTTTGTTGTGATTTAAATATGTTTGTTTCGATCACACTCCAGTTTTTCTGTTATTGATTAATAATTAATATAGTCTTAAATTTGCTCTCAGCTGAGATAGGATTAAATAGGATAGATAGATTAATTAGTTTAAATTTTATTTTTAAGTTTAATTAGCACTGTTAAATCATTCTACATACTTTACACAAGTTTTCATATTTACAAAACTTCCCAAAAATCGAAGTCTTTCCTTAAGAAAGCAACCTTAGGATATTTTAGGTATTTAGATAGGATAAATATTAGAATAGGTTAGATTTTGCTGGTTTTAAGTTCTCCTTAAGAGACAAACTAGCTGGTAGCAAGACCATAACCTGCGAGGTTTTATTAATCCAAACATACCGGACGCTGCTTTAAGCTGATTGTGTGGACAAAACCTCCTTATTGGCCTAGATTCAGAAAATCGGGCCAACAGGTAGTTAAGACTATTTATTTTACATAGATTATTTGTATTTTCAAATCAATGAATCTCTTTATAACTAAAACATAGCATGGCTAAGAAAATGGCTGGTGGTGACACAATATAGGGTTGTGACTATTTGCCAGGCTTTCAATTCACTCTAAGAACATCTTTATATACAACCTTTTTTACTTTATATTCACTTATGAGGGCTATTTTTTTACATACAATTTTCACAATTCAGATAAACAATGTTTTTTATGTTTCTTTCATAAGTATAATAAGAATAATATAAAACAGTCAAAAGATTATAATTTTTTTCATACTTTTCAAATCCACACATGTATATCATGTCCTTTCCACAAGTAGAGCATGTCCAATAAAACTAATGAATCAAAAAGGAAGGCATGAACAGTCAGTTTTAAAAACCTCATCTTAATATATTTTTCACAATTTAAAACACAAGTGAGAATGTGGTTTAAAAATAGAGATTTTGTATATATTTTTAAAATTTAAAACACGAGTGAGAAAGTGGTTTAACATAAAACCTCGTCTTAATATATTTTTCACAATTTAAAACACAAGTGAGAATGTGATTTAAAAATCGAGATCTTGTATATATCTTTTCGAATTTAGAACACAATTGAGAAAGTGGTTTAAAACAAGAGATATTGTCTAGAGCTCCATTTTCAGGTTAAGTCGGCAATCTTAATTTCCAAGATACGGTTTATATATCTAAGCCAGCAATCATTTAAATCTTTACATGTATTGTCTAGAGCTTCATTTTCAGGATAAGTCGGCAATCTTAATTTCCAAGATATAATTTATATATCTAAGCCAACAATCATTTAAATCTTTACATATGAACAGTAACTAATTTCCAAAATAATTACTATTTAGATTTACAGACTTTTTAGAGTGATTTGTTGTTATTTCTAAACCAAGCAATGAGAGAAAAAATATAACAAAAGAAGCCAATACATGGGGATTAATAATTTCCTTAGAAGAAACACTAAAACCAAAAGAATCTAATAACAAGCAACGTATATACTCTTCGCAAATAAAAAACTACTTTTATTAAAGTTGACAAGCCTATGCCTCAGGTGTAGATCAGTTAAAGATTAGGTGCACTATCAAATCATTTCTTACTAAAATATTTAATTCAAACTTCGACCGGCCTTATGTATTGCTCATGGAGGTGTACGTATATCTAGAGGTCAGCATCAAACCAAAATCAACCCCATGTCACACAAGTACCAACCCAGTCCAATTACCAATTTCACCAAAAAAATAAAAATTAAAAATGACAAGCCTATAATTCAAATCAACTCCTCACTTGTGCTTATGCTATGCTTTGCACACTCAAATCATCCCATTGCACCTGGCCACACGCTGCTAAAGTGAGATTGCTAAAGTGACAAACGCTAAGGATTCGATCGAGAATGACCATTCATTTTGACCACTTTTACACAATCAAACACCTGTAATGAATCTGCTTTTCACTAAGCACACCAGAAATATGATCTTTCCGTGATTTCATCTGAAAAGATGGATTGCCTTAATGCCGCCTTGTGCACCCATGTCGAACTCTACGACGACAATATTGCCTTGCTAACACAATAATACTTAACAATCGGGCAAATAATAAATACATTGCCATTGATTCAATTCAAAAAGATTATATAAACTTATGCTTTCATAAACTTGAAAGGCCATGTAACTCTCTTTTGGAACACACAATTGATTTATGTATGTAATGGTATCTATAACTGTCTTTTGGAACACAAAATTAATTTATATGTACTGGTATCAATAACTGTAGCAACATGTAACTTGAAAAGTTAGATACCATGGAATATTTCTCTTTTACAAGCTTTGCCAAGACAACAGCGAAAAAACACGGTCACTCAAGCTCATATTCTTCTTACATATAGCTTGCATCTTGAACATTGAAAACTGTAGTGATTTAGAAATAGATTTTGGATGTGGACAGAATACGAGGGCCAGCGGCCCAAGGTATCCAAAACAAAATAAAAATACAGAAGTCCAGCGCCCGGACATCTCCAAAACAACTAGCATACAAAAGTCCGCTGACATAAAACAACAGTCGCGGCTACAGAGCAGCCATAATAAAGAAAAACGATATTTATAGCAAAACAAATGTTTTTCTTATAACTCGTTGTACCACTCCTATTATACAGGATTCATGCGAGTGGATTTTATGTTGAACAAAGATCACAGCCTCTATTAAGCATGAGACATTCAATAAAAGCGCTTATATCGGATATGGCGGCTCCCGTAATTAGGGACCTTAGCAAATCATAGAAAACAGTTAGAAGCCCCAATCAACTTGTGTTCTTAATCAGCTACAGAGTGGACTTTATTGCACTGGTTTTGTCTGAAGGTATAGCTGGGGGCTCATGTAATGTCTTATAATTTAATTAGTATACTTGTATCTGGTTTCAAAGAGAGAGTTCACATTGGATAGGATGTAAAGAGGTTAGAACACATTGGATTGGATGTCAAGAGGTTGGAACAGTAAAATGGCAGGTAAAAATTAAAAAAACGTTTTACAGCATTACCTCTTATAATTGTGTACTCATCCTCGGGTTATCAAACTGCAGCTTGATGGAAAAAAATACTCTGTAACATATTCATATGCACTGAGCAAAAACTGTTAAGCCATGAAAATTCATAGGCATACCAGATTCTCAAAGTGCTTCTAAATAATAAACAGCTTTTGAAATTTTCCTTGAATTTGAAAAAACATACATACAACTTCTGCGTTCAGGATTAACCTGGATTGTCGAGATGAGAATCCTTCTCACCTCAAAATCATAAACATATCTTTTAGACTTTGATTTGGAGTTCCAGAACACATTCCTTTATAATGTTGATTGATGAAACGTTTTCATCTGTATACCTGATAGCAGGCCACCTGATCTTTTTATCGGTGAACGACTTACCTCAAGTATGGCTTAATAGTAAATGCATCAGGGATGAATAATGCATCAGAAATATCTTCAAAGTTCAAATTTTGAATACTACCCCACTAAAAGGCATGGTAACCAGAAAACACTATCACAGTAACACTTGTCTCAATTGTGATAATCGCTGGCAACTTTTGTCCTCTGAAGCAAAAATTCCTGCTATGAATTGCTTGCCCTTATAAACAGTAGTCTTGCATCTCGAACACATTTCAGAGAGCAGCATATATTGTTACCTGTTGGTATGAAAAGATATTCCCCTACCATAAATGATGGATGCTCCTTGCTCCTAGATAAGGCTAGAAAATTACCATTTTATCTGCAATATAAGTGCAACACAATTAATTTACATAAAACCTTGCTAAATGCAAAAATGCTGTTCATTTCAGCTTATTTGATCTAAGGAATATAATCAATATGAAACTAGACAACTTCTCACCCAGGGCAGCTCAGTGGCATCTTTGTTCAGAAGTGATTGCTAATGGAAGCCAATAATGAGGACCCGATATACAACCAAGTAGAGAATAACTAGACACAGATGAATTAAATAATTCAGAGGGTAAAATGAATCGATAGAATGGCTGTTTCTAGTAATAATCAAAATTAAGACATTCAGACATTCAAATAGTCATACACTAATCTGGGCACTCCGAATATGATCTAACTGAACAAGAATAAAGAAATGGTAAAAAATGCAGATTTCCATATGGATCGGCAGAATTCAAATGGACTGCTTCAAGGCGGAGTTCACCTTGAGGTCTCTAGTTCTGGTCTGGATGAGGTTAGTCCAACTGGGTTACCAAATGCTATTGTAGCTAGTGGTTGAACCGCCATCTATCTAGATATTCTAGAGAAAGTGGGAGGAATATTGAAACAATGTCTAGTTCTAATGCATGATACTAGGATTATGTCAGATTCCTTAAATAATCAGAATTTGTACAAAACCCGGAAATATTGATTTTATTGCATGAACCTTTAGGCAGTATTTTTACTTGTAAAGTCGTTAAATGAATGCCAAAAGAAGGGTCAAGTAAATAACAATAAAGCAAGCCTAAAATCTCAACGTCGTTTTCTGGGCTTGAAGAACCAAAAATAGTTTGATAAATTTTTCCTTTGTTTTGGAAGTTACTTTGAGCAACATCCAAGGTCAGAGTCTGCAACCCCACATAATGTGGAGTTATTTTATATTAGGTGCCAGATATAAGGGATATTTCTATACCACCAAGTTTTGCCTGAACGTGGCCCCAGACTTATCCATATTTGACATTGCATTCAGACACGGCAGACCACAGCAACAATGTAACCCTGGTAAGACAGCTTAATAACCCACCAACCTTACTAACAAGACCATTGATTGGCAAGGTGGCATATGCATGCACACAATAGATTCTTGCACAGCAGGAGCTCTATATAACCAGCTCTTTTATAGAACCCATGAACACCGAAGCTCCTGCCCCATGAACTGTTGGTTTGATGATAAATGCAAATCCCTCCACAAACAGTTCCATTTCACCCTTCCACATGACCCCCCATCCTCCCCTAGCCTCTGCAAAGCCTACTATAGACTCCTTTATTGCAAAATGCAAACATTTTTCTCCCGAGGAAGACATAAACTTTGTGAATCCTTCCGCCACTACCAAAAACTTAAAAGCCTTCTAGCGGACCCTCTTCCCTAGACCATGTTTTCCAACACAACCTCCCTTTACAACATCCCTAGACAACCCCCAACCCGCATCCATTATTCCCCATCCTCGGGCCACCTTTTATTCAAGTGGGGCATTAGGAGAGCAGTCAAAGTTATGAGTACCAACAAAGCAACAAACAAGAAAAGTCTACATGCCCAATTCTTGAAGCATGGCAACCAATCTCTTCAAATTTATATTGCCAATTTATTTAACCATGTGGTTTGTTCTAGCTTCCTTAGGGCTAGGCAAGACACATTATTCACCCAATCCACAAATCAAGGAGTAACTCTAATCTAAACAACTACAAGACTGTCATGGTGAGCCATACATTCTCTAAGTTGTATGCAATTCTTACATTAGTGGCTTTCTAAGGAGCTAGAGAGTCAGCATCTCAAGGTTGAGTACCAAAAAAGCAACAAACAAGAAAAGTCTTCAAGGCGAATTCTTGAAGCATGGCAACCAATCTCTTCAAACTTATACTGCTGATTTATTTAACCATGTGGTTTGTTCTAGCTTCCTTAATGCTAGGCAAGACACATTATTCACCCAATCCACAAATCAAGGAGTAACTCTAATCTAAACAATTACAAGACTGTCATGGTGGGCCATACATTCTCTAAGTTGTACGCCAATCTTACATTAGTGGCTTTCTAAGGAGCTAGAGAGTCAACATCTCAAGGCTAGAGGACAAGCCAATTTCCACCCAAACCACCAAACGACTGATCACATCTTAACATCCCGAGCCATTATTAAGGAGACTCGTCATCACTCTTTGTAGACTTATGGAAAGGATTTAACACAGTGCTGAGGGGGGCATTATTCCAAAGACTACGCAACATTAGCATATCTAGACCCTCTTGGTAACCATCATCAGATTGTACGAGTCAGTTGTGGGTCACCTCGGGATGGCACACGGCCTATATTATGAGAATGTACAAGTAAGTTGTGGGACACCTCAGGATGGCACATGGCCTATCTGACTTCATCCAGAGTACCATTGGGGTAAAGCAAGGGTGCCTCCTCATGCTAACCCTCTTCAAGATCTATACTGCCAAGATAGAGTCTTTCCTCCATGAACACATCCAAGAGGGTGATAATTGCCTTCTACATAAGTGTTGATCTCCCTTCTCCTTTTTGCAAATGACTTAGTGTAATTGGCCTCTACTCCTGAGTACAAAGACAAATTAACACCTTGGTTGTCTTTTGTGACCTTCAACAGTTGACGATCAACTTAAGAAAAACCAAGGTTATGGAGTTCAATGCATTAAAGGGCTCTCTTACAAACTTACAATTTTACTTCAGAGGGGAAGAAATTAAGATCACCACATCATACATTTTCTTGAGAGTACACTTCACAAGACCTCATTTTGGCATGCAACAGGTCCTCCAGCCTCGATTCAACAAAGAATTCACCTGCCTAGCCCTCATCAAGAGACAATGCAAGCCCTCCAGCCTCGACTCAACAAAGAATACTATTGCCTAGCCTTGATCAAAAGATGATGCTTCTAAAACTACTTCGAAGACATCTCGTCCAATATCTCATGGAGGCTATTATTAGACCCACGGATATCTATGCCTCCAAGATCTAGAGACCAAGCTTGGTACAAACAAATTAGGCCCAAACAAAGGGGATTCTAACCTTTGCTTCTCGGGCACATCATCCAATGCAAGCGTCTTCAGGCAAAGTTTGATGTCCATCCCTTCCACCTTGAGGTCATCTTCCACTTGCTCTATTTTCTTCACAGAGACTGCCACCAAAAGGAAGAGGTACCCCTACCTTGCACTCTACTCCTCAAAGGGCCTCGCTTCAAATCACCCCACAGGTCATGCACATGGTTGGTTTTCAAAGGCATATCGGCTTCTCCAGTCAGTGACCATCTCCCTTGAGCACCTTCCCCCTTTCAAATTCTCCATGGATGCATCAGACCATCTTATGGCACCTAGACAAGTATTGAATCAGTCCTTCAAAGAGGGTATCTACAATTATATATTCAAGTCACTTAGACTTCCCCTCCAACAAGCTTGGGCTCAAAGATGTCCTTCTACGAGCACTTCTTAGAGCTACAGGATGGCATTATTGATCACCCCCCATACAAAGGTAAGCATTGGGTGCACTCACTATGGATCCTCTTAGGGCAGCTTTGGGTCAATTCTCATCAACTCCAAACGGAGACTAACCACCAATGTTATCAAAACTGGACCGGTCATCGAACTGGTAGAGCCCAAAATGTGAACGGGACCGAAACCCAAAGGCCATGTGAATACACATAAAATAATGCCATGCTAAACGATAGACTAAAAAACACATAAAATATTCATAATTTACAAAAAAACATTTATATTCATGTGAATACATATGAATCCAAACCATTAATACACAAATATGTGAAGTTTCTCACATATATAGCAAGTACAAGTGCAAATAGCCAAAATAGCACCGAGTGCAATACATCACTAAAGTTTTGAACCAAGATGCATAAACAAAGAGGCTCTAAATGGCCCCTACAATCCAAAAAATAAGCATAGTACTACAACTAATGAGGGTTTGTCCTTAGGTTGAGTGCTTTTTTGTTTCTTTTTTAAATTGAGATATGTGGTCCCCTTAGTGGTTGTCGTATGGCACATTATAAACCGGCTGATTCAGCAGTTTCTCCCTGGTTCCATACAAAACTGTCTGATTCTTGGGCAGTTTAAGTCAAACACGGTCCATGTGGTTCAAGCACCGAACCAAACCAAGAAACCCTCTAAAACGGTCAGACCAGCCAGTTTTGCTTGAAACAAACCAGTTCCAATAACACTGCTATCCACCATCTACCACGATCTGATAGAATCTACCAAATGTGCCACCTACAAAAGTCATAGGCAAAGATGCACCTCATTTTTAGGTGCCCTTTATACTATGACATTATAGGACGATATCACTACCTATAAAGGGACTCAAGTGGATCCCTCTCTGTCTTCTTCCGATATCAGGACCAAAGATACCTCATCCTCTTTATCAAGGAGATATTCAGCTACATGTCAAAAATCCTACACAACCAACCCCACCTTGGAAGGACCAAGACAATCACCTCTAATTTTAGTGTTGATTCATCAGATCAAAGAAATAAGCGGCAAGCAACGTCCAAGAGTACCTCCAACAGTAAAGTGGTGAGACCTCGAGTCTCCCCTCAGGCTCTCTCACACGATATTCCTCTCTTGATAGGATCTTGAGTTCTTTGAGTTGTCCAATCTTGGGGCAGCAAGATGAGAAAGAGGCATGGTGGAAGTTGAGGAACAGATAATGTTAATAAAGCAATTAGCAATACCTTGCTAACAAGATCAATCGGATTAATAAGCCAACACTGAATGAAATGCTCATGAAGATACAAGTTCGACTCCAATAAACATCAAAGGTATACTGTGCAACCATTAACGCAATGAGGACAGCATAACAGCCCTCAAAACGAAAGAACATCCAGCAATTTATTCATTAAAAACATCAGATTATATCAATAGATCTAAGAGGACCACATAGGACACAACCTAACCTCTTCCTCTTTTCAAAACAGCCATTCAAAATTGAGTGAGACAGCTCCAAATAAAAAATACACATGGCAGATTTACAATGGCAGCCTTATACATCAATATGATCTCTAAAAAGAGGAAGACAGAAACACAAATCTGTCATTAGCCCTTTCTTCCTTGTCTGCAAGAAACAATGTACTTGCCTAAAGTGGGTTTTTCGGTTTTCCTCCACGGTCCACCTCAACTCCTTTTATAACTCCACTTTGAACCCTAGGGTGACTAATAATAAAATAGTCATCCTAGGGTGACTAACGATCGCTTAACCCTCTCAAGTAATGCAGGGTTCCTAAGATGAACAAAAAGAGAAGATATCAGATGCAACGTGTTGTCTCTCAAACCTGCACTTCAAGAATATTTAAGTCTCTGAACAAAGTGCAACCCGAGGGCAAATTTGCAATGCTGCCCAATTTCACCAAAGCAGCAGTTCCTCTCACTTTACACTGGTTCTTTTCCAGCACAAGGGGGGAATCTATGAAACATTAAAGTATGGGATGTTTCAGGATTTTTACAATAGAAGAAGGAGGAACTAAAACGAACAAGTGCCTTATCCTTTAAGCCATGGAGTTGGGCAGCAAGCTGAGAAAGAGGCATGGAGTGGAACTTGAGGAACAGATAATGTTAATAAAGCAATTAGCAATACCTTGCTAACAAGATCAATTGAATTAATAAGCCAACGAATGAAATGCTCATGAAGATACAAGTCCGCCTCCAATAAACATCAAAGGTATACTGTGCAACCATTAATGCAATGAGGACAGGCTAACAGCCCTCAAAATGAAAGAACAGACAGCAATTTATTCATTAAAAACATCAGACTATATCAATAGGTCAAAGAGGACCACATAAGACACAGCCTAACCACTTCCAAGTATCAAAACAGCCCTTCAAAATTGAGTGAGACAGCTCCAAATAAAAACACCTGGCAGATTTACAATGGAAGCCTTACACATCAATATGATCTATAAAAAGAGGAAGACGGAAGCACAAATCTGTCATTAGCCCTTTCTTCCTTGTCTGCAAGAAACAATGTACCTGCCTAAAGGGGGTTTTTCCTCCACGGTCTACCTCAACTCCTTTTATAACTCCTCTTTGAACCCTACGGTGACTAATAATAAAATAGTCACCCAAGGGTGACTAATGATCAGTTAACCCTCTCAAGATAATGCAGGGTTCCTAAGATGAACTCAAAGAGAAGATATCAGATGCAACGTGTTGTCTCTCAAAACTACACTTCAAGATGATTTAAGTCTCTGAACAAAGTGCAACCCTAGGGGAAATTAGCAATGCTGCCCAATTTCACCAAAGCAGCAGTTCCTCTCACTTTACACTGGTTCTTTTCCAGCACAAGGGGAAAATCTATGAAATATTAAAGCATGGGATGTTTCAGGATTTTTACAATAGAAGAAGGTCGAACTAAAAAGGACAAGTGCCTTATCCTTTAAACCATGGAGTTGGGACAGCAAGATGAGAAAGAGGCATGGAGTGGAAGTTGAGGAACAGATAAAGTTAATAAAGCAATTAGCAATACCTTGCTAACAAGATCAATCAGATTAATAAGCCAACACTGAATGAAATGGTCATGAAGATACAAGTTTGCCTCAAATAAACATCAAAGGTATACTGTGCAACCATTAATGCAATGAGGACAGCATAACAGCCCTCAAAACGAAAGAACAGCCAGCAATTTATTCATTAAAAACATCAGATTATATCAATAGGTCAAAGAGGACCACAAAGGACACAACCTAACCTCTTACTCGTATCAAAACAGCCCTTCAAAATTGAGTGAGACAGCTCCAAATAAAAAAATACCTGGCAGATTTACAATGGCAACCTTACAGATCAATATGATCTACAAAAAAAGAAGACAGAAGCACAAATCTCTCATTAGCCCTTTCTTCCTTGCCTGCAAGAAACAATGTACTTGCCCAAAGTGGGTTTTTCCTTCACGGTCCACCTCAACTCCTTTTATAACTCCTCTTTAAAGTTTAAACCCTAGAGTGACTAATGATCACTTACCCCTCTCAAGATAATGCAGGGTTCCTAAGATGAACTCAAAGAGAAGATATCAGATGCAACGTGTTCTCTCAAACCTACACTTCAAGAATATTTAAGTCTCTGAACAAAGTGCAACCCTAGGGCAAATTAGCAATGCTGCCCAATTTCACCAAAGCAGCAGTTCCTCTCACTTTACACTGGTTCTTTTCCAGCACAAGGGGGGAATCTATGAAATATTAAGGTATGGGATGTTACAGGATTTTTACTATAGAAGAAGGTGGAACTAAAAAGGACAAGTGCCTTGTCCTTTAAGCCATGGAGTTGGGACAGCAAGATGAGAAAGAGGCATGGAGTGGAAGTTGAGGAACAGATAATGTTAATAAAGCAATTAGCAACACCTTGCTAACAAGATCAATCAGATTAATAAGCCAGCACTGAATGAAATGCTCATGAAGATACAAGTTCCCCTCCAATAAACATCAAAGGTATACTGTGCAACCATTAATGCAATGAGACAGGCTAATCAGATTAATAAGCCAGCACTGAATGAAATGCTCATGAAGATACAAGTTCCCCTCCAATAAACATCAAAGGTATACTGTGCAACCATTAATGCAATGAGGACAGGCTAACAGCCCTTAAAATGATAGAACAGCCAGAAATTTATTCATTAAAAACATCAGACTATATCAATAGGTCAAAGAGGACCACATAGGACACAACCTAACCTCTTCCTCGTATCAAAACAGCCCTTCAAAATTGAGTGAGTCAGCTCCAAATAAAAAATACACCTGGCAGATTTACAATGGCAGCCTTACACATCAATATGATCTATAAAAAGAGGAAGACGGAAGCAGAAATCTGTCATTAGCCCTTTCTTCCTTGTCTGCAAGAAACAATGTACTTGCCTAAAGTGGGTTTTTCCTCCACAGTCCACCTCAACTCCTTTTATAACTCCTCTTTGAACCCTACGATGACTAATAATAAGTCATCCTAGGGTGACTAATGATCACTTGACCCTCTCAAGATAATGCAGGTTTCCTAAGATGAACTCAAAGAGAAGATATCACATGCAACGTGTTGTCTCTCAAACCTGCATTTCAAGAATATTTAAGTCTCTGAACAAAGTGCAACCCTAGGGCAAATTAGCAATGCTGCCCAATTTCACCAAAGCAGCAGTTCCTCTCACTTTACACTGGTTCTTTTCCAACACAAGGGGGGAATCTATGAAACATTAAAGTATGGGATGTTTCAGGATTTTTACAATAGAAGAAGGTCGAACTAAAAAGGACAAGTGCCTTATCCTTTAAGCCATGGAGTTGGGACAGCAAGATGAGAAAGAGACATGGAGTGGAAGTTGAGGAACAAATAATGTTAATAAAGCAATTACTAAATTAGCAATACCTTGCTAACAAGATCAATCAGATTAATAAGCCAACACTGAATGAAATGCTCATGAAGATACAAGATCACCTCCAATAGACATCAAAGGTATGCTGTGCAACCATTAATGCAATGAGGACAGCATAACAGCCCTCAAAATGAAAGAACAGCCAGCAATTTATTCATTAAAAACATCAGTTTATATCAATATGTCAAACAGGACCACATAGGACACAACCTAACCTCTTCCTCATATCAAAACAGCCCTTCAAAATTGAGTGAGACAGCTCCAAATAAAAAATACACCTGGCAGATCTACAATGGCAGCCTTACAGATCAATATGATCTATAAAAAGAGGAAGACGGAAGCACAAATCTGTCATTAGCCCTTTCTTCCTTGTCTGCAAAAAACAATGTACTTGCCTAAAGTGGGTTTTTCCTCCACAGTCCACCTCAACTCCTTTTATAACTCTTCTTTGAACCCTAGGGTGACTAATAATAAAATAGTCGCCCTAGGGTGACTAATGATCACTTAACCTTCTCAAGATAATGCAGGGTTCCTAAGATGAACTCAAAGAGAAGATATCAGATGCAACGTGTTGTCTCTCAAACATGCACTTCAAGAATATTTAAGTCTCTGAACAAAGTGCAACCCTAGGGCAAATTAGCAATGCTGCCCAATTTCACCAAAGCAGCAGTTCCTCTCACTTTACACTGGTTCTTTTCCAGCACAAGGGGGGAATCTATGAAATATTAAAGTATGGGATGTTTCAGGACTTTTACAATAGAAGGTGGAACTAAAAAGGACATTTGCCTTATCCTTTAAGCCATGGAGTTGGGGCAGCAAGATGAGATAGCGGCAATGAGTGGAAGTTGAGGAACAGATAATATTGATAAAGCAATTAGCAATACCTTGCTAACAAAATCAATCGGAATAATAAGCCAACACTGAATGAAATGCTCATGAAGATACACGTTCGCCTCCAATAAACATGAAAGGTATACTGTGCAACCATTAATGCAATGAGGACAGCATAACAGCCATCAAAATGAAAGAACAGCCAGCAATTTATTCATTCAAAACATCAGATTATATCAATAGGTCAAAGAGGACCACATAGGACACAACCTAACCTCTTCCTCATATCAAAACAGCCCTTCAAAATTGAGTGAGACAGCTCCAAATAAAAAATACACCTGGCAGATTTACAATGGCAGCCTTACAGATCAATATGATAAGTAAAAAGAGGAACACGGAAGCACAAATCTGTCATTAACCCTTTCTTCCTTGTCTGCAAGAAACAATGTACTTGCCTAAAGTTTGTTTTTCCTCCATGATCCACCTCAACTCTTTTTATAACTCCTCTTTGAACCCTACCATGACTAACAAGAAAATAGTATTTTATCAACCCCCTCTTCATTGGAATATCATTAACAAGCTACTAGATAACATAATGTAGCGCTCCTCATCTGATGGTGAGTTTGCCATGATCTTAGGGTTTGAAATTGAATTCATAGCCACATGGCAGCAACTCCTCATGCAAGGTGCTCCCCTTAGAATGTGTAAGCAGCCACATATGAGGGTATTAGGACCCATATTAAACTTCCTTGTGTAGGGGTCTCATCTTTTGGTGTCCATCTAACCTGCATTAGAGTTTAGAAGGAAGCATAACTCCACGGGGCATGCCCTCCATGAAAGCACTCCACTAGATGATCACTTAACCCTCTTCATGGTATACAAGGGGGATTTTGGGTCCACATCCATCCTTATAAGGTGAGTACATGAGTACTATTCTCGAAATGATTTCCTTTCCTTCATGCACAAATAGATGAATTGGATCCATATATGAGCGCTCCTCTTATAGATGTTTGTTGAGCTAGTGTTGAGATAGGCCTATTTGGTCCCACTAGGAGCCTCCTCAAGCTAGGAGCCCCTCCATATGGTCCACCTTACCCATGTTACATAAAACAGTGACTTCAAGACCACTTGCAAGCTCCCCAAGCTGAGCACTACTCTTCAAGAGTGCTCGATGCCACGTCTCCAGCACGTGCGACATCTCCATGTCTATAAATCCTTCCCACAAGCAAAGCACTCATACAGGCATATTTTGCTCTTCATCTTGGGGCATGTGCATCATGTGAGGCCCATGTATTCAGCCAAGAGTCATAACTTCTCAAAATTTATGCCTTTAAGCTCATTCCATCCACCATCAACCCCAAGCACTAACCTTCAACTGCCTTGATATAGCCATCAGTGAAGAACCATGTATGCCCATGGTAAGATCAAACTAACCAAGTGTCCTTCAAAACTCTGCTCATAACCTGCAAACAAGACTAATCCATTATACTGCAAGGGTTCACACCTCAATTCTCATTGCTGACCTCATGGGCCTTCCCAAGGTAGAAAAATGATTCAAAAATGAACCATGCATTTTCAAGCATATCCTATCAATCCTTTAAACTGTAAAAATTTGAAGCTATAGGTTTCAGAAAGTTACTAGAGGGAAGCCTTATCCAAGGAAGGGTTGAGAAAGAACATGGTAACAACATAAATATAAACAGGGGGTTTAGGTATCTGGCAAAATCGATATTAGCATATGCACTGTCACTTTAGCCCAGAACTATAACAGTCGTTGCATCACATAAACAAAACTCGATAATAAACCAGTACAAAATATGTCATACTGAAATAATAAATTAAAATACTTCAATTCTGGTAACAAAACTTCAACTAAAGCATTAGAATCTCAACAGCCACACAACATAGTGCACAATCACCTCCGAGAACCAAACTTCAACTAAAAGATTTAAACTATAAGCAGCCACAATATATAGTGAACAAACTAAATGCACATCCATCATAAACAAAGCTTACACTATACACCTATTACAAAGCACATACCATAATGGCCAAAAATAATAGACTTCTCAAGACAATGAATATCATATTGAGCATGGCAAAACTACAAAATTAACACTGTATGTCCAAGATGGCTACTCTGGCTAACAAAAGTTACCCCATTCAACATGTCCAAGAGGGCTACTCTGGCTAACAACAGTTACCCCATTCAACATCAAACCCTCAAAGGATTGAAACTGTTGTGTTTTACAATGAGTATTAAGAAATAACAAGCAACCAACCCAATATGCATACAGCTGTATTTCTTCATGCTATCCCAAAGGTTTCAAAAGCAGGTGTATAACTTTGAGTAGAGAGCTATCAAAACTTTTGAAGTCCTACAGATTATAAATGTTGTCTTACGATCAGAAAAACAAACAACTAGCTCAGCATGCATATGGATGTTGCATCTGTGTCTATCTGACCTCAAAAGGTCACACCGTGCCTCAGCCTGCCTTAATCATCAATCTCAATTGCAAGAAACAAAGCTCCAGTGCCTCCAAACACTTTTACAGCTGAAGCCACAATTTTCTGTAAAACATCAGAGATAATATTTTACTTGTAGTCAAACACGGAGTCTTTTACTATTACTGCAGGATGGACATTTGTATTGTTTAATGTGTTCAGCTCTTGCAGGAGTGATCTTCACACATTTGCCATGGAACCAATTCTCACAGATATCACATGCAATCCAAAATTCTGCAGTTGCAGAGGAATAAACTCCACCACAGGCTCCACATAGGGTCTCCCCATGTTCATCGTCCTCCTCTTCGTCTAAGATGTCTTCCTCGTCCTTGGATAGTGGTAACTTTGACATTTTTGGTTGAGATTCAGATGACCGCTGTTGAAACCAAAAGTAATTCAGTAGATGAGCATCTTGTACAACTTAAACCTATAGAAAAGACCTTCACACAATATAATAAAGACTCACCAGTCCAGGTTAAGTTGTAATTGAAAAAAGAAAGTACTAGTCCATGAGAACTCACCACTTTGCCTCCTGACTTGTTTTTGCTACTGCTGTTGTTGGTGACTGTAGATCTTTCTTTTATTTGCTTCTTTGCAGCTCCAGTAACAACCTCGTATATTGTTGGAAGTTCATTCATCATGTTAAAAAGTCGCTTCCTGTCATCAGCAGACCAATGTAATTCCGACCTCAAATAAAACCTATGGCAAAATTCATCTAAACCTTTGTCCAGCCTTTAGAATTCATCTTCTCCTTTTTTTTGCAAACTCATTTAGTGCACCTTCAGCCATCACCCAGCATCTGGTTTATGTTTAAACAAATGACTGCAGACTATTTTACTAACCTAAATTTAAATGTTGCTCTTTGTTTCATTTGTGCAAAATATTTTATGTTTTTCTACCAGCTCTCTAGTTCCATAGTTCAGTTTGCAGGCAAAATTCATGTCAGGATTGATTTTTCTTTTCCTTTTTTTAGTCTAAACTTTTAATGGCACTTTTCCATGTTTGCAAATGTAGTTGGGTAAAAACTCCATGTCACCATATTGTGTATGATGCCCAATGTTTTCTAGATTGCAAAATAGATAACAATGTCACCTTAAATGGTTTGTAGGCATGCACTACACAATGGAAAATGACGAAGGGTTCAGATGTTGAGACTTGAGACAACAATTTCAAATGCATAATCAACATTAAAGAAAAAAGGTTTGCAAAAGATTATTTTCCTGAACACCAATAAAATCAAACAGGGGGGAAGCACTGGAAAATAATTGGCCAACTTAAATTCAATTTTAATACAGATAATTGCTGTACATATTTCGTGTTTTTATGCTGCAGGTTTGCACGGTATTTCACTTCAGGTTTGACAATTTTTTGGTTCTGTGTCTTAGCACATGAAAATTTATATCCTCTCATGCACTATGCAAGGCTGCTACGGCCTTTGTTGCACAGCTTTTGAGTTCAGCAGATTTAAAAATGATTGAAACAAATACAAGTGGCAAAGGTTCTGTTCTTTCTGTGGGAAACACAACAAAATGATAGAATAACTTTAAGACTGAATGTGTGCACAGCAAATTGTCAGGATAACCTGTATCAGAGTCAGGGTCAGGTGATCCTAACAAAAAGCTTGTGCATCATTTGATGAAAATCATGCCCCCCGTAATGCATGCACTTGGGTAACAGACCCTTAAATATGTAATTGCAGAAAATCATAATCTGAACACACATGAAAGGAAATTAATGGCTCTTGCCAACACAGCCCAATCAATGCTTGCTAACATTATTTTTCCAAATACCACAAAAGCCAACAAGATGTTCAAAATACCATTCAAAACTGCAAGTTGTTTAGATATCAAGTTTCTATCCTAAAACTAGCCTTCTCTCATTTTGATCAGGAGGGCATAAAGAAAAGCTCATCCAGAATACTATCAGCAAATTATCCACAGAAACAATCTCCATGCTAAAGAAAGATATTAGAGACAAGTAAATGTACCGATCATTTTTGTCAAAACCAAATCGAGCACCAAAATAGACAGAAACTGCAAGTAGCCAGGAATCACTGTGTACAGCAACCAGTGATAGCCAATCCTTTTCTTGCATCCCATCTCTTGCAAAGTTTATCCCCAGCGCTGGCTCAGGAATTTCAGGAGGTACCTCTTCTGCAGGTAGATTAACTTCCCATGATTCATTTGGAAAGCCATAAAGACATAGATTGTCCTTATCTGTAACACAGTAGAATGAAATATAAACAACCATATCATGGCCATATAGATAAAGATTCAACATAATCACAAAACAATATTTGGTCATTAGAAAATATGGCATCGAATATATAAGTAACACTCATTTGTAATAGTGCTAAATTTCAAAATTTCATAAGATAGAGCTTCATCGGTATAACCACAAACTGTCACTCAAAACCCTACCTTGCCCAGAAAACAAAGAATTTATAAGGAGAGTGAAAAGTACAGGCATTCCCCCCATTAAATTATTGTCTCACTTCAGGCATGCAATCAAAGATCTTTCTAGAACAAAAATTGCAAATGCCTCTCTGATAGTGCATCAAGTTTATTGGAGGCACAGAACATACAACTACAAGTCTACAACAGAGGATGAGAAAATGCACAGTCGTTGTTATTGTTGCAAATTAATTTCAAACACAGACCCCTAAGCTACCCCAAAAGATAAGAGAAACAAAAAACCAGAGTCTTACACACCCTATACCCTAAGCTCCACCCAAAAAGATAACAGAAACAAAAAAGCAGATCCTTACACACCCTAGACCCTAAGCTACACCCAAAGATAAGATATAGAAAAAAACAGGGCTTTAACACACCCTAGTATTAACTTCCTGCAGTTCCCCTGGAAAACATATTAAAGCTTAAACCTTTATTTTAGTATTATCATTTCCAAAATAGGGGTATATTATATGGAAACTACATTACAATATGGAACCAGTGCTGTGAGAATGCAATTCAGAGATTGATGAGAATTGTTATGCAAAATTCAAATCATATCAAATACACACCCCTAAAATACAGTTCAAAATTCTTATTTTCCCCCTCAAAACCAGTGTTGTGAGATAAGATAAAACAAGATGATTTTATTAATGTCTAACAAATGACCACAAAAGTAAGGTCAATGGGACTGTGAGGTACCATGATGTCATTACAAAGTGGGAGCACTGAGGCGGCTCCTATAAAAAGAGGTAAATCTCTAACCTAAAAACCAAAACCCAAGAACTAACTCCAAAGATAAAAGGCCAATCAAGAAGAGAGATGGACAGAGAGATCCGATACAAAAGAAAAATGAATAATGGGAGTGGATCTGGAATCTGTGGTACAAAAATGGTGAGAGCTGTAAAACTCTTTACTAGCCTGAAAACTCTTTACCTGGTAAAAACTCATCAAACTCGCCCAAGACTTACCAAACTCACACAAAGCCTCACCTCAAAACTCGTCAAACTTGCCTCAAACTGCTTTTTTATATGTTATATGGATTGGACATGTCAGTATTATTATTTCTGCACAAAATTTTCTATATTGAGTTTTCTTCTATTTGCCAAGTTCCACCAAGTGTTGGCCCAAGTTTGCCAAACTGAAAGCCTTCCAAGTTATTGCAAAGTGTGAGCCATATTTAATATGGTGCTTAGAACTACGAACTATCTGAAGGAAGTATGGATACAGTAATTCTTTGAAAATAAATGTTACCCATTCTTGATAACTGTAACCTAGCACCATGCTAAGGAGGCATTTCTAAATTCTCAGCTCTATGGATGCTGCTGTTGTTCACCAATACTCATGGAATTAATAAGCTGCAGGTCATGGGAGGTCTTGGCAGACTCTAAGGTCATAATCAATTGGGCTAACAAGGAAAACATGGAGTTGGTGCATCTTCAGTCACCGATAAAACAGATTATAAACTGTATCCAGGATTTTAAAAGGACGTATTTCACTCACATTTACAGAGAACAGAACCAAAAAGCCGAGCAGCTGTCAAAAGAAGCCATAATGCTCGTCAATGGCTATTTTTCCTTTTACGAGTTCTAAGATGGCCAGGAGAGAGAGGCTATGGAATTACTCTTAACATTTGGCAGATTTGTTTCTGAGAATGAGTTGGTAATGTTATTACCCAGATAGGAATTGGATACTGTTTTGGTTAAGACAGATGTTGTCAGTGTCTTGTCTGTAATTTTTAATACTGGGAGAAAGAGCTCTGAGAGTCAAATGACTAATATATTTTCAGTCCAGCTGGGTCTATGTTTTTTCAGTCAGCTTTAGCTTTTGAAGGCACATGTATTTTCTCTTTCCGCGGAACATAAAAAAACAACTTCAAGAAAAAGGAAGGAAAAAGGACACATTTCTTAACTAATTTCTAATTAAATATTACTCTTTCGCTAGCATAGATAAGTAACTGCACGGGTAAATGCTAACCAATGGCATATCCTCTAGATAGTACTAGAAATGGAAGATCCGACAAGAAGGAATACAGAGGGCAATGATAAATTATAGGATAGAGAAGACAAATTTTTTATGTCCACAAGTGGCCGAAATAGTTGGTCAACAGGACTGGGAAAGGGATCTCATTTCTCTGCTTTTTTATCAGTTATCAAGTAGGGTACTGACTATATTTATATATATTTAAATTTTATATATATCATTTCCTTAAAAAATTACTGACTAGATATCTTTCAAATAAAATATCAAAGAGTCAGTGTACCCTACTTGATAACTGATCGAAACAATCTATTGACCATCGCAATTAAGCAAAAACCTTTCTTAGAGTTGAGGCAAGCCCGCCAAAATTTTTTGCTTTAGTGTAGCTCACAGTGGAGTAGTTTCAACAATAGGTCATATTCAGAGCTTACTGGATTAATAATTGTCAAACACGGATCTGCAATGCTATACATCAGCACAATAATTAATGATATTTTAAGATATCTTATAAGCTTTAGATATACCCCACTTGAGGCCGCATTTGCATGGCTTAAAAACTAATGGAGGTGTAATATTCCTCAAATGAATTACAATTACAAGTTGTGATAATGATCACATGAGAGGTTTATAAATTCCCTTTATCTCACATATCCTTTCAATTTTCAAACAGCATTAGTTGCAGCAATACTTTAGTATGGTGCAAGAGTGTTCCAACTTCCAAGGAGTGTTACTTATAATATTCAATTCAAAAAACACACCTTATTATTCATTAGTGTGTTGCCTTCAACTTCTAGGGAAGGGAGAATATTGAAGGAAAAGATTTAATACTTGAATGATAAATCTATCTACGTGAATTTCATGGTTTCAAAATGGAGACTGATCAAGAATGTTTTCAATGAAATGCCTGGCGGGGAAGCGTTCACCACAAACACTGTAATGATTTGAGATGTATTTTAGCCTGTGTTGCATGGGTACCCATACCAGGGGGACGGGTACATGAACCTGTACCAGGTACACACACCGGGTACTTGGGTAATTGAAAGGTACATACTCAACTGTACCCAAATCAGACGTCATTCATGAAATCCAGGTATTTGCAAAAATTTTGGTACATCGTACCTCGTGTTTGGGTATGCTGAGGCTACAACTGTTGGTCAAGTTTGGTCAATCCACCGGTTATGGGGTCAATTTGCAATGTTTAAATAATTAAAACTTTAATAAACATTATTAAAACAAATAAGTGGGCCCTTAGCTAAACCCGGGTGGACTGTGGACAGCAGACATCAGCTCCCAGATTTGGCATTTTGAATGCAGTATGACAATGAAGTTTGAACTCATGGAGTCATGGACATATAATATTTTATATTATTAATTATATAACTTCCAGTCTTCCACTTGATATCTACTATGAGTCTATGATTTATCAAATTTATTGTTTTATGCTTCAAATTTTCAATGTGACTCTTCATATGAATCATTGAATTTAGAAATGCACATGTATGATGTGACTGTGATATGTTTTATATATATATAGTACCCTGATGTACCCAAGTACCCTGTTTCAAAAAGTGCTCTCCCCGTCCCCGTACCCGCGTTTCCTGGCAACTTAGCTTTTAAAACTACTATGATCATTTGCAGAAGATAATTTATCCTAATGATGTCCAGAGAGATCGAGGTACTCTATGATAATCAGAATTACTCACCCAAGTCATAGAGAATGATAATATTCCTTTTATGGCATTAAAGTAAGCATGCAACATGCAAACCTTTACAATACAGTCAGGGATGACCAAGAAGAGTAGCAGCCTGCACCCAAATGGAGCCCTGCTTGCAATAGCCCCAGATTAAGGTCTACACACGTTTGGATATCCGTGCTACTAATTACAGAATAGAATATACTGCTGCATGTGTTCATAATTAAAATAAATAATATCACTTGCGACAGCAATAGCATATGGAGCTCTGCATAAAGCAATTCATGGTGGGATTCATTCAATAACTATTATTACAGAATTTTATATATATATTAAACAATAGTATGTGTGTACACCATGAACTCTATTGAAAGCTTGGTATAATCAAGATCTGACATACTTTCTACAGAGGCCTATCAAAATATCTGTTTTTGGATTGAGAAACTACATACCCACTTCACTGAATTGGATAGCAAACAACCATAGAATTAAATGATCTAGTAAATAATAACATTTTCTGTTAACAATGAGGAACTCACCTGGATCACATTGCTCAAAAAACTCCTCTACATCTGCTCCAAAAGAAGACAAAGGTAAGTCCAAATGAAACAATGTTAACATGATATAAAATTTCATATTTAAAATATTGTGAAATGAAATATTTAAAGTTAATATAAAACAATATTACTTGGAATAATTTTCATAAAGATATTTGCAAATGTCAATTCACAGCTCCAAAAGAAGCCAACGGCAAGTCGAAATGTAAAAATGTCAACAAGATACAAAACTTCATTGTTGCAAATGTCAAAAAGGCCTTAAACTTGATCATCAAGACTTCAGAAAACCCTTTGTATCACACAAAGGAAAGCATAATAGTAAATACTGATAGAAAAATATTTAACCCGAAAAAAAAAATCAAAATAGCAAGTAATAAGAAAAAACTAGAATGGACAAAAGGTCATAACAATAAAATATAACAAGAAAAGAAAACTTATTCAAATACAGTAGGGATGCCAATAAACCTGAATGCTATAATTAACATAGAAAATTACAGCTATCTTACTCAAAGACAGTAGGGATGGTGATAAACGGAAAATATAAAATAGAGTTACAAATAAACCTAAAATATAATAATAAATACAAATGACAGAAATTTTAGTCGAAAACAGTTGGGATGCAAAAAAATCCTCAGATAGCCCTAGGGGTTAGCTCAACTGGTTGTCCCCAACATTGCTGGGCATTTGGATAGTTCTGTTATGGCAGATAAACATTTCAAATCCCCCTGGGTGAGGTGCAGAAGTCTATGCCAAGGGGTTTAGTAGGGATGCCATCCACAAATGGGAAGCATCTCTTGGGTTTCCCCACAAGATTTGGATAGTTCTGTCATGGCAGATAAACATTTCAAATCCCCCTAGGTGAGGGGCAGAAGTCTATGCCATGGGGTTTAGTAGGGATGCCATCTACAAATGTACGGAAGCATCTCTTGGGTTTCCCCACAAGATTTGGATAGTTCTGTCATGGCAGATAAACATTTCAAATCCCTCTGGGTGAGGTGCAGTAGTCTATGCTAGGGATGCCATCCACAAATGCGGGGAAGCGTCTCTTGGGTTTCCCCACAAGATTTTAATCATATAAATAAGAAGATAGATAGATATTACAGAAATTTTAGCCCCAGGATTTAGCCCAATTAGTTGAACCATGCACCCAAAGCATGTTGCTGACAAGGAGGACATAGGTCACAGATTCAAATCCAACAAAGTCCCTCAGGGTTACCAACTATTATTGTGGTTGGCACTGGGCAGTTAAACCACCCTCCATATCGATATTTCAGGGAAGAGGAAGAGGATCCCACAAGGTTTTGCTTGGAAAAAGATTAAAATTTTACAAGAGAAATCTTATTAAATGTCATTACAGATGCAGACAAACGTGAAAGATGATAAAGGTAAGATATTCACGCAATCTTATCCAAGTATAAACCTGAAATATATTGAAAATAAGAAATATAGAGAAATCTTAATCAAATACAGTAGAAGAATATAGAACTTAGAAAATAAAATAAAATAATCCTCAACATCTGGCCAAAAAGGAGCTAACGGTTACATCCAAAAAATTGTTAACAGGATACAAAACTTTATATTTGCAAATGACAAAGAGGCCTTGAGGATTACTTAACCTTGATTATATTTTTACATATATATAATAAAAATATAAAAATACAGAAACCTCATTCAAATAAAGTAGAAGAATACAGTATTTGGAAAATAAAACAATATAATCCTCCACATCTGCTCCAAAAGAAGCCAGCGATAAGTCCAAATGAAAATTTGTTTACAGGATACAAATCTTAAAAATTGCAAATGACAAAGAGGCCTCGAGACTTAACCTTATGAATCTTTTTAACAGGGGTCTAGAAAACGATTCATATCACAGCACAATGACAAAAATGATACCGACAGAAGCACCTTAACACCAAAATAAATCAAGATACAGGAAATAAGAAAAAACTAAAATGAATAAACCAAAAGGTCATTAAAAATAAAATATAATGAAAAATAGGAATTATTCAAATACCATAGGGCTGCTGATAATACTAGAATATAAAATGTTATCAAAATACAGTAGGGTTGCAGATATGCCTAAAATATAATAATTAAATAGAC
Source organism: Pseudotsuga menziesii (assembly GCA_001517045.1). Lineage (NCBI taxonomy): Eukaryota > Viridiplantae > Streptophyta > Pinopsida > Pinales > Pinaceae > Pseudotsuga > Pseudotsuga menziesii. Next base: position 253,110 of record LPNX010407737.1, on the reverse strand, counting down.
ACTACAGAATTGTATTAAAAATCTGATGCACATAAACAATCAGTCGTCCCCAATGTTGCTGAGCATTAGGCAAGGTCTGTACTGGCAGGTGGCCAATAAAATACCCTGGGTGAGGCGCACTAGTCTACGCCAACAGGTTTACTAGGGATGCCATCCATGAACATGGGGCATGGGGAAGCATCCATTAGGTTTCCCAGTGAGATTTTCTTTGAAAACAAATTATATATATACATAGCCCAAGAGAGGACTAGCTCAACCAGTTGTCACAAATGTTGTGGGTTATCAACCACTTAAGACAGTGATGATCCAGTCTATGCCCATGGGTTTACTAGGGATATCATCCATGAACGTGAAGAAGCATCCCTTGGGTTTCTTTGTGTGGTTTTTCTGGATTATCCCAATGGATTAGCTCAAACAGTTTGCCATGACGTCTCCAGTTCATATGCAGAGTCCCACTGCGTTACCAGCAGCTCTAGTGGCTGGCAGTTGAGCCACCATTCATCCAGTTATCCCAGGGAAGAAGGGGGATCCCAAGAGACCTTCCTTTGGAAGAAACCCCCAGGGTAAGCTTAAAGAGTTGAACCATCTACCCAATACATATTGCCAATGAGGCAGCCATTCCAATCAAGTCCCTCACCCGTTACCAGATCCTATTGTAGCTGACTGTTGAACAACTCTCCATCCAGATATTCCAAGGAATAGGGGGGTCATGTGAAGTTTTCCTTAGATAAAAAAACCTGATATATAAAAAAACATACAAATTTACAGAAACCTTATCGAAACGCCATAGGGATGCAGATAAACCTTATATTTTTTTTAAAAAAGATAGTTACAAATAATTTATTCAAAAAAATAGAAAGATGATAAAGCTCAACTATAGTAGAAAGTTGAAACAGAAAATTGCACAACACTTAATCAAAAACAGTAGGGATACAGGTATCAGTGCTGAAGCCAAAAGGGGTGTGGAAGCCCTGCTATTTAGATGGGATGATATAGGAGAAGATGAGAATCTCTTCCCTCGTAAGGATCTGATAACGGCAGAAGAACAGAGACACATCAAAGAGCAGAAGATGCAAATAACTTCATTCCCCATATGCCAATCACTGTAAAAGCAATATGACTAGGCAGGCTAGAGAAGACGGACTCTGTTCTAGATCAGAGAAATCTAATAATAGGTGCACAAGTGTTCATCTTTTGATATGGTAATCTAACGAAAGACATGAAGCTGATCAAGATCAATGGAATCCTCAGACCTGTTTAAAAACTCTCAGCAGATCTGACAAATACTGTTATAATGAACCCTGTAATATAAAATTCCATTTATTTACCAAACAAACGGTAGGGATGCATGTAAACCATAAATATAATAAAAAATTCAAAAAGTATAGAAACGTCATTCAAATTCATTAGAGGTGCAGAGAGAAACCTAAATATAATTAGAAAAAAAAAGAGAATGGCAGAAATCTTATTCAAAAAGCAATAAGGGTGCGGTTAAACATGATAAATAATAGAAACATGCAGATACCTTATTAAAAATGCCTAAAAAACATTAAGGAACAAAACAAGAACCCATAAAATTAGACATATCTTAGAAAAGGAACAATAGCACACAATTGAAGCATATTCATGTGTGAATGCATTTGTAATGAAGCTCCAGGAAATATGCTTTAAAGAATAATAAAGGTGAAAAAGTGTGAACCTTAAGCATGATCAAAATATGAGGTACGCATAAAAATATGATTGCTAAATTATAGTAGGGATGCATATAAACCTAAAATTTGGAAAGAAAAATGGAATCACAGAAATCTCGTTCAAATAAAGCAGGGATGCCAAAAACATAATAAACATATTTTTTAAATGAAAAAAATTACAGAAAACATTAAAAACAAACAATAGCACAAGGCACACGATTGTAAACCTTGGTCATGATTAAAACATGGAGTATGCATATTCCATGTACAAAATACGAATTTTGTAACACAGTAGTGATGCAGACAAAGCTGGAATATAACGAAAAAAAACAGAAATCTTTTTTAAATACAGTAAGAAAGCATATAAACCTAATAAATCATAAACAAAAACGGAAAACTACAAAAAGCTCATACAAGAAACAACAGCACACAATTCAAATTTGTTCACGTATGTGTCTGAAAGGAAGCTGCAGAAAATTTCTAACTTCTATCTTTTTTTCATTAAATACAGACCGGTAGTGAGGGCTTTGATCAAGCCAGCTCGACGTCCTTTGAAGTCTTTGAAAACGTCCTCCACAGTGCGGCGAACGAAACCACTGCCTTCCATTTTACTTGTCGATGCTATGAAAACCCTAACGAGGCTTTTCTTACCCTAAATTTCTTCTGCGATAAAATAAAAAGAATGATACGCTAGTAGTCCAAGGTAAAAATCACAAAGAAACATCGTCGATAAATTACAAGCTGTGAATTCACAGGCAGCGGAACGAGAACAGATCAATCATGGCTGACAGGAAGAGGTTTCAAACCTTTCGTTCGCAATCCCTCCTCGCAGTTATATTCGAGAGAAAACACAGATCCAAAGAGGGTTTCAAAACTGTAGAACGATGGACGAATGGATTGACTGATGATTGATGGCAAATAAATATAGAAACAAGTTCTTGATGCCTTTCGACCCAAGTCACTTCTCGGTTCTTTCAGCGATAATCTCATATTTATACTTTTTTTTTCCATTTATTTCTCCTAGATTTACAATATATCAGCGTAAGTAACAGCTATTTATAAATTAAAAAATTCATTTTTTTTTCTTTTTGGTTTTTCAATATAGGTAAATCTGGGGATTCTAATAATGGCAGGTGCAGACTTGGGGGGTATTTTAAGGTCAATTTTTCCGCACGTCAGTTGTTTTAGGTGCAAATTATTTACTCTTATATGTGTAGGGATGTAAGCTTTTTTCCTCTAATATTTATGAAGTTTAATGGAATAAATATTTGGTATAAAGTTAATCATGTTTTAAAAAATGTTTTTTTTTATTTATTTATTATATTTGACCACTTTAATGAAATAAATTTTAATAAGTTTATTAGTTTTTAAATAAGTGTCTTTCTATTTATTAAATTTGACCAGAATTTAAGTTGGTTAGAGTTTCATGGAGAGGGATAGGGGCACTCAAATCACCTAAATTTGCCAAGAAGTATGATTAGAAGTTATATTTCTACTCCATTTTGGGGAATTTGGCCCATGGGATGTTGTCTTTAGGGGGTTTGGCTCATTTCAAAATAATTTGGATGTCGTAGTTTTCAAAAAATGTACAGAAGAGATGAAACTATGCCTTGCCAAAAATTGGGTGAATTGAGTGCCCTATAAACTTCAAAGTTTTGTTCACAATAAAACGATGTTTTTCAGTTTTGCCCAATTCTAAAATGATCTTAATCGTCAAAATCTCAATCAAGATTTTCGATCAATCAAAACTCTAATTGAATTGTATAGTTGGATTTTGACATAAGAAGGAAGTTTGCTACACATTTAGACCACCCCCAATTTTTTCTCTACTCCAATCCTTAAAGGTGCAAACCATTTTTAAATTAGGGAAAGGTTTGCACTTTGTGGAGCCAACAACAACTTCCCCAAGTTCTGTCATTGTTAGATAACTCAAGCGAAAATTGGGTCCCCTCTTATTCAGTTTATTTCGAGCTTTTAGATCATTCTAAACTTGTTCGTATTTTTACTTTGATGAAAAATTATGTGCTTCTTGCTTTTCATGGAGCCTCCAAAGGGTCGTTTGAGGCCATCTTGTCTTTCTTCATGAATTTGATGATTTTGGTGTATCTTTCAATCTTTGAATCGCATTTGCCAAATCTCACAACTACTCCCATTTGTGATTTTTTTTACGTTTTTGCTCCCTCCAAAGTTGTACCCTTGAAACATAGAGTCGTAGCTAGCTCAAACTTCCAAGCGTTAAAGAGTTGCAACATGTCGCATCCCAAGCAAAAATCAAAAACTTTTTATCCCTGTGAGTTCAAACTTCCAAAATGTGAAAAGTTGTGACATGTCACATAATCAACAAACTTTATGTTGTCACAGAGATTCAAAAAAATATGGAGTTGTGAAAATTAAAATGTTATTGTGGAGATTGAAAAGTTCAAGAGATATGATACATCGCACTGTCACAAAGTTTGAAAAAAAATTGAACTATGACAAAGAAAACCCTTATGTCGAGTATGAAAAGTTTGATATCATGCAACACCTCACAACCATCAAAAAGTTTTAAAGTCCTAACCATTGTGATAAGCAAAAATTTAAGTCTGACATATCACAACGGCTAGAATTTACAGAGTTTGTGCGAGACATGACACATCACAAAGGCCATAAGTTATAAAGTTCCCACGAGTGTGACACACCACATGGGCCAAAGATTTGAAAGTTTTGCGAGCTATGACACGTGTAGAATTTGAGCATGTCGATCTTAATACTAAGCAACATAGCAATATTGTGAAAGAGATCAACAATCTAACAAATTCATGCAATAATGCACTAAACATTAATCATTACACAAAAGAGAGATGTCAATAACAAGAGAGAATGTTGTATTACGTTAAGCTTCATTGGATGAAGTAGAAAGTATAAATAGGCAAGTCAATTCGAATAGGTCATGGAGACTAGAGCTAGAGACCCTTAGTTAGTCGTGCACACTCTCCACGAATGAGTTTAACTCGCTCATGACTTCCCTAAGTGGACTTAGCTCCCTACATGCTAGGAGCAACTAACTACAACTAACAAAAGGCACATGCAACTAACTTAAGGCACTTGCAACTGACTAAAGGCACATGCATGAGTTGCACATCCCTAAAAACACTTAAGGAGGGCACTATTTTCTCATAATAGCTAAAAAAATAGGCGCATAGAGTCCTCGAATAATGGAGTAAACTTTCCATATTCACTCCCTAACTCAAACTTGCAATGAGGTACCCTAAAATCAAGGAAAATAAGCCCTAATTGAAGGAATCTTCCCTCATATGCCGAAATAGATTTCAGGAGTTATAAAAAAAGGTAGATAAGGTAGTTCAAGACTCTTAGAGTTTAGAAGTAAGCTCTAGGGTGACTCGGGTGGTCAAATAGAATGATATTTGGCCCACTAGAATCATGAAACCATAGTCTAAGTCACTAAGTAGGAGAATAAAGCTAAGGAGAGGGTTATTATGCTATAACACACTCCCATAGTCCGAACTAGGTGAAACAAATGCAAGAAAAATGGGTCCCAACAATTTACATCCATGTTAGGTACCCATGTACAAAAGATTCTATGAAACCTAGTTGGAGAGAGAAAACACACAAGGAAAAAAAAACTATCAAAGAGAATGCAAATGAGAAGGATAAAGAGCATACTCAAAAGGAGCCTTCAATTTCAAGGCAACTTGTAACTTGGAAAACTACTTCTCGATGAAGGGCTTTGTGAAGATCCCTACAAACTTTTATGAACTGCTCCTTCTCTTAGAATGTATGTGAGCCCATTCACGAGATCCAATTTAACACTTTGAAGTGCTTGAATGATGGCTCTTTACCCCTCCTTGTTTCAAATGGAAGAAACCCCTTCAAGTTTTTGTGTAGAACTTGGTGAATTGTAGGAGAAAAATTTGTAGATCTGGAGTATGAAGAGACATTCTGGAGGTCTTCTTCAATGAGAACCTGATTTGGGACAAGTTCTCTTTTAGATATTGAGTATGAATATATATTCTAGATGTATTCTTCAATAAGAAACTCATTTGGGAAAAGTTCACCAATGGATAGTAAAAAAGTGTTCATCACCTTCTCTTATGGGCCCATAAAAGGGTCTTCCTTGGCTTAGTGGTGGATCAAAATTGGTGCATCTACCATTGTGGTAGGGTTTGTGCAAGGCTCAATGGATGTGAATATGCCTTTGTATGCCATATGTTGTGAAGCTTCTAGATCAAGGATGCATGGAGTATACATTATTGTAAGTGCATACATGCAACTGGTATTTTTTGGTGTGGCAACCTACTTGTTATGCTCCTCGTCTCCTTTTCTTCAAAAAACTTTTTGTAACTATAATATTTTTCTTTCTATAGGCCCTTATGGTAGTAAGCACACCATGGTTTCTCCTCTTTGGTCTTTCCATTATTGAAGTCGAAATCTTTAGGAGAAATCCTTGGTTTTCGCTCCCTTTTTCCTTTGTGTGAAGTATTTTTCTTACTTGTGCCCTCCTTCCCCTCATTTGCTACAAGTGCATGCATCTTTGAGGTCTTTTGCGGGACCATTTGTGAGAGCTTATCTTGCTCTTCAAGGAGGGAGACAACAAATGCATCCAAAGTAGGCATTTTGTAAGAGGCTCCAATAGGAAATCTAATCAAATGAAAGAGGAAACAAACACACTATAATTTGGACCCAATTTGTAGACAATTGAGAGCACCATTTGTGTGCCATCCTTCTCTATCTTAAACATATTGAGCTACAAAAGAATTGAATTGAACTTGGTGAAAAAATCTTGAATAGAGTCAAATTCGCTTGGTCTCAAGTTCATTAGTTCCACCTCCAATTGATGGTCCATCATTTTATCTTATGTTCTGAAGAGGGTGGACAACATGAACCAAAATTCATTTGGAGTCTTCCTGGATTCAATGTGGTAGAGTAGGTATGAAGAAATATAATAGCAAATCATCATGAATGCTTCATCCTTTATATTCAAGAATTTAGACTTTTCAACCATTGAATTTGGTTCCACCTCAATTCCCATTGTGACCCGATAGAGCCCCTTCATCCTCAAGAGCATCTCTACTCTTGATTTCCATTCATAATAGTTCAATGGGGTTAAGTTATGTTGGGTAGATAGATCCAAGGTTACAAATGAGATCTTTGATGGCTGCAAATGAGCTTCTTTAATATACAAATGTGCTTGATCCCTTAAAAAAACCAACTAGTATACCAACTTATTTACCACCCCTGCAACTTTGATACCATGTATAATTTGAGCATGTAGATCTAGATACTAATCAACATAGAAACATGGTGAAAGAGATTATCAGTATAACAAATTCATGCAATAAATGTGCTAAACATTAATCATTACACAAAAGAAAGAATGTTGTATTACATTAAAGGTTCAATGAATGAAGTAGAAAGTATAAACATCCAAGGCAATTCTAATAGGTAATTTGAATTGCTCATGCAATGCATGAGATGTTATTTAGGATTAACTAGAGCCAAATACCCTTGGTTAGCCATTCACACTCTCCAAGATGAGTTTAACTGACTCGTGACTTCCATAAGTGGACTTAGCTCCCTGCATGCTAAGGGCAACTAATTGCAACTGACAGAAAGCACATGCAACTGACTGAAGGAACGTGCATGAGGTTCACATCCTTAAAAATACTCAAGTAGGGAACTACTATCTCATAATAGCTAAAAATGAGGTGCATGGAGTCTCTAGACAGTGGAGTAAATTCCCCAAATTCATTCCATAACTCAAACTTGCAATGCGGGACCCTAAAATCAAGCAAAACAAGCCCTAATTGAAGGAATTCATCCTCATATGCCAAAATAGACTTCAAGAGTTCTAAAAAAGGCATATAGGGTAGTTTAGGACCCTTAGAGTTTAGAAGTAATCTATAGGGTGACTTAAGTGGTCAAATTGAATGAGATTTGGACCACTAGAATCATGAAATCATAGTATAAGCCACTAGGCAATATATTAAATCTAATGAGAGGGTTATTACGCTCTAACAACATGACCATGAAACTTTAGAATTATTGTTGTGTCATGAAAGTTTAAAGTTTCCAACCTTGCAATATGTTGCGTTGAGCTAAGGTTTTCAAAATATGAAAGTTGCACCAATGAAAATTTTAAAGCTCGCGACATGAAAGGCCATGCAAAAGCTTTATAAAAAGGGGTACTGGTAGAGTTTTTTTTCACATTTCACTTTCACTAAGGATAGTATATCTAGTAAAACAATAATAATTAAAAGGTTTTCACCTTTGATACCATGACCAATACCTTCCATCCTATCAAATTCAACAAAAGGGTATCTCTCGTCATCAAAGTTCTTACCTACCCACTATAAACTTGCCATGTAACAAGGCAGTAATTTCTCTCATATCTCCTGTTCAAATCAAACTTCAATATCGACAATTCTCCAAGATTCTCTCTTTCAATTTGTCGATTCAAATTGTGCCCCTCTCCCCCTCCACTTCCTCTAAGGCATTCGTTTTGGTTTTCATCCCCAATTTCAAAAAGGAAAATGATGAACTCAAATTTGCCTCAATATACCTTAACCATTACTCGGCCTCTGTGTTTCCAATGAAACTTTAATTCCAAAACCATTGTCTCATCCCCATGGTTAGAATCACCAAGATGGCAATAGTCATGTTCCTCTTCCCAACTCTAACCACATTGAGGCTCCACTTATCCTTGTGATAAGGTATCTCCACCTTCATGGACCTTCCCATCACATATGTCATTTTACTCTTTTCTCTATCCAAGCTACACTAAGAAGATATCAAACGAATAACACCTAGATCCTTCATAGGGTATCCACTCTTCTACTTATAGGTAACTTTATATTTCAACCACCTAATTTCATTGTCCTTAGTTGATCCGTGTCGCCCAGGGAGTGGACAGGAGGATAACAAGGTGACTATTAGAACAATAATCCACCACTTGGTACCTTAATGAAAATCCTTAGTCAATTTTATTTGCATTTATGCAGTAATATATTATGGTTTGGACTTAGGTAAGTTAATCCAGCATAATAACCAAATATTTTGATGCTTTCACACCTACATGAGCGCTCCAGCTCAGTCAAACTCCACATGTGTGCCCTCATTTATGACAAGTTCCCTCCCATTCCTTGTTTTGAGGAATTGTGGTTGACTAGGAGCGCTAGGGATGTTTTTAGCCCATTTTTGGACTATTGGAGCATTTAATGCCCACCTTGAGCCTAACACGCACCTTATTTTGCACACCCATGCATGCCAAGGAGTTATCATTGCTCCAACACACTTCAGCCATGTCTACACCACCATCTGTGACCATTTGGGCTGAGTTGGAGTGAGTTTGGCCCACCTAGGGGGGATTGAGGCCAATTTGGCCATTTTCACATGTACACTCATATTTGGATTCCTAAGCCTCATGAATTGAACCAGATGTAATATAAACCTGTTCTAAACATATTCACATGTTAGACAATCAAATAATATACAGTTTATGTTCACACTGTGTATGTAAAATTGTTCCTCTTTCATGTTTTTTTGTTGGTTTTTGCAAGTAATCCGATTTGTGAGATTCTCTTAGGCTCCTAGATCTTGTCGTAGATCAAAATTCTCACATGGTATCAGAGCTAATTGGAGTTACAAATCAATCTTGAGTGTTTGAGCTACATTTTTTAGAGATTTTATGGATAAAATTGAGTGTTTTTGTAGGACTTTCAGCAAAATCTCACCATTAGCACAAGCAGAGATGGAGCAGAACCACATCTTGCTCACCCCCTTCAATTTCTTTGAATGGAAGGCATAAATGGTCATTCAACTGAGATCTAAGAGTCTCTACAGGGTTACCATGGGCACAGAAGTGGAGCTAAACTCTACAGTGGAGAAGTCTAAGTACTTCAATAGACTTGATGAAGCCTTTGGATTGTTATGCCTAGGTATTTCAAGAGAAATCTTATTTCATGTAGACAGTTTAACAACCCCAAATGAAGTATGGGTTAAACTAGAATCACTCTTTGAGAAAACTCATGAATAGAGGGGACATCAACTTGAAAACAAGCTCATTAGCCTGAGCCCAGCACATTTTGAAACTATCAAGGAGTTCTTCACGAAGTTTAAGTCTCTAGTACTTCAACTAAAGCAATGTGGAATTGAGAAGAAGAGGATCAACTAATGTTGTCCATCCGTTAGAAGTTAGGCCCAAAATTTTCAGTGTTTGTAAGCACCTTCCATTATGGAGAACTAACTCTTCGAAATCAGCAAATGGAAACACTATCCAGGTTCCTGGAACCCCTCACTTGGGAGCAGGACAAACTAGTTCAAATGAGCACCATCAAAACTAACAAAGATCAAGCTTTGGCCATGGGTGTTTTGAAATTCCTCCAAGAGAAAGCAAAAGGCAAAGAATTCGAAGTAGTCAGATAAGAGGAAGCCAAATAAACCCAAAACCAATGATGGGGGTTCGAATCCTCCTAAGGATAAGGACAAGAAGGGGAAATAGAAAACCAAATGCATGTATTTCCATAAGGGATGGCATCTAGAGAGCTCCTGCATGAAGAAATCCATTGATCAGATGCCACAGCTGCTGGAGAAAAACAACATCCCTGTCCCAAATGGCTCAAGGAAGAAAGATGGCACCTCAAGTTCAGATAACAAGGAGAAATGCCATGCCTTGGTAGCAGGTACTTCTTGTTGGCCTCTATCTACTTCTTGTCTCGACCCACAATTCAATCACTCAACATAATACCAACATGACACCCCAAGACATCGGCCCAACGGAGCAAGCTCAGTCGGCAACACCCGCGAAGCAGGCGCAATCTTACCCGAGATATCTTAATGGGTAACTGCCAGAACCATGTTTCTATAGTTGTCGATGGATTATAGTCCCTTGGCGCGCGACCAAGGTTCTCGACAAAGACGATGGGATGGAGTCTTTCACTCTACGACAACGACACAACTATGTGCCACAATCCACCTGCATGACACAACAGTGTCCTTAGGCCTTAATGACTAGTGCAAGCATGCGATGCAGCCAACCCCTTACACGCTACATATAGTGCACGACTACACTTTTACTTAATAGTTTAACCATGAACTCATACATACCATTCCAATCAACGCTCTGAACATTCATTCATTCACTAATAAACCAGATTGCGACATACATTCAACAATAACTGTAATAATGCAAGGTAAGCAAATATTCATATAAACATTCACCATTCAACAACACTTGTCCATATAACATAAGGAATAACGTGGAAACCCATCTGGGAAAAACCACCAAAGTGCTCTTAATCTGGCATGAGAAAGGGATATAGCACCTTGCAGTCTGCAACTTGTAGACTGTTCTTAAGATATGTCTTTCTGACTCAATCTTCTTGCTCTCATGCTCTCTTGTTTATTATTCTATCTACTCCTACTGATCCGCACACAGCCTAGATCGACTCTTCTACTCTACTGGCGGTCTGCACACACAGCTGCAAGATCCGCAGCTCAACAACCTTCTACTTCTACTGTCTAGCCAACTTACTGAACTTACATAACCTTCTGAACCCTTATACAGAGCGGGTTTCTCCTACTTATAGCATCTACGAGACCACATAAGGTCAACTGAGTACATCTCAATTATTACAGACTCAACAACTTACAAAATATCCCTATTACATAAATGTCGGTCCATACATAGCCGTGAAAGTCCTGGAAGACATTAACCACAACTTTAACTAGTCGCGGAAACATCTTTCAGCTTGCATGTACTGGCCATAACTAGCCGCAAAAACTGTCCTTTCATCTTCTGCTGGTTCGTCCTTTCGATGTCTTCCTCGATTTCCCCTATCCAGCTTTAACTCTTCTACCTGCCTCTTCCATCAACTCGAATTTGCCTTCCTCATCACAACTTCCCTTCTACTCTTCCTCCGTCATGCGCATGCTTTATCTTCCTGCGTCGGTTCCTTCATTCCCTTTTTGACCTATTTTTACCCTATCGTGCACACACTTTTCCTCTTTTTCTTATGCGTCTGATTTATCCTTGTATACTTTTCCTTCTTTTCCTATCTCTTTTCCCGGCCCAACAGGCCCCCAACACTCACATGTGGCTCGTCCCGAGCCACTAAGCAAAAAGGGACTTCTCCAAAAAAAATTGTGCCGCAAAACTTCATGTTTTCCCCAAAACTTATGTTTCTAGCACCGACTGTGCCACAGGACCAATCTTGTCATGTAATTCCTTCAAAACTTGCTGCACTAAAGCAACATTTGCGTTGACTTCCTCAGGATTGTTCTCCAATTGTTCCACTTGGTCTGAACTAATGTGTTCCAACGGTCCTGCTTCTAGTGACTACGCAATATGCTGAAGCTTCTGCTGCACACGATTAATAAGCCCTGTCACCTGCACTGCTTCTGACTGAAATGTTTCCACCTCCTCATTCCTAGTGCACTCTCGGTCATGCAAGGCTTGAGCTTCTTGCTGAAGTTGTTGATCTCAACGATCTTCCTCGTCCATGAGGGCCTCCTCCTCTAGGTCTTCCTCCATTGGTTCTTTCTCATGGTTGTCCACAACGGCCTTAGCCTTGCGTTTCCGCGACGGGGGTGGTTTGGACGCCTCTCCTACTGCTCTCTTGCTGACCTGTCTCAGCTCCATGACTGGTTATGCAGCTATAGTTGGCGGTCTCTAAACTGGGTTCGACACAGGGCATGAACCAGGGGTTGGGATATCAGCAGGGGTGGTCGCAGGACCAACCGCAGGAGCAGGTTTCTTCCTTGTTTGTGCCATCAGGTCGATTTCTGGTTGTTGCTCTGGTTGTTGTATCTTCGGTTATTCTATCTCTTCCTCAATTGGGCAACCTGAGATAACAGTTGCATCGGATAGCTCACTCTCACTGGGGATCTCTATTACCATGGGTGTCATTTTACTCTGTGACAAGCTTCGACAATGTAAACTCTCGGCTCTGGTTCTCTCTACTCTCTATGTGTGCATAAAAGACTATTTAATGGCGAAGCCTTGTACTTATACGCGCCTCTACATCCTTCAGTCGTCATGCGATGGGAGGTTGATGTCTAATCAATCACATTGGCTTCTCAAACGACGCGTTCTTCATTAACTCGGTAGCTCGATCTGTGGGTTATACCTGTCAGTACAGTTATGGCAATTATGTCTAGGATAACTAATGGGACCAAAAAGCATGCCGTCATTCTCCTCATATATCATCGAATTAATGACACTTAGCTATCACAACCGCCTCAATCCTTGCCAGATATTCGCACTTTAATGTCAACCAGCTTGTTGTTTCCACTTTTTGCAGTACTTTCCACCTTTTCCTGCGTTTCTTGCTTTTTCGTGCGCTTTGCACTGGTTCCGCCGCAGACGTGAGACATAACAATTTATGTTGTTTTTTTGTGCGTAGTGCGGTCCTAGCCATGCATGTTATGACCATCATAGTATGGTTTCAGGCGACTGCCATTCACCATACCTGCGACATACATTCCATCTAGTCTTTGTATTTTTACTACGACCACATCAGTGATGTGCGCAATCACATATGGTCCTAGCTAATGTGTCTTTAGCTTTCCTGGGTGTTTAAAAAACTTGTTGTCATACAGTAACACAAGTCCTCCGACTTTGAATGGCTTAACTCGAATATGGCGATCATACCATGCTTTTTGTCGTTGCTTCTTAGATGTCTGATGGAATCCTACGATGAAGTGTTCCTCTTCCCTCTGAACGAGCACCAACAGCCTTTGCCCGATAACATCCCCATCGGTCATCTCTGTCAGCGTAGCAATGCGCATGCTCGGTACAATATACTCCATTGGCACGACAACTTCCTGTCCATACACCAGTCTAAATGGGGTGTGTCCTGTTAGTCGCTTATAAGTTGTGTGATATGCCCATAGCACAGCTAAGACTTTCTGATCCCAGTCATCTCGACGCACATTTCATACCTTGGTCAATGCATTCTCCAGAATCTTGTTGAAATCTTCGACCATTCCATTCACCTGAGGATGATAGGGTATCGTCTTCTTATGCTAGATTTGAAATTCTGCAGTCAGCTCAGCAATCATTTTGTTAACAAAATGCGTACCTTGGTCACTTAGTAGTATCTTTGGACAACCAAATCTCGTGACTATGTTTTCAAACAAAAACTTTGGCGCAGTGTGCTCTCGGTCATGCAAGGCTTGAGCTTCTTGCTGAAGTTGTTGATCTCAACGATCTTCCTTGTCCACGAGGGCCTCCTCCTCTAGGTCTTCCTCCATTGGTTCTTTCTCATGGTTGTCCACAACGGCCTTAGCCTTGCGTTTCCACGACGGGGGTGGTTTGGACACCTCTCCTACTGCTCTCTTGCTGACCTATCTCGGCTCCATGACTGGTTATGCAGCTATAGTTGGCGGTCTCTGAACTGGGTTTGACACAGGGCATGAACCAGGGGTTGGGATATCAGCAGGGGTGGTCACAGGACCAGCCGCAGGAGCAGGTTTCTTCCTTGTTTGTGCCATCGGGTCAATTTCTGGTTGTTGCTCTGGTTGCTGTATCTTTGGTTATTCTATCTCTTCCTCAATTGGGCAACCTGAGATAACAGTTGCATCGGATAGCTCACTCTCGCTGGGGATCTCTATTACCATGGGTGTCATTTTACTCTGTGACAAGCTTTGACAATGTAAAATCTCGGCTCTGGTTCTCTCTACTCTCTATGTGTGTGTAAAATACTATTTAATGGCGAAGCCTTGTACTTATACGTGCCTCTGCGTCCTTCAGTCGTCATGCGATGGGAGGTTGATGTCTAATCAATCACATTGGCTTCTTGAATGACGCGTTCTTCATCAACTCGGTAGCTCGATCTGTGGGTTATACCTGTCAGTACAGTTATGGCAGTTATGTCTAGGATAGCTGATGGGACCAAAAAGCATGCCGTCATTCTCCTCATATATCATCGAATTAATGACACTTAGATGTCACAACCGCCTCAATCCTTGTCGGATATTCACACTTTAATGTCGACCAGCTTGTCGTTTCCACTTTTTGCAGTACTTTCCACCTTTTCCTACGTTTCTTGCTTTTTCGTGCGCTTTGCACTGGTTCCGCCGCAGACGTGCGACATAACAATTTATGTTTTTTTTGTGTGCATAGTGCAGTCCTAGCCATGCATGTTATGACCATCATAGTATGGTTTCAGGTGACTGCCATTCACCATACCTGCGACATACATTCCATCTAGTCTTTGTATTTTTACTACGACCGCATCAGTGATGTGCGCAATCACATATGGTCCTAGCTAATGTGTCTTTAGCTTTCCTGGGTGTTTAAAAAACTCATTGTCATACAGTAACACAAGTCCTCCGACTTTGAATGGCTTAACTCGAATATGATGATCATACCATGCTTTCTGTCGTTGCTTCTTAGATGTCTGATGGAATCCTACGATGAAGTGTTCCTCTTCCCTCTGAACGAGCACCAACTGCCTTTGCCCGACAACATCCCCATCGGTCATCTTTGTCAGCGTAGCAATGCGCATGCTCGGTACAATATACTCCATTGGCACGACAACTTCCTATCCATACACCAGTCTAAATGGGGTGTGTCCTGTTAGTCGCTTATAAGTTGTGCGATATGCCCATAGCACAGCTAAGACTTTCTGATCCCAGTCATCTCGACGCACATTTCATACCTTGGTCAATGCATTCTCCAGAATCTTGTTGAAATCTTCGACCATTCCATTCACCTGAGGATGATAGGGTATCGTCTTCTTATGCTAGATCTGAAATTCTGCAGTCAGCTCAGCAATCATTTTGTTAACAAAATGCGTACCTTGGTCACTTAGTAGTATCTTTGGACAACCAAATCTCGTGACTATGTTTTCAAACAAAGTCTGTTGTAGTGATAATGTAGCGTGCATTGCAACGAACTACATTAGTATGAACGACCTTAGGTAATGAGTGATAATGTAGCATGCACCAGTCATTTTCCCTGGAGGATTGATCGGATCGACAAAATCAACAGCCCATTTTTCGAAGGCTTGCAACGTTATCTGTGGTGCAAGCGACATCTCATTGCGGCGCGACGGTTTTGCTATTCTCTAGCAGATATCATAGTGCCTGTAGAAGCTTTTAGTATCCAAGTGTATGGTTGGCCACCATAGTCCTGCCTGTAATATCTTGCGCATAGTTGTTTTTCCTGCATAGTTTCCTCCTGCGACACCAGCATGTGCTTCACTCATTACCTAGGGTCGTTCATACTAAAAAACACAGCGGCATAGTATTTCATCTGCACCTAATTTATACAGATGTCTCACAATTTATGTATAATTGGCAGCTTTGACAACCAAAATTTTCTTCTGATTAGTTGACATTCCTTCCAGTGCATAGCCTGTGCTCAAAAAGTGAATAATGTTGTTAAAGTCATGGTTCTGATCATCCATCACATGGATTGCAAATAGTTGTGTGTCAGGCAAATTATCTTCTAGGCTAGTTGGCTCTTCACCACTTTCTATCTGTGATAAGTGGTCTATCCCAACATTCAGTCGACCAGGTTTAACTATGACCTCAAAGTCAAATTCTTAAAACAAGAGAAGCCATCTATAGATCTCCCCCCCCCCCAACACTGGCTTGTTGACTAGGTATTTTAATGTTGAATGATTAGTGTACATCTGAAAATGTCCACCCAACAAGTAGTGTTGGAACTTCTGAAGCGCATAGACCATAGCGAGGCCTTCTCTTTCCGTCGTTGTGTAGTTTTTTTTTTTTCCGTTGATGATAGTTTTCTACTTGCAAAAGCAATAGGGTGGTCAAGCGCACCCTCTCCTGGTTGTGTCAAGACTATGCTGAGCACGATAGAGGACGCATCGAAATGCACATGGAACTCCTTCTTCCAGTCCGGAAATACAAGTATTGGCGCAGTGGCCATTGCGTTCTTCAATTTATCCAAGCTTTCCTAGCAAGTTGTTGTCCATTGAAACTTTGTGTCTTTCTTCAGGAGTTTCTCCATAGGTGCAGTGATCGCTACATATCCTCTAATGAACTTCCTGTAGTAGCTTGTATGTCCCAGCACTGATCTAAGTTGTGTGACTGATGGAGGAAGTGGTAAGTCAAGAATAATCACAATCTTTGTTGGGTCAACCAAAATACCATTGTGACATACGACGTGACCCAACAACACACCAAACGGTGCACAGAATATACACTTCTTGGAATTAAGCGCAATCTGATACTGGCGATAGCGGCCTAGCATCATGCGCAAACTCTCAATATGGTCTCTTACTAGACCAAACACAGTCCAATCATCAAAGTAGACCTCAAGAAATTTATGAATAAAATCTTTAAAAGCAGAGACTACTATTCTAGAAAAAATAGCTTGTGCATTCTTGAGTCCAAAGGGAATTACTGTATACTAATAGCATCCCCATTTTGTGACGAATGTTTTTTGTAGCAATCCTCTTGAGCGATCTTGACTTGATGATAGCTAGGGAAGCCATCAGTAAATGAATACATCTCTTGCCCACCGACGCTTTCAAGTACGTCATCTGTAAATGGTGTTGGGAATAGATCGTGCAAGCATGCATCGTTCAACTTTCTTAGGTCAACAAAAATCTCGACTTCACCTGTTGTCTTCTTGTCTTGGATAACTATAGGGCTGATCCACTCTGATTCCTCAACAGGATCAATGATTCATGCGTCGAGCATGAGATCCAATTCTGCTTTTACCTTTTCCTTATACCTGGGGTTCATCCTATAAGGTCGCTGCTTGCTAGGTTTAGCATCTGGTCGCAGGGGTATTTTCATCTCTCCCAGATCTCCTACCATCCCCTTCATCTTTGAAAAGTTGGTAGGGAATAGGTCCTGATATTCATGCAGTAAGTCTGTGATCTTCGCGACTGTCTCTTCATCCCAATAATCTTCTATATTGGCAAACTTTGGGTTCTTTGGTGACCCAATGTTTACTTTCTTGATCTTCAACGGCTTAAGGAACTGGTCACTTGAAATACATGTTCCTTCTACTACATGCATACCTTTTGATTCCAGTATGTTGATGTTAGTAGGGTCATCGTCTGGGTCTCCAGTCAGATTGTAGCACGCCATCCACTACTGGATAGTTGCACTACACTGGTGGGAATTTGCCTCCTTGACAGGGACTTGAGAAAATATATTTTCTTTGATTACTTGAAGTGTAGTATCAACGGTTGGTTGCTCATCAACAGACTCAAATGTGTGCACGAATGGCTTGGATACCTCTTCCCAATCCTGAGTACCTTGCCGCAACTCCATAGATGCATACCAGCTTCTAGGTGTCATTTCCAATGCGTGAATGAAATGATGAACCCATTCTTAGCATGGGTATGCTGCAAATACAATGCAACACTAATTTATGTGCTTGACAGGGCTCGAAAACCTTGTGTACTTATGGCTGACGGTGGCGACTTCTTCACCGAACCTGACTTCCATCAAAGCTCTGCATTTTTTCCATCTGTTATAAACTGCTGGTGTGTACCCCACCATCTGGAAGGCATAGCCTTCAGCACATGATCCAATGCAGACAAGCGTTGCGACTCTGTTACGAGTCCTTTGAAATCAATTAAAAAGGTTGCAAGGTTAAGTAATCCCTCATAGGTGGGTAGCTCTCTGTCACGTCCCCGTCCCTCAACCGGCGAAGAGGACGTGACCAACACAACCGGGCAAAATGCCCAATGAACATAAACAGAAATCAAATGAAATCAATGCTGGAATTAAGCATACACAGATGCATTTATCTTCATTCATACAGCGGAAGCAAACACACATTCCAGCAATTACATATTCATCATAATTCCATATACAATTGATATAATTGCAGAGATAGACTAGCAGCACTCGTCTGTCAATGAAGAACTCACCCGCAACCAGCTACGTCGCTGCAACGTTCCACCCAACCATAGGCCAGCGTGCTCATCAATCTCTCAGCAGCGCTGCCACCCCCGAGCTGGGCATGATTCCTTCAGGATAAGGGTCAATTGCAGGCTTGCACATAGCCAAGGGGACACAAAACAGCCAAACCAACACCGCTGGGTTTCACAGGCTTTCAACAGACAAGCCAAGCCAGCACAGTCCAAGGTTCAACCACTGCATACCAACAGCCAAACAATCCCTTCACAGCTCTGTGAAGAAGTCATAAACAACAGGGGACAGCCCCAAACCATGGAGGAGCACAACTCAAGTCGAATGGACAACCCAGAGTTGGTTTTGGCCCTAACGTGGCCAAAACAACTCAACCACAACATCCCAGACCAGGGAAACAACAACAATAGCCCAATTTCAAAGTAAAACAATGGCAACTATGCACAGTCCCAAAACACAGAAACTCAGCCCACGAATTGGAAACCCACAGTGGCTCAAAACGAAATTGAACACCACAGCCAACAAAACACAGAGGAAACAGCAGCCCCAAAACATGACAGTGAGAACGGCTCTCACAACATGGGAAAACGACCCAAACACCCTATGCGTGAGGAAGAACTTACACCCAACAGCAAAATGCACGGGAAATACATACTCGATTTCTCTGCGTGAGGATGAACAGACCTCTGCGTGAGGATGAACAGACCACAGTAGGAAAATGGCTCACTACGAATTGGGCACTACGGCCAACCAAAAACGTGGAGAAGACAAAAACGGGAAGCAATCCCTCTTCGTGAGAATGCACAGCAATGGAGAGGATGCGAATTTGCAGTCAGCGGGTGCTCAGCCACTCGTGGAGAGGAACAAAATGCCCACGTGAGACCAAATTCGTCCAAAACCTGTGCGTGAGGAACCAACAGACCCAAAATCATGGTGAGAGTGTAAAACTGACCAGGGGAGAGTGCGTGAGGGAGAAGAATGGGCAGACATGGGTGGAGTGGGCAATTGGGTAAGGCTGACAGCCTGCCACAACCACCACCACTTCAGCAATAACTCCCCCAACCATAACTCCTCAACCACCAGCTGAGCATTAAAGAGGTTGACATGGTTGGGTGAGACAAAAAGGTGGCAAATCAACAAGGTGACAAAACATGGGTTTTTCCCATAACCAAGGTTTGACATCCCCCACCCCTTATCCTTTGGAACCATGCCCTCTTCATTCAACGTTGCACTGCCGTAGCTGGTTGTGGTTTATTTTAATTGATGTGTTGGTTTACATGATGCCGAATTATAATGTGCCTTATAGCACGAGATGCCACCGGTAATTATCCCCATTGCCGAAACATACACAACAAAATCGATGGTGGGGCTTTTGCCTTGAGCTCCTCACCACGATTAATTACAATATATGCATCATGCAAACGGGGTCGAAACCGGGGACATGACACTCTCGTAGCTCATTCACCCATCACACAGACCTTGTGATTGTGGTGCACCTTCTCATAGAGACCTCATGTAGCCTATTCTTCTAGTTCTCCAACACTTCCCCTGAGTTGGATGTGTAGGAACTATCACTCTTCCAGCTCAGGTTTCCATCCGTTGTTGGATTGATGTAATCTTCTTCAGGGCAGTGACATTGTAGATTTGGTAAAGGTAGTCGCCCTGTCCCTCATTGTAGATAGGCTCGACACACCTCTATCCTTCTAATGGATCAATGGGCGATACTAATCTCATTTCATTATCCTCGAAGGAGAGGATCCTTTTCTTGAAGTTGATAATGGTTTGATTGTTTATGGCCCAATCTATTCCCAATAGCGCGGGATATAGGTTCATGTCATCAACATTGTTAATGACTTCAAAATCTGCAAATGTGCGCAACTCTTTGATGTTGATAGGGACTTGAACCTACCAATTGGGAGGACCTTCACCTAAGGCGCGGCTTGATTTGATGTTGATTGGCAAGTTGCAACTGGACAGGAGACCAGTCTAGGCGCGGCTTGCCTATACTTTCCCAAGTTTGTCATGTTAAAATATTGACATCAGATCTTGGATCTAAAATGATATAACCCATATCATAATCCCCTATCCGTGCAGTCATTCTCAACTCGCGTCCAATTTTGAGTTTCTTTCCGACCTAGTTAACTCTCTTTTCAGGTTGTGGCTCTACTGATGTTTCTTCTATCAGTGCATGTAGTTGTGCAATAACATCTTTATCTTGTATTAGCACTAATTAACTTGACAGAAAGGACTTGAGCTTACTAAGCTTGTGTGGGACCTTCTTTTGAAATATATGTTGGAATTGTTCAGGTATCTCCCTGACTTCTTCTGATGTCATTGGTTCTTCTAGATCCACAAAATCATGTTGCACATCCATGAATACTTGCTTCTGTTTCTGGACGTTGAATGGTACCTTCTTCTACGTTGCAGGTCATACTTACGGCTGCAGTTTTTCGTGCGAGGCTTCCTTATCAGCTCCGGTCACAGCACCTCCTCGTGTTACGATAGTGACATTCGGTTCTCTTGGCTCAACAACAATCATCTGAACATTCGAGTTCAGATTCAGGTTTGGGTTTGGATTCTTCACATGGTTAGGACCTGTGATGGTTCTAGCCTGCCACTTTGCTATCAACTGGGGGCATTGATGCACATTATGGTCCTGTCCCTTACAGTATGAACATGTCTTTGCAGGTTCTAGGCAATCTTTGACACAGTGACCTGGTTGTCCATAGTTATAGCATATAACCTGACCTCTTCCTCTACCAAATCCTCCTCAGCCTCTGAAGTTCCCGCCACCCCTTCCCTGAGGGTGTGGTTGCTGCGGGGGGTATTGATTCTGTTGATATTGCAGCTGATAATGATTTTGCTGTGTGTATGGTTGCTGCTGTGCATACTGAGGCTGATACTGGTTCTGATACTGATTGGTAGGGAATTGCGCAGGTTGATACGATGCTTGCACCAGTTCAACTTGAGTCTGCCCCTCATTCTTCATCAAGTATGTGTCTATCATATTTTCCTTCAAGAGATGGTATGCTATGCAATCATTCTCTTCATGCCCTACTGACTTGCAAAATTTACAGAACAAGTTTGCTAGGGTACTTACAATCTTTTGCAGGTATAGGCAATCCTCGTCACGATGTCCTCTAGTCTGGAATATGTGACACCAGGGTAGTCCATGGCCACTTAACAGGTTGGCGCACCGGATGAGATGTAATTCATGAAAGTTGGACAATTATCCTTAATGTGTCCATCCGTTCTATATTTCATGCACCATAAGTCTTTGCGGGCTCCCTTACCCGTCTTAATGTCCTGAAGTTGTATCGTTAGATTAGCCAACTGTGACTGAATCTATACCATTCCCACAGCACCATTACCAATTGGCGAGGATTCTATATTCATTGCCAATTCTAGCGCTTTCGTGTGCGACTTGATATTTTGTTGCATTAATGGGCCTCGGTGATCCAGGAGGATCTAAAAAGGCCAATTTTCAAAATCATCATATTGCAACAAAAATAGTACCATGTCGAAGAGCTCATCAAGCCGATTCCAACGGTGCAAACGGCGTGTCAAATGGACTTCGGATGCAAAAGATATTGCGTTTTGAAGTTTGGCCCCAACAAGGAAAATTTTGGCTGAAGTACCACGTGGCACTCCCTCAAGCTGCCACGTGGTAGTTAAAAAGTGCATTCTAATGACATGGCATGATAATGTGTCA
>LPNX010407737.1:14365-215621 GCA_001517045.1 Pseudotsuga menziesii | reverse complement strand
GAGTTTGCTAAAACTTCTTTAGTATATCTGGGCCATATTATTGGTGGAGGCCACCTGCGAGTGGACCCAGCCAAGGTTGCTGTCATTGTAAATTGGCCACGGCCTAACCCCATTACTGAAATCAGAAGTTTTTTGGGTGCGGTTCAGTATTGGAGGAAATTCGTTTCTGGGTTTTCTTCAATTGCTGCTCCATTACATGCGCTGACAAGCATTAAAGAAATTGTCCAGTGGGGAGGCAAGCATCAGAGATCCTTCGACACTTTAAAGGAAAAGATTAGCACAACACCAGTTTTTACATTGCCAGATTTGTAGCAGCCATTTGAGATCGAAACCGATGCCAGCGGGTTTGCCATGGGAGCCGTTTTGATGCAAGGAGGGAAGCCAGTCTGTTACCATTTAGAAACATTCTCTACTGCGGTAAGTAACTATCCGACCTATGACAAAGAATTGTATGCTTTAGTACAGAGTGTGAAGAAGTGGAAACATTATATCATGGGAAAAGAAACAGTCATACATACTGATCACCAGCCACTTCAATATTTACAATCTCAAACTAAAATACAACAAAGTAGGCATTTAAGATGGATGGGGTTCTTACAACAGTTTCATCTCGTAATTAAGTACAAAAAGGGAATTCATAATAAAGTAGCAGACATGTTATCAAGGCCACTTATGAATGCTTCAATCATTCTTCAGAACAGTTCATTAACACATGAAAGTTATATTGAACAGTATGCAGAAGATAAGGATTTTGAGAAAGTATATGCATCACTAATACATGGTAAACAAGAAGAGAACTATTATGTGCATAATCAACTCTTGTATCATCTCGGTAAACTTTGCATTCCAGAGAAAGAAAGAGTGCATGTGATTCGAGAAGCACATAGTTCATTGATTGCAGGACATTTTGGTGTCAGCAAAACATTGTCTGTATTGCATAATCACTATTATTGGCCTCAGATGCAAGAAACTGTAGCTAAATATATAAGAGGTTGTGTTATGTGTGCAACAAGTAAGCCTAGCAATAGGAAATTGGGTCTGTACATACCTCTTCCATTTTCTTCTCGTCCTTGGGAAAGCATTTCTATGGACTTTGTAGGGGGACTACCTATGTCTAGAAAAGGGCATGATTACCTATATGTTGTTGTGGATAGGTTCAGCAAAATGTGTATCTTAATGCCATGTAACAAGAAGATCACTGTTGAACAAACAAATCACCTATTCTTTCAGAATGTTTGGGTACATTTTGGGCTGCCCATGTCTATTATATCTGATCGAGATTCCCGGTTCTTGGGAGAATTATGGTCAACTCTATGGGAGCTTATGTATACTAAACTTAAGAAGAGTACAGCTTTTCATCCACAGACCGATGGACAAACAGAGGTAGTGAACAGAACAGTGGTTCGGCTGCTTAGAGGATATTGTAGTAAACGTCCTAAACTTTGGGATGAGCAGTTGCATTATATACAGCATGCTTACAATCATGCAGTCCATTCTTCCATGAAAAGATCTCCTTTTGAAACTTGTTTTGGTTATCTGCCAAAAACACCAATGGACTTCTCTTTTGGCAAAGATGCAGTGGATGGACATCATGATGCAGTTAAAGCTTTAAAGTTCATTCAGAGAATCCAAGCAGTGCAGCAGGCAGTTCAAGAACAGTTGGAGAAGAGCCAGGCAAAGTACAAGGCCAGGCATGATAAGCATCGAATTGATCATCAATTTCAGGTTGGTGACCGAGTTTGGTTACACATCACCAAAGAAAGAATGAAAGGTGAAGGTAAAAAGCTTAAGCCTATCAGGTATGGTCCTTTTGAGATCTTGGAAAAGATCGGTACTAATGCTTATCGCTTGAATTTACCTCCATACATGCAAATTTATTCAGTTATCAATGTTGAGAATCTTAAATTGTATGAGCCTCCTATGATCATGGATGAGGAAATTAACATACAGATTCCTTCAGTTGATGATTTGGCAAATGAATATATGAGAGAGTTGCAGGATGATGTTATTCTTGACAGAAATGTAAGGACTTCACGAAGGGGGAATGCTGAGTACCTTCGAGTGGGGCTGAAAGGAATGCATCCTAGCAAAGCAAGATGGATGGAGATTGGAAAAGTGAGGGAGATGTACCCTCACTTACTTGCAGAATAATTCAGGCTTTTGGTGGTCCAAAAGTTCTCCAATGGGGAGGAATGATCCAGTGGATTATTCCTTTTCAAAGTTATACTGATCCAAGATAAAGGAATATGGTACAATGGTTCAAAGAAGCGGCAGGCGAAATAAAAACGGCGGAAACACACAAGCATTTGAGGTCGGAAGAAGATCTCTTTCCGCAACGTCGGAGGTCGGAAGAAGATCTCTTTCCACAACGTCAGAGGTCGAAAGAAGATCTCCTTCCGCAACGTCGGAGCACACAAGCATCGGATGTCGGAAGAAGATCTCTTTCTGCAACGGCGGAAACTTAAATCACGTTCAGAACGGATCGGAAGTCGGAGTGATAAGGAGCCGCAACGGGAAACTTAAATATTAAGGATCGGCGAAGTAAATCGACGGAAACGGAAGACTTAGAGATAGCGCCATCTGCCACTGCGGAAGACTTAAAGACAAGACGTCCCGATGGAAAACCCGATGGCAGCCGATTGAGATAGAGTTCATCGGAGCTAGTTGCTTATCACTCTTCCGCAACAGCGGAAGCGCAGATGACTAAAAATTTAGCAATGCGTTTGATGGCACGACCCCAACAACAAAATGTTTATTGCACGGTTTGATTGGCAGAACATTTGGCGGGACTCCTTTTATATCCATATTTGGTGGATCATAGATATAGCAGAGTCTAATATGGTTCCATATAACATTTGGCTTATGACTATCCTTTTGGCGGAGCTTTCTTTGGAGGTTATAACATTTTGATCCGCTGCTGTATTTGGTTTGGTGCTCAGTTGGATGCAACATTTGGGTATGGAACAGTCTATGAGATGGGAACAGCCCTGTTTGGCGGGAGAAGAACAACTTGTTGGGGATATGGAACGTTGAACGTCATGTTACCATAACGCTTGGGCCGCGATTTGGCCGAATGGCATGATTAAGTTTTGAGATATGGTAACAGCTGTGTGAAAGAGGGAGGCGAGTCCGTTACTTATCCTCCCACTGAACGCTTAAATAGAGGAGGCTGGCCACCAGTGAGAAAAAGGGGAAAAACAGTTCGTTCCGAGCGCAGTACATCGTTTCTCTGTTACGCGAAGCTTGGAGAGTTTGCTGTAAAGTGTTTCGATGCTGTTACTGTGGAAGTCGACATTCTCTGTCATACTTTGGATTTCTTTGCCTTACGAAGGCTGATTGTAATTTCCAGAGAAAGGTCTTAAAGACTTTGTATAGCATTCTGTTTACAGTTGCTGAAGTTGTTTCCAGAATCATTTTGTACCATTTTAAAACCATTAATTGGATCGGTTCCCATTGGAGAGGGACCCGGAGACGTAGCCCAGTGAAGGGGGTGAACTCCGTTATCAACTTCTGTTTATGACTCTCTGTTTCTGTGTTTTCTTTGCATCTGTTTGTCAGTATTGTTTTCCATTCTGAGCATTTAATTTCTGTTAATGTTGCCCCATTAATTAACCTGTTGCAGGCATTCTCTTACAACAAACTTTTAATGCACTCAAGTTGAGGTCCGATAGATCATATTATGGTATCAGAGCTGGTTGAATGTTGTGCAAGTTTGTGAATGCTTACCAGGTCCAGGTCAAAGGTTGGTGAAGGAGAATTAGTTGAAGGAGATCCTGAGATTGGCTCCAGGAGAACATTCTCAAGAACCATGTCTTCTCCACGAGGGGAAGAAGAAGGACATACCGAACGGGAAAAACCTGTTATTTCTGAAACTGAGTTTCTGGAGGCTTTTATGAGCATGAAAGCCATGATGGAAATTCTAATCGACGAGCGAGCAGAAAGGAAGAAGAAAGAAGAAGGATCTTCATCCAGAGATGCAGAAGTGAAGCCGGAAGAAAAGGGTAAAGGAGTAGGAGGTGATGGTGATCCTCCTGAAACTCAGCAAACTTTCTCTTCTTCTCATACTTCTCATTCAAATAATGCAAGTCCTAATATGCCTTATTTCAAATTGGATGTAAAATTTGAATTACCTATTTATAATGGAGATTTAGATGCTGAAAAATTAGACAATTGGATCAAGCAGCTTGAAGTATATTGCAGGGTGTAGGGCATTAATGATGACCCTTCCAGGATTCAATTGGCCACTTTGAGGATGAGTGGAATGGCTCTTACTTGGTGGGAGAGCAAGATTCAGCAAGATATTTGAAAGAATGGTAAAATTGGAATGAATTCATCGAAGTATTAAGAAAGCAATTTTATCCTTTAGGTCACATGCAACAATTAACCATGAATTGGCAAATGTTTAGACAAGCTAAAGGACAAAGCATTCAAGATTATACTCATGAATTCAGAAAGAGGGCTATTGCATTGAATGTTTCATTAGATACACAGGAAACTCTTCTTAAGTACATTGGTGACATGCATTCTTATTTGAAGCATACTTTGTTAATGTTTAACCCCAGTAATTTGGATGATGTGTGTGTTCAAGCTACACATTTAGAAGCTAGGGGTAAGCATGCTACTGATACTTTTGTGAAGAAATCATTTAAATCTGACAACAAATCAAAAGGTAAAGATAAGGGGAAAAAGAAGGTGGCTACTATTAAGAAAGAAGGTGAAAAGCCTACATGTTCACATTGTCAGAAGGGACATGATGTCTCCAAGTGTTGGAAACTTCATCCGAAGTTAAGCCCAAAGAAGTACGGAGGAAACAAGGATAAAGGAAAAGCAAAAGCTACTGCAGCCGTTATTCAAGACTTGGGATCCGACTCAGGTGATGAAACAAAGGTTACTGCTGTCGGAATCCAGGGTAAGGATAAAAGTATCTCACTTCCCATTGATGCAAAATCAAGTTCTAGTGCAAGTACAAGTCTGCCATCTACTTCTAAACAAAATGATAAAGATAGAAGTGCACTGTTTCATGTTCGTGTCATTGCAAATCACACAAAGATTGATACATTGTTTGATAGTGGTTCACAAGTAAATCTAATATCTGAAGAAGCGGTTAAGAAATTGCATTTAGTTACTATGCCCCATGAAAAACCCTATCCTCTTGGTTGGGTTACTAATGATACACGTTTGCAAGTTACAAAGAAATGTGTATTGAAGTTTGCAATTACTGAAAAGTTCATAGATGAGGTAGAACTAGATGTAGTACCACTTGACATTTGTGGAATTGTACTTGGGAGTCCATATTTGTATGACTGGAAAGCAGTCTTTTATATAGAGCAGAATAAGTATCATCTTTTTAAAGATGGTGTGGAATATATTGTACGAGCACATAAGACAAAAACAAACCTAGCAATAGTTTCTGCAGGACAAATGAAGAGGCTGGTAAATGCTAGTAAGGATTTTGTGTTAATGATGGTTAAGATGAAAAATGAAGAGATCTCTAAATATTTTGAGGGATGTGATCCTAAACAGAAATATGAATTGATTGAAATTATTTCTAAGTATGATGATTTGTTTCAAGATCCGAAAGGGTTATCACCGAAGAGGGAGATCCAGCATGAGATACATTTGCAGCAGGATGTGCCACTCCCGAACATAGCCATGTACCGGATGTCTGTAATGCAGAATGAGGAGATCAAGAAACAGGTTCAGGAGCTGATTGAGAAGGGGGTCATCCGGCCGAGCACTTCTCCTTGCGGCTCTCCTATAGTCTTGGTTCTGAAGAAGGATGGGTCTTGGAGGATGTGTATCGACTATAGGGCCCTTAACAAAATCACCATTAAAAACAGGTATCCTCTTCCTCGCATTGATGATTTGCTTGATCAATTGAAACATGCAACTTACTTTACAAAATTGGATCTACATAGTGGGTATCATCAAATCCGTGTTGCTGAGAATGATGCTTGGAAAACAACATTTAAAACAAAACAGGGTTTGTATGAATGGCTTGTGATGCCTTTTGGGCTTTGTAACGCACCTGCTACTTTCATGTGGGTCATGAATGATGTCTTTCGTTCATTCATTGATAATTTTGTAATTGTATATCTAGATGATATCCTTGTGTTTAGAAAAACTTGGGAAGAGCACATTGTACATGTGAAGAAAGTTTTAGATGTACTGAGGAAGGAAAGGCTTTATGTAAAAATGTCTAAATGTGAGTTTGCTAAAACTTCTTTATTATATATGGGCCATATTATTGGTGGAGGCCACCTGCGAGTGGACCCAGCCAAGGTTGCTGTCATTATAAATTGGCCATGGCCTAACACCGTTACTGAAATCAGAAGTTTTTTGGGTGCGGTTCAGTATTGGAGGAAATTCGTTTCTGGGTTTTCTTCCATTGCTGCTCCATTACATGAGCTGACAAGCATTAAAGAAATTTTCCAGTGGGGAGGCAAGCATCAGAGAGCCTTCAACACTTTAAAGGAAAAGATTAGCATAGCACCAGTTCTTACATTTCCAGATTTGCAGCAGCCATTTGAGATCGAAACCGATGCCAGCGGGTTTGCCATGGGAGCCGTTTTGATGCAAGGAGGGAAGCCAGTCTGTTACCATTTAGAAACATTCTCCATTGCGGTAAGTAACTATCCTACCTATGACAAAGAATTGTATGCTTTAGTACAGAGTGTGAAGAAGTGGAAACATTATATCGTGGGAAAAGAAACAATCATACATACTTATCACCAGCCACTTCAATAGTTAGAATCTCAAACTAAAATACAACAAAGTAGGCATTTAAGATGGATGGGGTTCTTACAACAGTTTCATCTCACAATTAAGTACAAAAAGGGAATTCATAATAAAGTAGCAGACATGTTATCAAGGCCACCTATGAATGCTTCAATCATTCTTCAGAACAGTTCATTAACACATGAAAGTTATATTGAACAGTATGCAGAAGATAAGGATTTTGAGAAAGTATATGCATCACTAATACATGGTAAACAGGAAGAGAACTATTATGTGCATAATCAACTCTTGTATCATCTCGGTAAACTTTGTATTCCAGAGAAAGAAAGAGTGCATGTGATTCGAGAAGCACATAGTTCATTGATTGCAGGACATTTTGGTGTAAGCAAAACATTGTCTATATTGCAGAATCACTGTTATTGGCCTCAGATGCAAGAAACTGTAGCTAAATATATAAGAGGTTGTGTTATGTGTGCAACAAGTAAGCCTAGCAATAGGAAATTGGGTCTGTACATACCTCTTCCAGTTTCTTCTCGTCCTTGGGTCTGTACATAGCAATAGGAAAGCATTTCTATGGACTTCGTAGGGGGACTACCTATGTCTAGAAAAGGGCATGATTACCTCTATGTTGTTGTGGATAGGTTCAGCAAAATGTGTATCTTAATGCCATGTAACAAGCAGATCACTGCTGAACAAACAACTCACCTATTCTTTCAGAATGTTTGGGTACATTTTGGGCTGCCCATGTCTATTATATCTGATCGAGATTCTCGGTTCTTAGGAGAATTCTGGTCAACTATATGGGAGCTTATGGATACTAAACTTAAGAAGAGTACAGCTTTTCATCCACAGACCAATGGACAAACAAAGGTAGTGAACAGAACAGTGGTTCAGTTGCTCAGAGGATATTGTAGTAAACATCCTAAACTTTGGGATGAGCAGTTGCAGTATATACATCATGCTTACGATCATGTAGTCCATTCTTCCACGAAAAGATCTCCTTTTGAAACTTGTTTTGGTTATCTGCCAAAAACACCAACGGACTTCTCTTTTGGCAAAGATGCAGTGGATGGACATCATGATGCAGTTAAAGCTTTAAAGTTCATTCAGAGAATCCAAGCAGTGCAGCAAGCAGTTCAAGAACAGTTGGAGAAGAGCCAGGCAAAGTACTAGGCCAGGCATGATAAGCATCGAATTGATCATCAATTTCAGGTTGGTGACCGAGTTTGGTTACACATCACCAAAGAAAGAATGAAAGGTGAAGGTAAAAAGCTTAAGCCTATCAGGTATGGTCGTTTTGAGATCTTGGAAAAGATCGGTACTAATGCTTTTCGCTTGAATTTACCTCCATACATGCAAATTTATTCAGTTATCAATGTTGAGAATCTTAAACTGTATGAGCCTCCTATGATAATGGATGAGGAAATTAACATACAGATTCCTTCAGTTGATGATTTGGCACCTGAATATATGAGAGAGTTGCAGGATGATGTTATTCTTGACAGAAATGTAAGGACTTCACGAAGGGGGAATGCTGATTACCTTCGAGTGGGGCTAAAAGGAATGTATCCTAGCAAAGCAAGATGGATGGAGATTGGAAAAGTGAGGGAGATGTACCCTCACTTACTTGCAGAATAATTCAGGCTTTTGGTTGTCCAAAAGTTCTCAAATGGGGAGGAATGATTCAGCGGATTATTCCTTTTCAAAGTTACATTGATCCAAGATAAAGGAATATGGTACAATGGTTCAAAGAAGCGGCAGGTGAAATAAAAACGGCGGAAACACACAAGCATCGGAGGTCGGAAGAAGATCTCTTTCCGCAACGTTAGAGGTCAGAAGAAGTTCTCTTTCCGCAACATCGGAGGTCAGAAGAAGATCTCCTTCCACAACGTTGGAGCACACAATCATCGGAGGTCGGAAGAAGATCTCTTTCCACAACGGCGGAAACTTAAATCACGTTCAGAACGGATCGAAAGTCAGAGTGATAGGGAGCCGCAATGGGAAACTTAAATATTAAGAATCGGCGAAGTAAATCGACGGAAACGAAAGACTTAGAGACAGCGCCATCTGCCACTGCGGAAGACTTAAAGACAAGACGTCCCGATGGAAAACCCGATGGCAGCCGATTGAGACAGAGTTCATTGGAGCTAGTTGCTTATCACTCTTCCGCAATAGCGGAACCGCAGATGACTAAAACTTCCACAATGCGTTCGATGGCACGGCCCCAACAGCAAAATGTTTATTGTGCGGTTTGATTGGCGGAACGTTTGGCGAGACTCCTTTTATATCCATATTTGGCGGATCACAGATATAGCAGAGTCTAATATGGTTCCAACCACTTGAGGATATTTGGTTGTCTTGTCTACTTACATGTTCCCAAGGAGAAAAGGTCAAAGTTAGACCCTTCATGACAGAAGATAATATTTGTTGGAAACAATGACTAGTCAAAAGCCTACATAATTTACATTCCAGGTTTCCATCAGATTGAGATCAATAGAGATTTCACATTTGCTGAAGATTCAGCTTTCAACAAATCCATAAAGAACTAGGTAGATGAAGATCGTGAAGAAGAGTAAGAGGCTTCGAAAATTGCAAAAGCTAGTAAACCAAAAGTTAGATATGTCGAAGAAGAAACATACCAAAAGATCATAACATGGCAGAACCCCAAGGACCCATGGAAACACCCTTTGAGATGATCTCAACAAAGAGAATACCAACTTGGGCTCGTGATATATGTTGAGAAGGAGAAAGATATGGTGCACGAAAAGGGAGCAAGAGATCGAGACTCTACTCAAACTATGTGGCCTTAATGTGCAGTCTTGTTGATAAAGAACCCACATGTTTTGAAGAAAATTCAAAGAACAAAGAATGGATGGATGCCATTATCGAATAATACTAGTTTATCATAAATAATGATGTATGGAATGTAGTGCCAAGACCAAAGGATAAATCAATGGTACATTGGACTATGGACTCAAATATGTAGTTGACAGTGAGTTCGGATTGTATGGCTATATTGATTCAGACTGGGCAGGAAGTGCTGAAGACAACAATAGCACTTCAGGATGTTGTTTTAGTTTGGGATCATGTGTGATCTCATGGATTAGTAGAAAACAGACCGGTGTTGTGCTTAGTACAACCAAGGATGAATACATTGCAACATGCGCAGCCTGTAGTGAAGCAGTATGGCTTCGCAAGTTATTGGTTGGATTGTTTGATGCTGAGATGGATGCAACTGATATTTATTGTGATAACCACAGTTGCTAACAAAGAACCTGGTGTTTCATGATAATTCAAAGCATATATAAATAAAGTATCCTTACATCTGAAATATGGTGCGGAGAGAATTTGTGAAGCTCCAGTATGTTCCTACAGAGGATCAAGTTGTAGATGTGTTGACTAAGCCTCTGTCTCGTCTGAAGTTTTAATATTTTTGAGACAAGCTTGGTGTAGTCCGAAAGGACCTCCTTGGAAAGAGGAAGTGATGATGAGATCATTATTGATGATGTGATAGAAGCAATATGCTATTATAGATAAGGATAGTCGAGTTTATCAAAGTGCCTACAGATGTTGTTGTGGTCTAACATTCATTTGTGGACGATGTGATCTTGCATTAATGTATAGACGTTGTGGTCCAACATTCACTGCGAATGATCTTGCATTCATTTGCAGATGGTGTGGTCTTTCATTCATTTGTATATGTTGTGGTCCAACATTCAATGCAAACAGTCTTGCATTTAGTTGCAGAGGATGTGGTATTCCATTAATTTGTAGACATTGTGGTCTAACATTCACTGTGGATGGTCCTGCATTCATTTGCATACGATGTGGTCTTGCATTCATTTGTAGACATTGTGGTCTGGCATTCAATGTGGATAGTCTTGCATTCAGTTGCAGATGATGTGGTCTTGCATTCATTTGCATACGTTGTGGTATGGAATTCACTGTGGACGGTCTTGCTTTTAGTTACAAACACTGTGGTCCAACATTCACTACGCATGGTCTTGCATTCAGTTGCATACTATGTGGTCTTGCATTCATTTACAGACATTGTGGTTCAACATTCACTATGGACGGTCTTGCATTAATTTGTAGATGATGTAGTCTTGCATTCATTTGTAGACGATGTAATTCCGACATTCTTTATGTTGTGGGTGATTCCACATTAATTTGCGGATGTTGTGTTGTGTTGTGTTTACATGTATGGTATTGCAAGTGATGCTCAAGATGATGATACTTGAGATGACGTGAATATGATGTGCCAAGATATGATGCTCATGATGATGTGCCGAGATGTGATACTCATGATGATGTGTCGAGATGTGATTATTGTGATGATGTGCCAAGATGTGATCTTGAGATGATGTTCGTGATAATGCGAGGAGATGTGATGCTCGAGATGATGCTCGTGATGATGTGTCGATATGTGATGCTCACGATGATGTGTTGAGATGTTGATGCTTATGATGATGCTCAAGACAATGATATGATGCTCTATGATGATGATTTTACACGGATGATGATGATGTACTTGATATAATTGTAAAAACTTCCTATGAGACATAGATTCACCAATCTGTTGTATAGTTGTGTGGTTGTTATAGAATACCTTCCTTGTTAAGAGGGAGTGTTAAAGAAATGTAACTTTGAAAGATATTATGATTTGTATTATTAGTATTAGTATTAGTATTAGTATTGTTACTCCTTTCATAGACGTTGTTCCTTTAATTAGGGATGTAATTGATATATTTGTTAGTGAAGTCTTGAGGTAAAACCTTCGTTGTAAGTCGGGTTGGTAGTACCCACAAAAGTATTATTAAAATGATTTTTTGAGTCTCCCAAAGAAAGTCAGCCTTAGCAGTGAAGAGAATTCAAACCTGTTGGTTTATTAGGATTCTCAGTTGATGTGTATAAATAGGTGAGGTGCCTCCCTCATTTTGACACACTCAACACTCAAGCAGGTTCGTTAGAGAGATAAGGAGCAGTCCAACTGAGGAGGAGGAGGTAGTATAGTCTTATCTTTTGGGTCTTACATTGTACTTGGTTGAAGCCTATATTAAGGAAGTCTTGCTAGGTTTTCTTCCCCATGAGGGTTTCCTAGGATAAACCTTTTTTGTTCTCTTTTGCTATGGTGTGCTTGTTATTCTTTCAGTGATCCTTTTGTTTTGGCATAACAAATTTTAAAATCTTAACACAAACCACACATAACTTGATATACTTGTTGACATTTGTTTTGAGCGAAGGCCATTAAAATACTTATGGAGAACAACAAGTGTCTTTTCCACTCCAAAGTGTCATATTTTTTTGTTGTAGTGTGCATCCTAGATGAGCTTTTGTTGGTGCTCACGAGAAGGCTAAGTCACATGGTTCGAATTCAAATTCGAGTTCGAGGACCATTTGATTAGACTTGAATTTGAACTTCTCGATGAGGTTCGTTAAATACACAACTCGGGCTTTGTTTCAAATTTCAGCTCAACTACTTAAATAAATTTAATCTCAATCGTGATTAACTTCAGTCTTCAATGACGGTACAATAAAATTGTGGGTTTGTGACCACAGTTGCACTTATAGATTATAGTATGTAACTAAAATAGTGAGTTGGTGATTGAGAAGTAGTAGTCATTCATGAACACTGAGATCAAAACTCATGGAGTTGCGAACTGTAAGCACTAGCATGACGGTTTTTGTGCTAAGTAGTGACAAGTAGAGAGGAAAAACTTTACGCGCGAGATGGGAGTCGGGACTAGGGTAGGTGGACCATAGGGTGTTAGTATTGAGTTGGATAGAACATAGGTCGTCATTGATGACACCCATTGATCCATTAATGGAAAAGGTAGGATACAAGATTGATCAAATGACATGAAGGACATGATAGTTCAGCAAGAGGGACCAAATGATCCATCTTATCGTCATTTGTGGGTTAATGGGCTCATGGAACTCTTGAATATTGTGATAATGAAAAATACTTTGAAAGTCTTGCATATGGCAGCCTGTCAATGATTATAAACAATCTGGTTGAGGTAAAACGGTCATTGGGTAGTGGACTTAATACAAGTTAAAACAAGAGTTTAAAGTCCAAGTACTTTAAAGACAAACCCAAATTAAAATATGAACAAATCAATGAAGTTGGCCTCAATCAGATGTATGAACATGACAATAAAATACTACTTGACAAGTCGGCTCCATCATTAGTATTTTTGTTATTCATTGGATATAAATAAAATAAAAGGGGTTTGAAGTTTTGTGTGGAGATAACGAGGGGTGAAGGGAGCAGAGGTTAGGAAGGAGCAGTTGCTGCGTAGGAGGAGCAACAACAGGCCAGAGGGTGAAGGAGAAAATGTGAAGGAATAGCAGCAGGCTCGTGGAAGTAGGAACATACGTGAAGGAGCAGCAACAGGCTCATGGGAAAAGGAGTAGACATGAAGCAATAGGTGCAAGGAAGTTGCAGCAAGAGGAAAGAGGCAGTAGCACGTGCTAGGAAGTAGCTTTAGATACGCGGATAAATTAAGAACAAACTCAATTGCTAGTGCAGAGAATTGAGAACAGACCCAGGTGCTCTAAGCGTTGGTGTTGTGAATTGAGGGAAGAAACAAATAACTTTGTATCATTAAGCATATAAGCTTTCAGAAGGTGGAGTTGAGAAAAGGATCATTCAACACCTTTGAGGTGTAGACTAACCCACTAGTCTCAGTGGGTGCTATGTGTCAGATAGAGGTTGAAGCCTCACAAACATCAGTTGTAGCTGGTGTATGAAATCTGTGTTGAAGCACAATTGTTAAATTGATATATATATATTGAATTTAATATTTTACATCAAGTTGTTGTGTATTTTTGAGTTATTTGCTAGAGAATAAAAGTCGGTATATCTGTTTATTATTAAAAAGAGAAACACTGCTTCACCCCCCCTTTCAGTGTGTCGTTGCTTCCAACAGTTGGTATCAGAGCCAACTCCTTCTATCAGGTCTTACAAACTTGGAGTTGTACATCACACTTAATCAGAAATGGGGGGAGTCAAGTTCAGAGATGTTCCCAAATTCGGTGGAACAAACGAATGTCTGTGTATTTGATATCTCTTGGGTTTGATACCTAGACCAGCATGCTTAATGGATACATTGCTCCTAAAGATAACGCTCAACCATCTACTATGGATGAAATAAAAGCATGTGAAAACAATGCCACTGCAATGAATGCACTCCTTGTTGGTTTAAATGAATCAGATTTTTATAAGGTAATGAGTTACTCCACTGCCAAGGAAATATGGGACAAATTGGCTACCATGTATCATGGTGACTCTAAGGTACAAAATTCAAAACTTCAAAGCTTAAGAGGGAAATATGAAGGACTTAGAATGCAAGAAGAATAAAATATTGGTGGCTAGTTCCAAAGGGTGGAAGAAGTGGTTAGCACCATGAGAGGTATTGAAGAAACTATGGATGAAACCTTTGTTGTACAAAAAATCTTAAGGTCTCTCCTAATCAGATTTAACCCCAAGGTATCAACTATTGAAGAAAGAGAGGGTTTAGACGATCTTAACTTGAGTCAGTTGTATGGGATTCTGATTGCCTATGAATGAGGATTGTGGACCCCACACCAAAGGAGGCAGCCTCAAGGTGACTAAAGAAAAACACCAGAAAAATGAAGAGCAAGTTGCTAGCTCATCAGACTTAGATGTCTCGGATGAAGAGTTGGCTAATTTTGTCAATAAACTCCCAAGAGGGACATGAAAGTATCAAGGGAAGATGCCTTTGAAATGTTTCAATTGCGGAAAAATAGGACAGTTTGTAGCCAAATTCCTGTTAAAGAAAAACAGGCCAAACCCAAGAAGAAACTACTATGAAAGAAAGTTGAACGGCAAATAAACCTTTTTATCTCAAGTGGAAGATGGAGTTTCAGATTATGAAGAGGATGATGAATTTGTTGTTGAAGGAAGAAATGAAATTATGTTTCTGGCTCAAGAAGACTCTCATAACATGAATGCTACAAAAAACAACGATGAAGGGATTATGGATCTTGAAGCAGAACTAGTGGCTGCGTTGGATGAGATAGAAAATTTAAGAAACACAAATGAAAAACAAGAGAGAGACCATTTGGAAGCCAGAAATCAACTTGCAAAAAAAGTAAGGGCAAATCTGCTAAAAAAGGATGCTGAGATCAGCTCCCTTCAGGAAAATCTAAAAAGGACAAGTTATTTAAATCAGAAATTTGAGAAGAGCTCTACATACTAGAACAACCTACTTCTTCAACAAATAAATGTTGAAGACAAAAGTGGAATTGCATACTCACTGAGTACTCTATGAATCAGGACGTAAGTCTGATAAAATAAGCTCTTACCAAACATAAAGAGAATCTCAAAAAAATACATGAGCCCTTGAATGAAGTTCAAAGATTACTATCTGTGAGGGAGAAATATTGTGAGAGATTAGAAAGGGAAGTTTCAAGACTAAGAAAGGAAGAAGGACCTCCATATTCGAATAATGAAGTTGATTTTGGTAGAAGAACAAGGTGGCCAATACATACATCAAATACAAAGGAAAGTCACACAGAGCCTGCGTCCACAAATTTTGCAATACCAAGAAGATCACCTTTTATCATGTATCAAACATTTTTTGGAAATTGTTATAATTGACATAGGTTTGGTCATAAAGCATTTGAGTGCAGGGTTCCCATGAGAATAAACTTTATTAGAAATAAAGGGAAGGAATATCTTGACGATAGATTTATGACTCAAACCAATAAATCTTTCTCCTTACTATCTAATGAAGATGAATGCTCGAAGTGCAACAATTTTGGTCACACAACTGAAAACTGTAGATTGAGATAATTCAAAGAAGAAGAAAAGCCAGAAGATATATGTGGGATAGCTCTTTATGCTCAAAAGGAGGAAAGAAATGGTACATTAATAGTGGATGTACCAAGCACATGACAAGTGACACAAATAAATCTCTTACCTTGAAGAGAGTAATGGGAGGCGATGTGGCTTTTGGAGATAATGGGACAACAAGAATTATTGGAAAAGGAATAGTGGCCCTCAAAGGAAATGCAAAGCTCAAGATGTTCTATTTGTTGATGGCCTAAAGCTAGATCTACTTAGTGGAGGTAAAATTTGTGATGCCAATCACAACATCACTTTCTTTTTTCATAACTGTGAAATTAGAATAAATGGTTCTCAAAGAATAATTGGAAAGGGAACTCGTTCCCCCGGAAATGTGTATGTCCTAGATGAAATTGAAGGAAACAAATGTTATATTAGTGAAAATGCCAACAGTTGGCTGTGGCACAAAATGTTGGCCCACTTGAACTTTGATAACTTGGTGAAAATAAGTCAAACAGAGGTTGTAAGAGGAATGCCAAAACTCTCAAAGCCTGTAGACAGGATTTGTGGATCATGTCTTCACGGAAAACAAGCTAGAGCTAGTTACACATCTAAGATATATCAATCAACTTCACAAACTCTAGAATTAGTACACACCGATCTATGCGAACCAGCAAGAGTTCAGACTCTTCAAGGTGAGAGATATTTTATGCTGTTTTATCGATGATTGTAATAGAATGATTTGGGTAACGTTCCTTAAGACCAAGTTCGAAGCATTTGAGAAGTTCAAACTTTTCAAGGCTAAAGTAGAAAATGAGAGTGGTCATAAAATCAAGTGCCTTAGATCCGACAATGGTGGTGAATTTTTTCTAACTGAGTTCAAAAATTTTTGTGAACAAAATTGTATAAAAAGGAAATACTATACAACCAATACTCCTCAACAAAACAATATTTTGGAAAGGAAAAACATGACAGTTCAAAAAGCAACAAGAACCATGCTACTAGAAGCAAAATTGGCTGAAACCTTTTGGAGAGAAGCAGTGGCAACAACTGTATATATCATAAATAGATCTCAATTAAGAGTTAGTAGTAATAAAACACCATATGAGCTATGGACAGGTAGATCAGCCTTTGTAAAACATTTCAAAATCTTCAGAAGTAAGTGCTATATTAAGATAAATGATGACCATCTGGGAAAGTTTCAAGCTAGAACTGATGAAGGAATATTTTTGGGGTACTCAATAGAAAGGAGAGCCTATAAATGCTACAACAAACGAATAAGAAAAATTATTGAAAGCATGGATGTAAAAGTGGATGAGGAATTATCTCAAAATCAATCAAGCCATGAAGAAGATGAAATAGATGATGAGTCATCTGATGAAGCACTAGATGAAAATGCAATGACTGAAAAAGAAGAAGAAAAAAGGGGAGCAAAAGAAGAACAGCAAGACGAAAAACAAACTCCTTCATTAAACTGTAAAAACCCACGAGCTCATAAGCCCTCTCTCAAATCAGTTAAACGATATCATCCTGAGGATTTTATCATTGGAAACTTGGATGAAGGAATGTAGCTAAGACAAACTGTGCGAAAAGATGTGGCACTTCTATGAACAATTGAACAAAGAAGTTTAAAGGAAGCTTATGAATATGAGCATTGGAACAACGCCATGCAGGAAGAGATTACGCAAATAAAGAAAAGTGGAACTTGGGAATTGGTCGGTCATCCAAAAGACAAAAATGTAATAGGAACAAAATGGGTCTTCAGAAACAAGCTAATTGAAAATTGAGAAGTAATAAGGAACAAGGCTAGACTTGTATGCAAAGGCTATGCATAGGATGAAGGAATTGATTTTGATGAAACCTTCACCCCTGTGGCTCGAATGGAGGCAATTAGAATGTTTCTTGCTTACTCATGCTTCAAGAATTTCAAAGTATATCAAATGGACGTAAAATCTGCATTCTTAAATGGAGAACTAAATGAAGAAGTTTATTCAGAACAACCAGAAGGTTTTAAACAACCCGGTAAAGAGAATGATGTGTGGAAATTAAAGAAGGCGCTATATGGACTCAAACAAGCCCCACAGGCATGGTATGATCGCTTAGATAGATACCTTTCTCAACAAGGTTTCAAAAGGTGCAATGCAAACAGTAATATCTATTTCAAAACAGAAGAGAATGGACTTCTAATAACTGTTGTTTATGTTGATGATATCATTTTTGGATGTAATAATGATAAATTAAGCCATAACTTTTCTAAGGAAATGACACATGAATTTGAGATGTCCATGATTGGAGAGTTATCATTTTTTCTTGGACTACAAATCTCTCAAACCACAGAAGGTATCTTCATATCTCAATCCAAGTATTTAAAAGAAATGCTTTGCAAATTTAGGATGACAAATTGTGCCCTTGTTGGCTCACCCATGACTACTAGTTGCAAGCTCAGTAAAGATGACCAGTATCCACAAGTTGATACCACTTACTACAGATCAATGATTGGCAGCTAGCTGTATTTAACAGTCTCTAGGCCTGACATCATGCAAGCAGGTTGAATGGTGGCCATATTTCAATCCTGTCCCAAAGAATCCCATGTGGCAGCAGTCAAAAGAATCTTTAGGTACCTCAAAGGTACTTCTTGGTTTGGGCTTTGGTATCCCAAAAATCAAAAGTTTGAACTTTCAGCTTACACTGATGTAGATTGGGTTGGCAGTCTCGACGATATAAAAATCACTAGTGGAAATGCATTCTTTTTGGGGGATTGCTTAATTGCATGGTAAAGGAGAAAACAATCATCTATATCATTGTCTACTGCCGAAGCCGAATATATAGCTACTACTGAGTGTTGCACTCAGGTCTTGTGGATAAAACAGTCCCTGGAAGAAATCCAAGTCAACGACAATCAACCTACACCAATTTATTGTGACAACACCAGTGTAATAATTATTTCTAAAAATATTGTATTGCACTCAAAGACAAAGCACATACCTATCAAATACCATTTTCTTAGAGAACAAGTTAGTGAACAAAAAGTAAAATTGGATTATGTGAGCACAAAGGATCAGATTGCTGATATTTTTACTAAACCTTTGCCTAAAGACACATTTGAACATCTTAGGCAGAAGTTGGGAGTTACCTACCTTTCAAATTAAGCTAGTGTCCTTTTTGTTCTGGCATTCATTGAGGCTATAGAACCAGATTGTAAATATTGCATGATGAAAGGCAACGCAAGGATGATGTCAGAAAAGTGAGAGATGATACAATTTGGATCTATAGAGTGATCATTGATAAGGGGAGTAGTATGATAAGATGAACCATAACACAAAGCAAAGACAATTGAAAAAGAGTGGAAGTTAAGAAGCTGCAACAAAAAATATGGGAAACGATTTTCCAATTCTCATAGCAAGGAGTGACATTCCAATGGGCCTTAT
The DNA here is from genome assembly GCA_001517045.1 of Pseudotsuga menziesii. Lineage (NCBI taxonomy): Eukaryota > Viridiplantae > Streptophyta > Pinopsida > Pinales > Pinaceae > Pseudotsuga > Pseudotsuga menziesii. The sequence continues at coordinate 196,643 of LPNX010407737.1, read as the reverse complement.
AACAAATGTTCAAACACATTCTGATGTAGGCATCTTGTATAGATAATGGCCTTATTAAATGTATCCCATTTGAGAATTGGAAGGTGTTAACTCTGATGATCATACCAGTATGAAAGGTTGACATTTACAAACCTTGGTGATGGACCTGGGCTCATTATGCCTCTTTCAAGAAGAAGTACAACTCCCAAGATCTCAGTTGCAATCAAGATATTTGGTCATGAAAATGTTCATACAGTCATATAAATTTGTAATTTGAGTGGTCTTTAAAATCAGAATGGGAATCCTGCTAAAATTACCTACATTTTGCTGAAGCAAACTGTATGACAGTCCAGGACAAATTGACAGATTCAAGAGCTGTGATTGAAGACTGTGTTCAAGGAAGACTCAAAGCATGGGAGTAAGAGGGTGTCAAAGACTGACTAGTAAAAACCCTATGGTGATCAGGGGTCAAACCCTTGACATATGGAGGCTTTCATAATATAGTAAAACCAAGAAAAACCAACCCTGCACAACCAAAATTTCAAGTAGAATTGCATAAAGTTTGAATGCAAAGAACATATGTGAGTGTCATAAACATATGCCAAGAACATTTACGTGTATTTTAAGTATGATAATGAGCTTCCGAGGATTTGAGGAGTGCTGCGGTAAACAAACAGTGAGTGGTCTGTTGACTCGAAGTAAGTGGTCTGTGGCTGAATGAAGGTTTACTCAAAAACAATTAAATCATGGTTAGAAAGACTCTTATATCCACCCATGTTTGATGGTTGATATTGTTTTTGTTTAGGATATTAAACAGGACCAGAATGACAAGGCTTCAAGGGGAGAAATTAGTCTACCTGCAAGGGGGGGCAAGCACAAATGTTAGCATTATGAAGCTCTTATCGGCTGAGGTCTTGACCCTTTATCATTAATGTCAAAGGGGGGGAGTACTTGTTGGGGGTTGCCATCAATCACAAAGGGGGAGTTTGTTGAGTTGGATGGAACATAGGTTGTCATTGATGACACCCATTTATCCGTTAATGACAAAGGTAGGATACATGATTGATCAAATGACATGAAGGACATGATAGTTCAACAAGAGGGACCAAATGACCCATCCTGTGGTCATTTTTGGGTTAATGGGCTCATGGAACTCTTAAATATTGTGATAATGAAAAAATATTTTGAAAGTATTGCATATGGAATCCTGTCAATGATTATAAACAATCCGGTTGAGGTAAAACGGTCATTGGGTAATGGACTTAATACAAGTGAAAACAAGAGTTTAAATTCCAAGTACTTTAAAGAAAAACCCAAATTAAAATATGAACAAATCAATGAAGTCAGCCTCAATTAGATGTATGAATATGATAGTAAAATACTACTTAACAAGTCGGCTCTGTCATTAGTATTTTTGTTATTCATTGGATATAAATAAAATAAAAGGGGTTTGAAGTTTTGTGTGGATATAATGAGGGGTGAAGGGAGCAGAGGTTAGGAAGGAGTAGATGCTTCATAGGAGGAGCAACAATAGGCCAGAGGGTGAAGGAGCAGCAGTAGGCTTGTGGAAGCAGGAGCAGACGTGAAGGAGCAGCAACATGCTCGTGGGAAAAGGAGTAGACGTGAAGCAACAGGTGCAAGGAAGTTTCAGCAAGAGGAAAGAGGTAGCAGCATGTGCTAGGACGCAACTTCAGATACATGGATAAATTAAGAACAAACTCAGGTGCTGGTGTAGAGAATTGAGCACAGACCCATGTGCTCTAAGCGTTTGTGTTGTGAATTAAGGGCATGAACAAATAACTTGTATTTGCATTAAGCATCTAAGCTTTCAAAAGGTGGAGTTGAGCAAAGGATCATTAAACACCTTTGAGGTGCAGCCTATCCCAACAGTCTTAGTTGGTGCTGTGTGTCAGACAGAGGTTGAAGCCTCACAAACATCAGTTGTAGCTGGTGTATGAAATCTGTGTTGAGGCACAGTTGTTAAATTGATATTTACCATATATATATATATCTTGAATTGAAGATTTTACATCAAGTTGTGTATTTTTTAGTTATTTGCTAAAGAATAAAAGTCTGTATATCTGTTTATTATTAAAAAGAGAAACAATAATTCAGCCCCCCTCTTAGTGTGTCGTTGCTTCCAACAGTTGGTATTAGAGCTGATTCCTTCTATTAGGTCTTACAAACTTGAAGGATTTTTACAGCACACTCAATCGGAAATGGGGGAGGCAAGTTCAGAGATGTTCCCAAATTCGATGGAACAAATGAATGTCTGCGTATTTGATGTCTCTTAGGTTTGATATCTGGACCAACATGCTTGATGGATACATTGCTCCTAATGATAAGGCTCGACCATCTACTTCAGATGAAATAAAAACATGTGAAAACAATGCCATTGCAATGAATGCACTCCTTGCTGGTTTAAATGAATCGTAATTTTACAAGGTAGTGAATTACTCCACTACCAAGGAAATATGGGACAAATTGGCTACCATGTATCATGGTGACTCTAAGGTACATAAGGCAAAACTTCAAAGCTTAAGAGGGCAATTTGAAGGACTCAGAATGCAAGAAGAAGAAAATATTGGTGGCTACTTCCAAAGGGTGGAAGAAGTGGTTAACACCATGAGAGGTCTTGGAGAAAATATGGATGAAACCTTGGTTGTACAAAAAATCTTAAGGTCTCTCCCAGTCAGATTTAACCCCAAGGTATCAACTATTGAAGAAAGAGAGGGTTTACATGATCTTAAGTTGAGTCAATTGCATGGGATTCTGATTGCTTATGAAATGAGGATTGTGGACCCCACACCAAAGGAGGCAACCTTCAAGGTGACTAAAGAAAAACACCCAAAAAATGAAGATTAGGTTGCTAGCTCATCAGACTTAGATGTCTTGGATGAAGTGTTGGATAATTTTGTCAATAAAATCCCAAGAGGGACATGAAAGTATCAAGGGACGATGCCTTTGAAATGCTTCAATTGCGAAAAAATAGGGCATTTTGCAGCCAAATGCCCATTAAAGAACAGGCCAAAAACCCAAGAAGAAACTACTATGAAAGAAAGTTCAACGACAAACAAACCTTTTTCTCTCAAGTGGAAGATGGAGTTTCAGATTATGAAGAGGATGATGAATCTGTTGTTGAAGGAAGAAACAAAATTATGTTTCTAGCTCAAGAAGACTCTCATAACATGGATGCTACAGAAAACAATGATAAGGGGATTGCGGATCTTGAAGCAGAACTAGTGGTTGCGTTGGATGAGACAGAAAATTTAAGAAACATACATGAAAAACAAGAGAGAGACCATTTGGAAGCCAGAAATCAACTTGCAAAATAAGTAAGGGAAAATCTGCTCAAAACGGATGTTGAGATCAACTCCCTTCGGGAAAAGCTAAAAAGGACAAGTTATTTAAACTAGAAATTTGAGAAGATCTCTACAGACTTGAACAACCTACTTCTTCAACAAAGAAATGTTGAAGACAAAAGTGGAATTGGATACTCACACAAAACAAAATACCAACTAGTTGAGTACTCCATGAATCAGGATGCAAGTCTGATAAAATAATCTCTTACCAAACATAAAGAGAGTCTCAAAAAAATACATGAACCCTTGAATGAAGTTCAAATATTACTATCTATGAGGGAGAAATATTGTGAGATATTAGAAAGGGAAGTTTCAAGACTAAGAAATGAAGAAGGATCTCCAAATTCAAATAATGAACTTGAGTTTGGTAGAAGAACAAGGTGGCCAATATAGATCTCAAATACAAAGGAAAGTCACACAGAGCCTGCGTCCACAAATTTTGCAGTACCAAGAAGATCACCTTTTATCAAGTATCAAAATACATTTTTTTGAAATTGTTATAATTTCCATAGGTTTGGTCATAAAGCATTTGAGTGCAGGGTTCCCATGAGAAGAAACTTTGTTAGAAATAAAGGGAAGGAATATCTTGATAATAGATTTATGACTCAAACCAAGAACTCTTTCTCCTTACTATCTAATGAAGATGAATGCTTGAAGTGCAACAATTTTGGTCACACAGCTGAAAACTGTAGACTGAGACAATTTAAAGAAGAAGAAAAGCCAGAAGATATATGTGGGATATCTCTTTATGCTCAAAAGGAGGAAATCAAATGGTACATTGATAGTGGATGTACCAAGCACATGACATGCGACAAAGATAAATTTCTTACCTTGAACAGGGTAATGGGAGGCAATGCAGCTTTTGGAGATAATGGGACAACAAGATTTATTGGAAAAGGAACAGTGGCCCTCAAAGGAAATGCCAAAGCTTAAGATGTTCTGTTTGTTGATGGCCTAAAGCATGATCAACTTAGTGTAGGTCAATTTTGTGATGCCAATCACAACATCACTTTCTTTTCCCATCACTGTGAAATTAGAAGAAATGGTTCTCAAAGAATAATTGGAAAGGGAACTCGTTCCCCGGAAATGTGTATGTCCTAGATGAAATTGAAGGAAACAAATGTTATATTAGTCAAAATGCCAATAGCTGGCCGTGGCACAAAAGTTTAGCCCATTTGAACTTTGATGACTTGGTGAAAATCAGTCCAACAGAGGCTGTAAGAGGAATGCCAAAACTCTTAAAGCTTGTAGATAAGGTGCGTGGATCGTGTCTTCACGGAAAACAAGGTAGAGCTAGTTACAAGTCTAAGATATATCAATCCACTTCACAACCTCTAGAATTAGTACACACCGATCTATGTGGACCAACAAGAGTTCAGACTCTTCAAGGTGAGAGATATTTTATGATGTTTATCGATGAATATACTAGAATGACCTGGGTAACGTTCCTTAAGACCAAGTCGAAAGCATTTGAGAAGTTCAAACTTTTCAAGGCTAAAGTAGAAAATGAGAGTGGTCATAAAATCAAGTGCCCTAGATCCAACAATGGTGGTGAATTTGTTCTAATTGAGTTCAAATTTTTTTGTGAACAAAATGGTATAAAAAGGAAATAATGTACAACCAATACTCCTAAAAAAATGGTATTTCAAAAAGGAAAAACATGACAGTTCAAGAAGAAGCAAGAACCATGCTACTAGAAGCAAAATTGGCTGAAACCTTTTGGAGAAAAGAAGTGGCAGTAGATGTATATATCATCAATAGAGCTCAATTAATAGTTAGTAGTAATAAAACACCATATGAGCTATGGACAAGTAGATCAGCCTTTGTAGAACATTTCAAAATCTTCGGAAGTAAGTGCTATATTAAGATATATGATTACCATCTGGGAAAGTTTCAAGCTAGAACTGATGAAGGAATATTTTTGGGGTAGTCAATAGAAAGGAGAACCTATAAATGCTACAACAAATGACTAAGAAAAATTGTTGAAAGCATGGATGTAAAAGTGGATGAGGAATTATCTCAAAATCAATCAAGCAATGAAGAAGATGAAACATATGATGAGCCCTCCGATGAAGCAGTAGATGAAAATGCAATGACTGAAAAAGAAGAAGAAAAAAGGGGAGCAAAATAAGAACAACAAGACGGAAAACAAACTCCTTCATTAAACTGTAAAAACCCATGAGCTCATAAGCCCTCTCTCAAATCAGTTAAAAGAGATCATCCTAAGGATTTTATCAATAGAAACTTAGATGAAGGAATGTAGCTAAGACAAACTGTGCAAAAAGATGTGGAACTTCTATCAACAATTGAACCAGGAATTTTCAAGGAAGCCTATGAAGATGAGCCTTGGAACAATGCCATGCAAGAATAGCTTACACAAATAAAGAAAGGTGGAACTTGGGAATTGGTCGGTCGTCCAAAAGACAAAAATGTAATAGGAACAAAATGGGTCTTCAGAAACAAGCTAAATGAAAATGGAGAAGTAATAAGGAACACGACTATAATTGTATGTAAAGGCTATGCACAAGTTAATGGGCTCATGGAACTCTTGAATATTGTGATAATGAAAAAGACTTTGAAAGTCTTGCATATGGCATCTTGTCAATGATTATAAACAATCTAGTTGAGGTAAAACGGTCATTGGGTAATGGACTTAATACAAGTTAAAACAAGAGTTTAAAGTCCAAGTACTTTGAAGACAAACCAAAATTTAAATATGGACAAATAAACGAAGTCAACCTCAATCAGATGTATCAACAACATAATAAAATACTACTTGACAGGTCGGCTCCATCATTAGTATTTTTGTTATTCATTGGATATAAATAAAATAAAAGGGGTTTGAAGCTTTATGTGGATATAACGAGGGGTGAAGGGAGCAGAGGTTAGGAAGGAGCAGTTGTTGCGTAGGAGGAGCAGCAACAGGCCAGAGGGTGAAGGAGCAAACTTGAAGGAGCAACAACAGGCTCGTGGAAGCAGGAGCAGACGTGAAGGAGGAGGATCAGGCTCGTGGGAAAAGGAGTAGACGTGAAGTAGGAGGTGCAAGGAAGTTGCAGCAAGAGGAAAGAGGCAGCACCACATGCTAGGACGCAGCTTCAAATACGTGGATAAATTAAGAACAAACTCAGGTGCTCGTGCAGAGAATTGAGAACAGACCCAGGTGCTCTAAGCGTTGGTGTTGTGAATTGAGGGAAGAAACAAATAGCTTGTATCATTAAGCATCTAAGAGTTCAGAAGGAGTTGAGCAAAGGATTATTAAACACCTTTGAGGTGCAGCCTAACCCCGCAGTCTCAGTTGGTGATGTGTGTCAGACAGAGGTTGAAGCCTCACAAATATCAAATGTAGCTGGTGTATGAAATATGTGTTGAAGCACAAATGTTAAATTTATATTTACCATATATATATATATATATATCCTGAATTGAAAATTTTACATCAAGTTGTTGTGTGTTTTTGAGTTATTTGCTAAAGAATAAAAGTTTGTATATCTGTTTATTATTAAAAAGAGAAACACTGATTCATCCCCCCCTCTCAGTGTCTCGTTGCTTCCAACAGTTAGGACTAAGGTTTAATTGAAGAAACAAAGGTGAAGAAACCAAGCTCAATTTTAAAAAAAATGAAATTCCCCTTTAGATTTGAATCAACTTGAGATTTGACAAAATTCAAACCTGAATGTTCAAATTCGCTGAATCTTGTGACTTATCCAGAAGGTACACAAAGTTGTCTTAGCTTGTAAAGCAAGTTGTCCTTCATGTGGTAGTCAAGAATAATCGACCATTCTGTCTGGAGTTGTCGATACACCGTTAAAAAATAAGTTTCTTATTCATATAGTCATGGCTAAGTAATGGTGTGATAACCACACATACATAAGACTATAAGAAGTGAAGTAATTGGTGGTTGGATAAGGCAATCGACTATTGCACTGGATTTGCCTTTCCGATACATAATTACAAACTAAAATTGTTGTAGGTAACTAATCCACTTGATTTGTCTCGTCATCTATAACTTAGACAATGACAGAGTGAACTGCAGAGGCTTATGGTCGGTATGAACGATCGTTTCTTTTCCTAGAATGTAGTGTTTCCATTGCTTAAGAGGTTGTACAATGGCGTATAGATCCTTATTTTAGGTAGAATACTTACAAACAATATCACTAGAAGTATTCGAGTGGAATGATACTAGGTGACGTGCTTGTGGGATCACATCTCCCATGGCTCAATTGAATGCGTTGGTCTCGATTTCAAATGGCTGATGCAAATCAGGTAGCACAAGCACTAGAGCGGTGCAAAGCTCATTATTGAGTTGCTCAAAAGATTTTTGTTGTGTGTTTAATCCATTGGAAACCTATATTTTCACCTTATTTTGTCAATTGATTAAGAGGCCAGGATGTGTGGTTGAATCCTGGTGCAAATCTAAGGTAAAAATTTGCCAAACCAAGGAAAATTCTTAGTTCTTGAATGCTTCTTAGAGTGGTCCAATCCCTGATAGATTGTATCTTTTATGGGTCAACTCGAATTCTTGTTAAGTAAATCATATAGTTGAATTATTTGATACTTGTCAATGCAAAAGAGCACTTATCCAAGTTCAAACAGAGTTTGTGTCATCTGAGAACATTAAGCACTTGTTAAAGTTGTTGTAAATGTTCTTCCCATGATATGTTGAAAATCGAGATGTCATCAAGATAAACAATGACACATTTCCTTGAAAAAATTCTAAGAACTTCATAGATATATCTCATAAAAGTCGCAGGTGCATAAGTTAGACCAAAATGCATGACTAACCATTCAAATACACCTTCCTTCGTTCTGAAAGCAATTTTCCATACATCTAAGGACTCTATGGGAATTTGATGATAGCCCGACTTGAGATCGAGTTTGGTAAAGAATTTAGCATCTTTCAAATAAGTAAGTAAATCATCTATTATAGGAAGAGGATATCGATTTTATAGTGAAATTTTATTGAGACCCCTGTAGTTGATGCACTTGCACCATGTATCATCTTTCTTAGGAACTAGGATGACTGGACTTCCACAAGGAGAGGAGATAGGTGAACTATTCCATTTGTCGATCAAGTATTGAATTTGTTTATGGATTTCTTCATTTTTTAGAATGTACCTTCTGTAAACATATGCATTGGGTAATGAAGAACCAAGAGCAAGATCAATAGAGTGTTTTACCTAGGAGTAATTTGAATTGTGTTAAAGGATGTTTTTTAAAATTATTTATTATTATTATTATTTTTTCGTCCGCGGCTAGGGTTGGATCAGCTGAGCACCTATCAGTTTGATCGGATCGGGTTCCGGGGTGTGACCTGGCTCAATAATGGGCTCCACTGAAGGTGTTAGTCTAACGCCTTCCTCTTCAGAATATATTGAAGCATTTCGTAAGATGATCTTGGAATAGTCCCTAAAAACCGTCTCGAATCTTGTCCCAAAATTTGTTAAAAATATTGATGAGATCCCTACTATCGATCTGCTGCCACAACATCCCATGCATATTGTGGTTTCCTGGTAGATCAAGATTTGGTGGGATAGTTTACAAGGCTTTGGCCCTCTCCCAAGTCTAATGATAACTGGATCCAGAAATACTGGCTCCTCTAATTGTAAATATTATCACCTGCTTTGTGGTAGGTCGAGGTTTTTTTTCTCTTTTAGTTCAACTCCAAAAAATCCCTTTCTAGTATGCAATCCGACAACGCACCTGGACCAGACGGTTTCACGGCCAGATTCATCAAAACCTACTGGAAGATTGTTAAAAATGATCTTCACAAGCTGGTTCTAAAATATCAGGCTTGCAATAAAAATGGGGGCAACACCAATTTCGCCTTCCATGCCCTTATCCCCAAAGAGAAAGGGGCCACCTCATTTGAGTGGTTCAGGCCTATTTCCTTATGTAATATTGGCTATAAAATTATCACCAAAATTATAGCTAATCGAATCAAAGGAGTGCTCCCATCCATTATCCCTGCGAACCAAGGAGGTTTCATTAAATGAAGACATATCAAGGACAATATCATTCGTGTCCAAGAAGCCATTCACTCTAGTGTTCAATGAAATGAAAAAGGTATGATTGTCAAATTGGATCTTGCCAGTGATTTTGATAGAGTTCGTCATGAGTTCTTGTTTCAGGTTCTCCGCAGATTTGGCTTCGATCCTTTATTTGTTAAATGGATTCAAGCTTGCATCAACAATCCCTGGATCACAACTCTTGTTAATGGACATGCTGCTAGGTTTTTTCAAGCCTCTAGGGGTCTTCATCAAGGGTTCCCTCTCTCTCCTCTTCTCTATGCCATTCAAGCTTATGTGCTAAGTTTTTAGCTGAATAAAAGTCAACAGAACAAAAACCTTATAGGAATTTGCATTGCCTGTGGAGTCAGGGATATAAATCATGCCCAATTCATCGATGACATGATTCTCCTTAGAGGACCAAGTGTTCAATCAACTAGGATTTTCAAATCTAAACTCGACCTCTACCAGGAAGCCTCGGGAAGTAAGATCAATTATGCAAAAGGTCATATTTATGGGTGGACCTACAACCCAAAGATATGTTGGAAATTACTAGAATATTTGGAATTGAAGGGAAGACTTAGTGGGAGGCCTTCAAATACTTAGGAGTTCCCATCTTCAAGTCTTCACTAAAAGCTTCCAAATGGCTCCCAATTGTCGACAAAAATAAGGCCAGAATCAACTAGTGGGGATTCTCTTGGCTTAATCCAACATGGAAGGTGGTGCTAATCAAAGCGGTCCTATCCATCATACCCATTTATCAATGCTCCTCCTTGCTCCGAAAGGAATTATTGCGCTCATTAAAAAAATATTAAGGAAGTTCCTCTAGAATGGGGGGAAACAAACTGGGAAAAGTTACCACTTGTAAGTTGGGGGAAATGTTAGATTTTTATCATTCAAGCTAGCATTATCTTAGGATCTTTAACTGAGAGAATAACAAGCACATCAATCAAACACAAGAGACAATGAACACAATGTTTTTCCTCGGGGAAACCATAAAGGAGAAAACCCTGCAACTTCCTTAGAGATAGAATCAACACCAAAAGTAAAACCCAAAATAGTAAGATGATCTCTCGACAACAGTAGTCTCTCTCTTTGATCCCAGCTTCCTCTCTCTCACTCATGCGCCCCAATGAGTGAGTGAGTGTGTGTAATAAATAGAGAGGCTCACTCTTTATTTATATTCTTTCGTTCACTTAATGTCCACTCCATCATGTTGGCCTCACTTAACAATTACTTACTAGGGATGACATCTCTGGGAGAGTCTAATAACCCTAGTGCCCCACAACTGTGGGGACTTTGCCCTTTGATCAACAAGGAGGGTTAACCTTGACTTAGATGGTGGGGACTATTGCCCTGACTTACAATAACTCACTTAGGGCCGACTTCTCTAGGATAGTCTAATAACCCTAGGGCCCCACAACTGTGGTGACTTTAATCCTTGAACAATAGGAGGGTTACCCACAATGACTTGACATGACTTGTTTACATTATTGAATCTCCCGATGGGAACATCAGGGCATGACATGACTCAATTACATTACAGATACTTATCGGAATAAACATCGGGGTACAATACAAAAAATATACAAGTGAATACATTCAGAAGTTACAAATACATCAACACTCCCTCTTAACTAGGAAGGTATTCTCTCGACACAATTTGTTAGCACTAGTCTTCTTCTTTGTATCAACTGGATCATCTCTTCATCTTAATCTTCAAGTCATCTCCATCTTTAAGTCATATTCATCTTCCAGTCATCTTCATCATGGATCTAGATCATCACTCGATCTGGATCATCATTATTGGATCTGGATCATCACTGGATCATCAATGGATCATCATCATCACTACTTCTGCCATCTCAATCAACTGGTGCTATCTCTTCATTCTTCTCGTCACAGGAAGTTCTACAGAGCTAGCCCTGTTTCATGCTGGTTGTAGGCCGAGCCTCCATGTAGGTCTTCTTCAGCGCTTATATCTGACCCTAAGTCAGAATGACCTGCCCAACACTCACATCTAACCATGGGAGGAACACATCCAACACCATGTCAGAAAGGAACAACACTTACATTCACCAGCATGATAGGACAAAACTACTATCATCTATGAAAAGGCATGACACTCACATCCACCGGCATGGGAGGACACACCTACTACCATATGTGGAAAGGCACAACACTTACAATCACTAGCATGGTAGGACACACCTACTACCATCTGTGAAAAGGCTCAGCACTCACATCCACCAGCATGATAGGACACAACTACTATCATCTGTGGAAAGGCTCGGCACTCACATCCACCAGCATGATAGGACACAACTACTATCATCTGTGGAAAGGCACAACACTTACAATCACCAGCATGATAGGACACAACTACTATCATCTGTGAAAAGGCACGACACTCACATCCACCAGCATGGTAGGACACACCTACTACCATATGTGGAAAGGCACATCACTTACAATCACCAGCATGGTAGGACACACCTACTACCATCTATGAAAAGGCTCAACACTCACATCCACCAACATGATAGGACACAACTACTATCATCTGTGGAAAGGCTCTGTACTCACATCCACCAGCATGATAGGACACAACTACTATCATCTATGGAAAGGCACTGCACTTACATCTGATCATGTGGAAACCAATCCCATAGTAATATTAGAATGGCCCTCAGCCCCAGGATGAGGATTGATGGTAACTGAACAGGTGCCTCCATTCTCGCAGAGAATGGCCTTCAACACTTATATCTGATCATGTGGAAACACATCCCTCAATCACATCAAAATGGCACTGCACTTATATTTGATCATGTGAGAACACATCCCACAGTCATATCAGAATGGCCCTCAGCTCTGGGATGAGTATTCCTGGTAACTGACCAGGTGCCTCCATTCAGAGAATGGCATCCAACACTTATATCTGATCATGTAGGAACCAATCCTACAGTCACATCAGAATGGATCAGCACTCATATCTGACATGGAAGGAACCAATCCTCTCACCATGACAGAATGGCTCAGCCCTTACATCTGGCCATGGAAGGAACCAATCCTCTCACCATGTCAGAATGGCTCACAGACTCATCACTTCCCTTTGGAGGGAACCTTGATCTGGAGAACACCAAGCTTCTCCCTGAAGTACTCAAACTTCACTCTGGTCATTTCTAGCATAGAATCATATCAGGCCTGATTACGTCCAAGGATAACCTGCGAGCTTCGCCAGGACAAATTACATCTGAGGACAACCTATAGGTCCGTTTACGTCTGAGCCACCTACGAGATTCGCCAAGATTTTATGCTCAGACAACCTGTCTCACTGGCTATGCTAGAAATCCCTCTTTCGAGAGATCTCGATCTAGATCACATACTGGAGCTTCATTGCTCCTCTCTCGGCTGTACTTAGCACCACATAGGACTGCTTCCTGCTACACCAAGAGATCACACCTGATCTCATACTGAAGCAGCACCCCAAAGTGCTCTTCCTTTCAATGGCACTACCCAATATGAATCTACATAACCTTCCAGGTTAATCTTCTAATTTGTATCATACTTGAGCCCATACTCAACTGTACCCTTGGAAACCATTAGGTGAACATGTCTCAATGTGTTCACAGCAAAGCAAATATCTGGTCTTGTATCCGTCAGGTACATTAAGGAACAAATCATCTGACGATACATCGTGGCATCAACTGACTCTGATGAAGCAACACTCAATAGCTTCAGGTTCGATTCCATAGGTGTGGTCATGCAGTCCATCATCCTGAACCTCTTTAGGATCTCTATTGCATAATTCCCTTGTCCACACCTCCATGCCTAGAACGTAGTGCATCATCCCCAAGTCCTTCATCTCAAACTCGGCAAAAAGTCTCCTTCTTGCATCTTTAATGAGTTCCTCTTTTCTGTTAGGAACAAATCATCGACATATAACAGGAGCATCACTCGGGGTCAAACTAGGGTTTGAATTTCCTGGAGTTTCACCGAACCAAAAATCTTAACCCAGGTCTCTAACTTTGGATTTTGTTGAGGAGAGTAATCCTATGCCAGGCTCACTAAAAAATTCCTCTTCTGTAAGAAGCCCTAATTTCCCGCACTAAAAACTGAAAATGCCTGAAATCAAATTCCGCTTCGACAGAAAGATGCGCCCTTCAATGGAGAGTTAGCCTAGCGTAATTTTGCTGATGGATTGTGGAGAGAGACCCAAAAAGTAAGAAGCCCTAGCTTCTGCAGTTGCACAATGTCTTCTTCTCAGGTTAGCTCTGATACCATGTTAGATTTTTATCATTCAAGCTAGCATTATCTTAGGATATTTAACTGAGAGAATAACAGGCACAACAATCAAACACAAGAGACAATGAACACAATGTTTTTCCTCGGGGAAACCATAAAGGAGAAAACCCCGCAACTTCCTTAGAGATAGAATCAACACCAAAAGTAAAACCCAAAATAGTAGGATGATCTCTTGATAGCAGTAGTCTCTCTCTCTGATCCTAACTTCTTCTCTCTCACTCATGCGCCCCAGTGAGTGAGTGTGGGTGTGTAATAAATAGAGAGGTTCACTCTCTATTTATATTCTTTTGTTCACTTAATGTCCACTCCATCATGTCGGCCTCACTTAACAATTACTTACCAGGGCCGACATCTCTAGGAGAGTCTAATAACCCTAGTGCCCCACAACTGTGGGGACTTTTCCCTCTAATCAACAAGGAGGGGTAACCTTAAATTAGATGGTGGGGACTATTGCCCCAACTTACAATAACTCACCTAGGGCTGACTTCTCTAGGATAATCTAATAACCATAGGGCCCCACAGCTGCGGGGACTTTAACCCTTGAATAATAGGAGGGTTACCTACAATGAATTGACATGACTTGTTTACATTATTGAATCTCCTGATGGGAACATCGGGGCATGGCATGACTCAATTACATTACAGATACTTATCAGAATAAACATCGGGGTACAATACATAAAATATACAAGTGAATACATTCCGAAGTTACAAATACATCAACAGGAAAATATCAAAACCTTGGTTGGATGGAGGTCTTCAAATAAGAGATCCAAGAAGCCAAAATGTCTCCCTTGGAGCAAAAATCCTCTAGAATACTGTCACAAGAAAAACAACTTGGTGCAAAAGAGATATCGTGAAAAAATACTTTGTTGGGACTCGTCTGAGATGCCTCGACAATCCCCCGGGGGTAAAAAAAGGTTCTCCTATCTTTGCTATCTAGTTAAAATCTATTGGTATTCTCTCTTCCAGGTTACATTAGATCTGTGGGAATGTGAAACATGTCAAAATTTGGGAAGAATCCATTATGGGGAAGCCCCCGATTTGCCAGAGCCCTGGCACGACCCGTCTAAAACATTATCTTCACAGTCAAAATATCACCACCCTTTGGAACATTTCTGACTGGGGCACTAACAATAGCAAAAGCTAGAAAGGTTGGCAGGTTACCCGTCCTTCGCACCTTGAGGAGGAAAAAATTGCCCTGATCTCCCATCTACAAGGGAAGTCCCCAGTCTAAAAAAGAACCAAGGACACTAGAGGATGGGGGATTAACTCTGGATTCTATACCACCTCCAGAGACTATAACACCATCTTCAACCATCACATTCCTGACATTCCTGCTATTTGGAAGAACGTTTGGAAAATGAAAAGCCTCCCCAAAGTAGACTTTTTTATTTGGACCTTGGCTCATAATAGGATCCTGATCGAAGACAACTTAAAGAAGAAAGGCTGGGAAGGTCCAACCAGATGCCCGTTCTATTTTAACACCGAAGAATATGCTAAGCATTTGTTGCTCTTGTGCCCCTTTCCTAAGGAAGTCTGGAATCTATCTCTCCCTGGCACCGTTGGTTCAATCCTCCTTCCTGACAATATCCATTCCCTTATGATTAACTGGGCCTCTATTTCACCGTTTTCCAGCTTAAAGAATGGGATACTATAAGCTTGTTGGATGACGTTCCCAAAGTTCGTTTTGTGGAAACTTTGGCTGGAAAGGAACTCGTGATTTTTTAAGGGGAAGGCCAATCAGGAAAAGCAAGTGGTTTCCAAGGTTTCGGGCATTCTAGGGGATAGTCTCAACTCCCTTTGGTGTGATTCCTCAGGATTTCCGCTCTCCCCTTTCGAGGAAGTGTGGATTCATAGTCTCACACCTGATTTACCTAAAGGAACCCCAATGATTAGTAAGAAAGCAAGCTCTTGGGAGATAAGGATTGAGGACTCAGAGTTTAACAAGTGGATGAAAGACCTTCATAGAAGCATTCTGTTCTTTGATGGTTCCTCCAAAGGGAACCCAAGGGCGGCAGGGGGGAAGGGGTTCTCATTACCCCGAAAGGAAACGAGGAAATGTCCTACTCTTGGGGTCTTGGACACAAATCAAACAATGTGGTCGAAGGTCTGGCCCTCTGGCAAGGCCTTCAGCTTGCCAAAGCTCAAGGTATCAATGATATCGTGGTCATTGGAGACTCAAGGATTGTTATCCAAGCTCTCACAACAGGCATCCCTCCCACACAGTTGGCAATTCATCATCTGTTAAGGAAAATTCAAAGCTTTGTATCCTCCTTCCAGGAAAGTGACTTTTTCATGTTTTAAGGAAGCATAATTATTTGGCAGACTTGGTTGCGAACACTGCTTGAAACCTAGACAAATGTATCCTCTTGCTGAACACCACTAGGTCCTGCTGCCCTATCCCTTATCTCTAGAGCCTCTGCTAGCCCATATGGCCCTCTCCCTATGCCCCCACGAGCCTTCTTCGGGGCCTACTACGTGGACTCTTCCTCAGTACGTGGCATGTCCCTTCCTATATCGTGGAAATATTTGGAAGCAGGTGAAGGCACATGGGAAATTGCATGTAGCATGCACAAGGTTAAAAGTTGAAGTCTTTTCGAATGCACGGATCTGGTTCCTGTCCAATCCGTCTCTCGTCACTATGATTTGGCATGCTCCTAATCCCGTCCCTCTGTGTAAACCAGAGATTTCCTATCCTTTCGCATCATTTGGAATGATGTCAAACATAGAGCATGGTGTTAAACAAGGTGGTGGATGTCCCTGTCTTCATCGTCGATGGATAATTTGCAGGTTTACAGGAGTTAAAGGTGCTGCTAAAACTTTGATAATTTTCTCATATGGACACTTCTTCGGAGTCTGTTGTGTCCTCCCCTCTGACTATGCATGTGGAAGATGATATTTGGGATACCAGAAAGGGAATGAGGAGGACGGGCCGCCTCCTAAACAGAATGGACACGGAAGGAGGGCATCGACAAGAGAATGTGGATCAGGATTTGGCCCAGCTTAGCAAGGAATTCGACCTTTCAAGCAAGCAAAATGAACAGGCGCTTACGAAATTTCTTGCAGAAGAGGAAATCAACTTGGAAAAGTTGGAGCTTAAGGTGGTAAAGCTCAAAGTAGCGACAAAATCAGGATCCTCCTCCCATCATGGTGGAAAGTCTCACTAATACATGTACTCTTTGGTTTTGTTTTGGCTTTTACTAATCATAGTGTATATAGCATCTAGTTTCTAGTATCTTTCAAATTTGGAATGTGTAAAAATCTGAACAATATGGGTTGATTTTGGACTTATGATTTCCGCTCCCATAAGGGCACCAGAAATTGCCGCTTCCATAACGGCACTCAAACTATGTGGTTTCTGTACAGTGGTTATACCACTGCTTCTTAATATAATCATTTTTGTCTAAAAAAAAATAGAGTGTTTTTACCTAAAAATGTAGTGGTATTCCAATTGGATATTTGAACATATCTTTGTATTCTTCAAGCATTCTACTGACTTGTTTTAGTTGAGAGTCGTAGTCGATGAAGAGATGATTGGTTGTTGTGATATCCTTGGAGTGTTAAGGCTTGATCATTAACATCATAAATTTTCAAGCATGGTTAATCATATTTTTTGGCTTGCTTTGCTGAAACCATCTCGACTGTTTGTGTGGGTTGATGTTCAAGAATGCCAGACCACTGATTTTGAAATTTGATGATCACTTTTTTTGATCTTGTTTGATACCTTCCATGTCTATACCACAAGTAATGCTTTCCAAACAATACTCTAGCTATCACTTTTTGATGGCTTAATGAACTAATAACTTGCACTATCGAGTGATCTTGAGTTCTTGTCCATCTTTCATCCAACTGATGTTGTAAGGTTGCGGATGTGGAGTAGTAGAAAGACCCAATTTATTCACAATTTCTTCAAAGACAAAATTCTTTTGACTACCATTGTCCACAATATGATGCAATGGGATATTCTGAACCCATATTGATATATGAAATAGTAGTTCACTTTCCTCTTCGCAGGCGATAGTTAACTTCGCAAGAGATGTAGAATTCAACACTTCTAAAGTCAAAGAGTCGAGGTTGGACTCCACAACTATTTTGTTGGTTGAGTAAGAAGTAAACATCTGTACTAAGAATTTCTTCCAAGCTTTGCATTTTGACGCATCATGCCAAATGAATTGTGGTAGTCACACCATTTTCCTGCAAGAGGTTGTTTACTTGATTTTCCCTTATCTTTAATGAAAGGTTTCTTACCATGTTTCAGATTCTAGGTAGTAGTATGATAAGACTGTTTTGACATGTTTAATTTAGCACTCAATTGAGATTTATTGGCGAAAGGTCAGCCAGTTAGTTTGGTCGGGAAACATCCTTTCGCTTTTAGTTTCATCTCAAGCTTGATGGCATAATGAAATACGTCTACAAGAGTTCCAGTAGTGAGAAATTCCATCTCTTGTTGGATATAAGGAGCTAAATCATTGATATACTTCAAAACAAGTAACTTCTCTTCCTCCCTAACACCAAGTCGAGCCATTAGTTAGCGGAATTCATTAGTATAACTCTATAAAGTTTGATCCTTCCATTGTCTCAGAAGTTGCCACTTCTTGTACTATTGTTCCATGTACTTAGGTGGATAAAACTCCCTTCAGACATGTTCAATAGTTTTTCCCATGTGTCAATGGGGTTATCGTCTTCATCAGATTTCGTTCAGGGATTTTCCTACTAGTAATGTACATAAGCCAACATCTTCCAAAGGTGACTTTCTCAACTCAAAAGTTGATTCACAGAGAAATAGGATTCCAATTGTTGTATCCAATTGTTTGTAGATTCCACATTAATATTTCCTTCTAGGTTTGGAATATCCAAGTTCATCAACACCTTAAAGGGGATAACCTTGTCAAAGGCATTTATCGTCGTGTTGCTAATTGAAGTTGAACCAAATGAACTAGTGAGCCGAGAAATAATCTCATTGAAATGCTTATACATTTCAGTTCATTGTCGATCAAGTGCTTTCTCAATGAGTCATTCCATTTTGTTATTAGGCATGCTTCCCTCTATTTCACGTGCCATCTTCGGTCTGGGGTTGCGAGAATATAAATACTCAAATGTTGAAGGTATATGTAAGTTGAACAACTGAGTCTTGGAGTGTGTCTGAACAGGTACAAGTTGACTTAACTATGCAAGTAGGTTTTAAGCAAGGCTGGAGCAATAGGCTCTGATACCAATGATCCATGTCTCCCAGGAGGTTGATAGGAGGATAATAATGCGACTGAATGAGTAGGTCCCTATTATGGCCGAAGCTATTAATGCTAGTTCGATCAAAGAAACAAATTTGAAGAAGAGCACACACCAAACACTAAGAAACTAGATAGTTAGTAGATAATGCCAATCACAGAAGAATGTGAGACAATAATTAATAATGGAGAAACCCCAAGGGTGAAAACTCTGGCTCTATTGAGTAGTTGTCATTAGAGGTTTAATGTAGGAACCATTGAAAACCAATCGAGCCTTTTATTTAGGAACTTGTATTAATTCAATCAAGAGAATAGAACCAAAAGCCCTTTCATCTTTGAACTTACAAGTATTTATATAATTCTGAGGGACGCTTGGGTAACTACCCACCGTGTTTTAATTACAAAAATACAGTCACAAAGAGACCATGCGTCTTCTTTCCATTATCCATCTATAAGAAAATGAAGAGACTTCATTACCATGTTGATGGTGGTTTGGATGCCTTGTGACTTCTCTAAATCTTGTATAACATCTCATGGAATCATTAAGACCATCGGGCGTGTATGATTGTTCTAATCACTTAGATTGCAAGGTTACTAGTAATACACATAAATAATCATATAATCATAATAGATATAAGAGACAAGAATAGTGGATAGAATAACAACTTGTATTACTCAATACACATGTGGGTTCATACATAAACCTAACCAAGTTGTTATCTGGCTCAACAGCCTATATATACATTTACAAAACAATTATGGTAACTACCTATCGGTTCACTCAATCGACACGACCGACAAGGGCGACCTAGTCTACAATTAGTTGACTAATGAGTCTAGTTGGCTAAGCCAACTAGCTCCTCCAACATCTCTGCCTAGAAAAAAATATTTCTTCGTCTTGACAAAACAGGGGAGGTAACAAAATATCCGTCTCAAGTAGTTCCTAAAATTGCTTTATTTATGGACTATGCTGTCTGATTGATGGTCATTTATGTACACAAATCTATGTAATGGATTCTGTTGTAACTGCTAACTGGTGCTGAAATTCTTCCCAATTACGAAGTCCTTTCTGGATGTCAATGGTCAAGGTTGTGAGGCTTGACAAGTTCGACATATTCTGCAATATTGACAAATCCATAATAATACTCATGTCGGCACGTAAAAATTGTGCTTTCTCCTCTGCAGTGTCAAGTAATCTCTTCATGTGCGGCCGAATCTCATCGAGGTTGTCCAAGCTAGTATTGGATTGAGTTATCCATTGGTGTGCTTGTTTCTCAAGTTTGTCTAGTTTTGTTGTTTCTAACATAAGTTGGTCTTGAATTGTTTTGTTCATTGCTTCTGTGTCTCCTAGTTGGCTCTATAGTGATTTAATGTGCTCACGTGTATTCCTCACAGGTTGAAACACTTGGCCATAATAGGCGACCAAATTATTAGTACTTCCTCTGTGACAATAGATTCCCTAAAATGTTATTTCAGTACTTTGTGAGCTTCTAAGAATGTTGTATACTGATTTTTTAACAATACAGAGGTCTGTTCCATTTGCTCTTCCTTCTTTTCCTGTAGCTGTGTTTGAAGACTACACTCGACACTTTCAAATAGTTGGTATTCTTGTTCCAATGGTCTGTCGGTGTCGTCTCCCTGCATGAACCAGACTACAGTGTGATCCAATTCTAATGGGATATGTGCTGTTGGGGCAAAATTCTTTGGATATTCTGGGGTACCCTCCATCTAGCCGTTTTGATGTTTAAATTTTGGAACCATTTGTCTAATAAGACTTTGGCCGCTTCTAATTCTTGAGAATTCCCAACCATTGAAAACGTCTTGAAATTCCACATATGGAATCTCATTAGCTCAAGGAACTGTGGATCCCCGACAGGTCATATGTAGTACATCGCAATCCATATGATTAGAGACGGGAATCTGATTGTTGCTCCTTCTTGCTGACATTTTATCTAGATATTCTTGACAAGATCAACTAGGTATTGCACCCAACAATAAGTTTTTCCTGTCTCCACTATGTTGTCAACAGCTTCCAACATGTCGAGTCTTAAATCACATCCATGTGCTGTAGTTGTTAGTCCTGCATATACAAGTTTTGTTTCTATCTTAGGTGCAGTGTACTGAATCTGGTTGATTACTAGTCCTTTAGAGTTCTTCCCGGTTGGAGTGCCTGTTAGTTTTTTGACCAACCCTGGTTTTGAACCTATGGGAACTGGTTCACCCTTGTTTTATAATCCTGTAAGTCTGTAGCTAACATCGCTAGATACCTTAATAGGCCTGTCAAAGTAGAATTTCCCATTGTGGTACTAATTAATGATGAATTTTTCTATAATTTCTTTTGTCCCCCCGATTCTTGCCATGAGCAGTGCATTTATGTAACTCATAATGGTGTTGGCGTTTACTTCTTGAGCTTCTGTTGTCATTTTCTTGTCTTCGTATGCCCATTTTTGATCTCTTCCCATAATCTTGACCATGATGATTCTTGAACCTTTGCTTTGTTGATGTTCTGCAGTATTTGTATCAACATGGTTGTGGTGATTTATAGCTCTTTTGTTTTGTTGGTTGCAGATATTGTCTTTTTCGGTGCCATTCTAATGGTAAAATGCTTTGGTTCTTGAACATGTATCTTAGTCTCAGGAGTCTTATAGCTCTGTCTCTATAGTTCTTCGTAGAATTGTGTGAAATATTCATATGATGTGGTATTTATAGGTGGAGCGGGTGACGATATGGTCGATGAAGATATTAATGGCGGATTTGACTGTGAAGGATGCTTTGTTGAAAGTTCTTTTAATGTGCGCTGGTTTTGGCGCTCCTTCTGCCGGTGATCATGATGATTTGATTGGAACGTTGGGCCTTCTTTTGGTCGATATGCATCATGGTTGTGAGAATGTCAGTGGGATGGCCGATATTCATCGTGTTGTCTAGTATGTTGTTGGTTGCTAATTAGAATGGTATTCTGCTACTTCGTTCCTGAGAGTAAGGCTCTATCATTTAGATTTCGCTTGATTGTTTCTTTTGCTGTTTTTAGGTTTTTATAGATTTTTTTTCAATTTTTGTTAACGATTATGAAACCTTTTTTTTTAGATAGATTTTTCTGCTTTCATACCACTTTAGTCAGGCACCATTAAAAAGTTTTTGAAATACTTTGCCTTGTAATGTTCCGAGTCGGATTAATCCGTTGGCATTGATTTCTTTAGCGATATGAGGTCCCATCCACTCTGTATGCAATTTCATAGGTTTACCTTTAACTCAACTGTTATACAACAACGTAAGGTCTCCAATCGACAAGTTTTTGTTTTTTTATGTTTCGGTCATGCCGCGCTCAATGCTATCGGAATCAGATCGGTCATCGAACCGACGAAGCCCAAAATGTGAACCGGACTGGAACCGGCAAAAAACCGGTTGACTAAAAAACACATAAAATATTCATATTTTGTAAAAAAAAAATATATTCATGTGCATACATATGAATCCAAACCATTAATACATAAATATGCAAAGTTTCTCATATATATAGCAAATATGGGTGCAAATATCCAAAATAGCACCTAGTGCAATACATCTCTGAGGTTCTGAACCAAAGTACATTAACAAAGAGGCTCCAAAGTACATCAACAAAGTTTTATTTTCTGGGTTTTTAAAAAAATATTGAGTTTCATGAGTCCCTAGTCCAAACTAGCTGGTTCCATACCCGGTCTGGAAAAAAATCCGGTTTTTTGAATTTTTTTTGCTGACCGGATCGACCAACCCTGTAAACCGGTCAGACCGGCCGGTTTTGCCAGTTCCAGTCCGGTTTCGATAACACTGGCCGCGCTTTCTGTTGTTGTGATTTTTTGAGTTATTTGCTAAAGAATAAAAGTATGTATATCTGTTTATTATTAAAAAGAGAAACACTTATTCATCCCCCCCTCTCAGTGTGTTGTTGCTTCCAACAGTTAGGACTAAGGTTTAAGTGAAGAAACAAAGGTGAAGAAACCAAGCTCAATTTTTTTTAAATGAAATTCGCCTTTAGATTCGAATCAACTTGAGATTCGACAAAATTCAATCCTGAAGGTTCAAATTCGCCGAACCTTGTGACTTAGCCAGAAGGTACACAGAGTTGTCTTAGCTTGTAAAGCAAGTTTTCCTTCATGTGGTAGTCAAGGATAATCGACCATTCTATTTGGAGTTGTCGATACACTGTTGAAAAATTAGTGTCTTATTCATATAGTCATGGTTAAGTAATGGTGTGATAACCATGCATACATAACACTATAAGAAGTGAAGTAATTGGTGGTCGGATAAGGCAATCAACTATTGCACTAGATCTGCTTTTCCAATACATAATTACAAACTAAAATTGTTGGAGGTAACTAATCCACTTGATTTGTCTCTTCGTCTGCAACTTAGACTGTGACAGAGTGAACTGCAGAGGCTTATGGCCGGTATGAACGACCGTTTCTTTTCCTAGAATGTAGTGTTTCCATTGCTTAAGAGGTTGTACAATGGCATACAAATCCTTCTTTTAGGTAGAATACTTACAAACAATATCACTAGAAGTATTCGAGTGGAATGATACTAGGTGACGTGCTTGCAGGATCACATCTCCCATGGCTCAATTGAATGTGTTGGTATCGATTTCAAATGGCTGATGCAAATCAGGTAGCGCAAGCACTGGAGCGGCACAAAGCTCATTATTGAGTTTCTCAAAATATTTTTATTGTGTGTTTAATCCATTGGAAACCTATATTTCCACCTTATTTTGTTAATTGATTAAGAGGCCAGGATGTGTGGTTGAATCCTAGTGCAAATCTAAGGTAAAAATTTGCCCAACCAAGGAAAATTCTTAGTTCTTGAATGCTTCTTAGAGTGGTCCAATCCCTGATAGATTGTATCTTTTATGGGTCGACTCGAATGCTTGTTAAGTAAATCACATAGTCGAAGTATTTGATACTTGTCAATGCAAAAGAGTACTTATCCAAGTTCAAACAGAGTTTGTGTCATTTGAGAACATTAAGCACTTGTTAAAGCCGTTGTAAATGTTCTTCCCATGATATGTTGAAAATTGGGATGGCATCAAGATAAACAATAACACATTTCTCTGAAAAGACTCTAAGAACTTCATAGATATATCTCATAAAATTCGTAGGTGCATAAGTTAGACCAAAAGGCATGACTAACCATTCGAATACACCTTCCTTGGTTTTGATAAGCAATTTTCCATACATCTAAGGACTCTATGGGAATTTGATGATATCCCGACTTGAGATCGAGTTTGGTAAAGAATTTAGCATCTTTCAAATCATCAAGTAAATCGTCTATTATAGGAAGAGGATATCGATATTTTAGTGAAATTTTATTGAGACCCCTGTAGTTGATGCACTTGCACCATGTATTGTCTTTCTTGGGAACTAGGATGACTAGACTTCCACAAGGAGAGGAGATAGGTCGAATATTCCCTTTGTTGATCAAGTATTGAATTTGTCTATGGATTTCTTCATTTTTTAGAATGTACCTTCTATAAACATATGCATTGGGTAATGAAGAATCAGGAGCAAGATCAATAGAGTGTTTTACGTAGGAGTAATTTGAATTGTGTTAACGGAAGTTTTTTTTTCACTCTCGTCTGTGGCTAGGGTTGGATCAGCTGAGCGTCTGTCAGTATGATCAGATCAGGTTTTGGGCCGTGACTTGGATCAATCATGAGCGCGACTACTAAAGGTGTCGGTCTGACACCTTCCTCTTCAGAATACATCGAAGCATTTCGTAATATGATCTTGGGACAGTCCCTAAAAATCGGCTCGAATCTTGTCTCAAAATTTGTTAAAAATCTCGATGAGATCCCTACTATCAATCTGCCGCTGCAAAATCCCATGCATATTGCAGTTTTCTTGGCAGATTGGGCTTTGGCGGGACAGTTTACAAGGCTTTGGACCTCTCCCAAATCTACTGATAACTGGATCCAGAAAAATTGGCGTCCTCTGATTGCAAATATTGTCACCTACTTTGCGGTAGATTGAGGTTTTTTTCTCTTTGAGTTCATCTCCAAAGATGATCGGGATATTATTTTTTGTAATGGGCCTTACTTCATGGGACCTCAAGGCCTCTACATAAACATATGGACTCTATATTTCGACATGGTTTCGGATGTCCCTAAGGATGTGCCGGTTTGGGTCTGTCTTCCAAACCTATCGATCCACTACTAGACTTATTCCTCCTTGTAAACCATTGGGAACAAGGTCGACAGATACATCGAAAAATCTAATCCCAAAGAAAACTACTCCCGTGCTAGAATCTACATGGAAGTAGATCTCGAACCTGGTCTTCCAGAGGCCATCAAGCTCATGGTAGGAGAATGGAATCATTTCCAAAAGCTGTACTATGAGCAATTACCCTTTAAATGCCATCATTGTCATGACTATGGGCACTTTTAGAAGAACTGTCCAAAATTTTCCTTAGAACAAACATACAGAGAAGCAGATGAAGGTTGGACCCATGCTAAGAGATCCAAAGAAAACCTTAAGAAATCTAACAAAATAGAGACGAGGAATACGGGGCCATCAATTCCCAGGAAGGAGGACACGATGAAAAAATCTCAATAAGAAGCAGTAAATAGGTTCCCAGAGATGCAAAAAAACAAAAAAGAAATTCGATCTGATGCAAAAACAATTCATGTGGAATGAGAACTGGGTAAGAACAGGCGACCTCTAGTCCTAGATCTGATGGGGAAGGTGCCTCAGGTCCTTAGATCTCACCAGGCCATCCTAACCCTAAAAACCTAGAATCAGAAGGTGAAGAAACAGAGGAGGAAGAAGGATAAATAAATCTATCTCAGTTCACACAAACAAAGACTAAAAGAGGATGAAAAACCGAAAAGGAGCAGAGAGAAGAAGCCACGTATAGAGACAAACTTCTTGGATCTCAATCAATGGCGGTCGAGGTCATGATGAATCCCATATTTACTAGACAAAACGGATAGGCCTCTAAAGGGGCGTCCCATCCTTCAAAAGGTAAATAATGAAGGTGGTCTCCTGAACTGAAGGGGATTAGGGAGCAATACAAATACTAAATTAATGAAAGACCTCATATGGATCTCCAATCCTGACGCCCTTTTGGTCTAGGAAATGAAATTGGGGGTTGTGGAATCCATCCAAGCTACCCAGTATTTTTGGAGAAATAGCGAAGGTTTAACAGTAAGCACCAGGGGGGATTCTGGTGGGTTGGGCACGCTCTTGTAAACTTCCTCCTTCGAGCTTGTCCACTCCCAATCTTGCATGCATTGGATCCTCTCAAGTCTTCGGCATAAGGACTCCAAAGACTTGGTAAGTATCCCAAACATCTATGTTCCTGCTTTGTATTTTGAAAAGAAATATTCTTGGAAGAGTATTAAGGACATGTTAACCTCCCTCTAGCCCGAGAACCTTATTCTGGTTGGTGACCTCAACATCACTCTTTGTGTCAAAGAGAAAAAAGGAGGGTCAATTGTGAGAGATCCTCTTCGCGAAACTGTCGAAGACTTAATGAGAAACTGGGACCTTTAAGATATCAAACCTGCTAGGGGACTTTACACTTGGTCCAATAGAAGGCTAGGGCATGGCCATATTGCAGCGAGGCTTGATAAGTTTCTACTCCAACACTCACTTCTCCTTCTTGGTTTCAGAGCCGATTCAACCATCTTTCCTTTTAGTATGTCAGACCACAAACTTATCTAGTTGGAACTCCTAGAGGAGAAGAACCTTGGCCCCATCCCCTTTCACTTTATTCTACTTTGGATTAAGGAGGAAGGGTTTCTTGATCTTGTTCAGACAGTCTGGGATATGGAAATTATAGGTTCCCCCTTCTATATTTGGGAAGAAAAATCAAGGAGGCTTAAGGAGACTCTCAAATATTGGGAAAAAAATATGTAATCCCCAGGTTTTCAAATAATTGAAGCTCAACAGAATCTTGACTAGCACTAGAGATGTAAAGAAGTCAACCCTATGGACATTGGAAGTCTAGAAAAGGAAACCTCTCTTCACAGAGTCCTGCATACAACCTGTAGAGCAAAGGAATAATTCTAGAGTCAGAAAGCGAGAACCTTCTGGCTTTTAGCAGGTGGCAAGAATACCAGCTTCTTTCACAAGCAAGCAGAAGGCCATAAGCACTTCAATGCGGTGAAAGAAATCCAAAATCAAGGTCAGTTGGTTCAATACTTTGAAGAGATTAAGTATATTTCCCATGATCATTTTAAAAACATCTATACTGAAGATAAACTGCTAAGATTTCTCCTTCCCTCCCCAATTCTCAATCTGATTCCTCCCATGGTCAACTATGCAACTAATGAGACCATGATTAGCCTCGTATCCAAAAATAAATTAAAAAATCCCTTGCCAGTATGCAATCCAACAAAGCACCTCGACTGGACGGTTTCGTAGCCAGATTCATCAAAACCTACTGGAAGATTGTTAAAAATTATCTTCACAAGATGGTTCTAAAATCCCAGGCTTGCAATAAAATTGGGCCAGCACCAATTCTACCTTCCATTCCCTTATCCTCAAAGAGAAAGGAGCCACCTCGTTTGAGCAGTTCAGGCCTATTTCCCTATAAAATATTGGCTATAAAATTATCACCAAAATTATAGCTAATCAAATCAAAGGAGTGATCCCATCCATTTTCCCTAATAACTAATGAGGTTTCATTAAATGAAGACATATTGAGGACAATATCATTCATGTCCAAGAATCCATTCACTCCAGTGTTCAACAAAAGCAAAAAGGTATGATTGTCAAATTGGATCTTGCCAGTGCTTTTGATAGAGTTCGTCATGAGTTCTTATTTCAGGTTCTCCGCAGATTTGGCTTCGACCCTTTATTTGTTAAATGGATTCAAGCCTGCATCAACAATCCTTGGATTGCCCCTGTTGTTAATGGATGTGCTGCTAGGTTTTTTCAAGCCTCTAGGGGTCTTCGTCAAGGGTGCCCCGTCTCTCCTCTTCTCTATGCCATTCAAGATTATGTCCTAAGTTTTTAGCTGAAACAAGGTCAACAGAGCAACAACCTTATCGGGATTCACATTTCCCATGGATTCAGTGTTATATTTTTATCATTTAAGCAATATGATCTAGGATATTATCTGAGAGAATAACATGCATAACAAAAATCACAAGAGATAAGAGACACAAAGAATTTTCCTTGGGAAAACCATAAAGGAGAAAACCCCACAACTTCCTCAGAGATAGAATGAGCACCAATGGTAGCAGTAAAACCCAAAGATAGAAAATATGATCTCTAACATCTGTTCTCTCTCTCTCACTTGAGAGAGCTTCTCCTCTCTCACTCATGTGCCCCGATGAGTGAGTGTGTGTTATGTGTAGAAATGAGGAGAGCCTCACTTCTATTTATATTCTTTCGTTCACTTTATTTACACTGCAATCATGTCGACCTCACTTAACAAGTAATTACCAGGGCCGACTTCTCTAGGAGAGTCTAATAACCCTATTGCCCCACAACTGTGGGGACTTTACCTTCATATCAACAAGGAGGGTTAACCTTAACTCAATTGTGAGGACTATTGCCTCGAATTACAATGGAGGGTTAACCTCAATGACTTTACATGACTTGTTTACATTATTGATTCTCCCGATAGGAACATCGGGGTATGGCATGACTCAATTACATTACAGATACTTCCCATAATAAACATCGGGGCACAATACATAAGATATACAAGTGAATACATTCCGAAGTTACAAATACATCAACACTCCCTCTTAACTAGGAAGGTATTCTCTCGACACAATTTATCAACACAAGTCTTCTTCTTTGTATCATCTGGATCATCATCAAGTCATCTTCATCTTCAATTCATCTTCATCGTCAAGTCATCTTCATCAATTCTGGATCATCATTGGATCATCATCGAGTCTGGATCATCACTTGATCTAGAGCATAATTGGATCATCATAAAGTCTGGATCATCAATTGATCTGGTTCGTCACTGGATCATCACTTGATCTAGATCATCACTGGATCATCATCAAGTCTAGATCATCACTTGATCTGGATCATCACTGGATCATCATCAAGTCTAGATCATCACTTGATATGGATCATCACCGCTGGATCATCACCAGGTCATCATCACTGGTGCTATCTCAATTCTACTCGTCATATGAAGTTCTGTAGAGCCAACCCTTTTTCATGCTGGTTGTAGGCCTAGCCTTCATGCAGGTATTCATCGTCTTCAACACATATCTGACCATGGAATGAACCATGTCAGAAAGGCCCACCCAACACTTACATCTGACCATGGGAGGAACACATCCAAGAACCATGTCAGAAAAGCATGCCCAACACTCACATCTGACCATGGGAGGAACACATCTAAAACCCATGTTAGAAAGGCCTAGCACTCACATCCGACCTCATTTTGTCAGAAAGGATTTGCACTTACATCTGACCTCATCATGTCAGAAAGGCTCTGCACTTACATTCGACCTCATCATGTCAAAAAGGCTCCGCACTTATATTCGACCTCATCATGCTAGAAAGGCTCTACACTTACATCCGACCTCATAATGTCAGAAAGGAACTGCACTTACATCCGACCTCATCTTATCAGAAAGGCTCTGCACTTATATCTGAACACATCATGTCATAGAGGCTCTGGACTTACATCCAACCTCATCATGTTAGAAAGGCTCTGCACTTACATCCGACCTCATCATGTCAGAAAGGCTCTGCACTTACATCCAACCTCATCATGTTAGAAAGGTGTTGCACTTACATCCGACCTCATCATGTCAGAAAGGCTCTGCACTTACATCTGATCATGTGGGAACACATCCCACAATCACATCAGAGTGGATTTGCACTGATCATGTTGGAACACATCCCACAATCGCATCAGAATATATCTGCACTTATATCTGATCATGTGGGAACACATCCCTCAATCACATCAGAATGGCTCTGCACTGATCACATGAGAACACATCCCACAATCACATCAGAATATATTTGCACTGATCATGTGGTAACATAACCCACAATCACATTAGAGCATCTATGCACTTACATTTGACCATGTGAAGCTCAGCCTTCCAGCATGTCAGAAGGGCACACAGAATCATCCCTTCCCCTTAGAAGGAACCACGATCTAGAGAACACCAAGCTTCTCCCTGAAGTACTCAAACTTCACTCTAGCCATTTCTAGCATAGAATCACATCAAGGATGGTTACGTCCAAGGATAACCTACGATCTTCGCCAAGACCAATTACATCTGAGGACAACCTACATGACTGATTACGTCTGAGCAACCTACGAGCTTCGCCAGGATTTATGCTCTGACAACCTCTCTCATCAGTTATGCTAGAAATCCCTCTTTCAAAAGATATCGATCTAGATCACATACTGGAGCTTCACTGCTCCTCTTTGCATCATACAAAAATGCAAGTCAGATCAATCAAATCAAATAGTAGTTTTCAAAAGAAACATGCTTCCTCCTAAATAGCAAGTGGCAACATATTTTGCCTCGTTTGTACTCAGTGCCATGCAGGACTGCTTCCTGCTACACCAAGACGTGCTATTCCTATCAATGACACTTCCTTTCCAATCCGAATCCACATAACCCTCCAGGTTAATGTTCTGATTCGCCTCATACTTGAGCCCATAATCAACTGTAC
Source organism: Pseudotsuga menziesii (assembly GCA_001517045.1). NCBI lineage: Eukaryota > Viridiplantae > Streptophyta > Pinopsida > Pinales > Pinaceae > Pseudotsuga > Pseudotsuga menziesii. The sequence goes on along the minus strand of LPNX010407737.1, from coordinate 166,122 downwards.
CCTTCAGGTACCTCAATGCATGCTTTGCAACCATCAAGTGAACATGTATCAATGTGTTCACAGCAAAGCAAATATCTGGTCTCGTATTCGTCAGGTACATCAAGGAACAAATCATCTGATGATACATCGTGGCATCAACCAACTCTGATGAAGCAACACTCAATAGCTTCAGGTTTGATGCCATAGGTGTGGTCATGGCCTTGCAGTCCATCATCCCGAACCTCTTCAAGATCTCTACTGCATACTTCCCTTTTCCCAGGGAGATTCCATCTGCATTCTACCACACCTCCATGCCTAGAAAGTAGTGCATCATATCCAAGTCCTTCATCTTGAACTCATCAGCAAGTCTCCTTCTTGCAACTTTAATGAGTTCCTCTTTTCTGTCAAGAACAAGTCATCGACATATAACAGGAGCATCACTGGTCTTCCGCCTTCAACCTTGAAGTAAATATTGGAATCCGCTTTACTCTCAGTAACGCCTAGAGTCATCAGTAAGCTGTCCATCCTGTTGTACCATGTTGAACCTCAGGATCTTCTACAGTCACTCTCTCTGAAGTGGAGCATCACTCTCCCTTTGCCGTTTGTACTCTATGCATTGAGACATTATATACTGGAGTGACAAGTAGCTAATATTCTATGTATCAATCTAGGGTCACTAGATACCAAGATCTTGAACCTTTTCAAAAGTTCTTCTCACACCCATTTGTGAGCTTGTCATCCTCTATAGGCTTTCATCTTCAACCTTGTAGCAAAGGTTAAGATATTCATCAATATAGGTGATCTTCAAGCTCCTCATGTATGTTTTATCCCATGGGTGTCTTCTGAGCTAGTACAAGGCCTTCACATGAGTCTTCCTGTCATGTGTCTTAACTTCCAATGGCTGCAAATGCCTCTTCGTACTTTATGCCTTCTTTCCGCAAGAAGCCTCGTGCTACGAATCTTGCCTTGTATCCCACGATGTTGCCATCTACTGCATGCTGGATCTTGTAGATCCATATGGAAGATACTACAAACTTCCCTTCAGGTCTCGATGCTGCATTCTAGACATCATTCTTCTTGAACTGGTGTCACTTGTTCTTCGGAACAAGTCTCATCCTTCTTTTCTTGTAGGCGATTGTACGCGATCTTTCCTACAGTTCAAATGCACCAGTTGTATGATTAGAAACATTTCATAATGCATATTTAGAATGGTAAATTCTTATGCATAAAGATATAATCATGCAACTATTTTTGCCAATACAACATTCATATATATCTCACAGAAACTTTCTAGATGCCTTCCATCTTTACCAAGACAACATTGAGATTGTGCACTAATCCAATATGTCAGTAAAGAAGTTTCATTCTAGATAAGTAGCAATGGAGAGTTGTATAGCACCATGAGCTACTTACCCATCACATGCATATTAGTAGTATACTGTCATCAATGCAAACATTCTATCATGCATAACACATCAACTGAATATAAACAAGTGCATAACAAAACAATATCATGAAATGACAATTGAATACTTATCTTTATTTGTTTTGTGGGTAGACTCATTCTTTCAGCTTCATCATCTTCTTCATTCATAACAACATCATTTCGTATCCAAATGCTAAGATGGATAAGATGTTCTTTAAGAGTTGAGTCCTTCATATTCCTCATCGCTTGAGGGATCTTTTTTGGATGGTGAGAGCTTGATATTCAGTTGCTCCCATCTTATTTTCTCTTATTATGAGTCGAGCTTCTTCTTGTGTGTGCTCTTCCTAGAGTCTACTGAAAGTAATCACTTCCTTCTGGCACAAATTCCTCGAATGAATGAATCCCATGATCCTGGGAGGACATTCAAGGTGTTTATCACAACTTCTTCTTCTACTGCTTCAAGTTGTTCTTTGATTTGAGAGACCCTTGTAAAGTATGACTATATGGTCTTTGCATTCTGGATCTTCACATTCTTCAACTGTTTTCTCCAAGTCATCTTTTGATTTATGTTCTTTCCTTCAAATAGCTTGGTCAAGGAATCAAACATCTCTTTCGGTGTCTTTAGGGAATACACTTGTGGTATAAGGTGATCTGTGATTGAATCATCAATGATCTTCTTGGCCTTGACCAAGTTCTTCTTGTGTAAGGCTTTTAGCCTCATCTCCCTCTGGAACTGGAACCTCTCTACTTATGTAGGTGTCCAATTCATTTCCTTCAAGAACAAGTGAGATCCTATAGTTCCATGCTTGGAATTTGTTAGACTCACCAAGCTTGTCATCAAGCTGGTGTGATTAGTCATCTTGAAATGAGAACCTCAACTGTAAATAACAAAAGATTAGATCTTACAGCTTTGAGGTGTCCATCCTGGTTCCGGAGCTGGCTGATCTAGGGTTTGTCAGAGAAACCCTAATTTTCAAAACTTGGAATTTTTCAGATTTGATTGGATAGAAAGATAAACCTCTTCAAGGTGAGCTGTCCAATGTACTCCTTTTCTGAAAACAATGGAGGGAAGCTCCCGGAATAGGAAGCCCTAGTTTTCCAATTTCTTCTATAGAAATGCATGATAATGTTTCTGCGGTATCTCCAAAATTTCTGCTCCTCTATGTCTAAAATTTCATACTAAGGTAACCTCATCTATCCTCTTTCCAACACCACAGGTTTGACTAGAATTGGTTTCACCAATTGGGACTTATGAGAGTTTTCCCAAGGTGACTTGTTTTAGGATTGTCTAGCATAGCGAAGTTGTACAGACTGCCGCGTGTCACTGTTTCACCTTCGGGGTCTGAAACTCTTACCATGGAAATTATAATCTATTCCCTATTTGTAATGTCTTGTAAAATTTCATTTGGATTTTTTTAGCTCGAGATATTACAGTTCTCCCTAGGTGTCCCGTTTAGGGATTAATCCTGGAAGAGGCTGGAACCCTGAATTGGAGGAATCATATTTCCCAGAATATAACGAATTTGAGTCTGAAACTTTTACAAAGGGTACATCAAGAATTTATCTTTGGCCTATGAAATTTTCAGCTCCATATGCTTCTCCAAGCTGAATATATAGTGAATGTACCAAAACTACCAATTTCAGTATTTTAGGTTTTTTCAGGCCTGGGGTCAAATTAGGGTTTGACTTTCCCGATGTTTTACCCAACCAAAAATATTGACCTTGGTCTATAAACTTTGATTTTGAGGAGGAGAGAAATATTATGCCTGGCTCACTAAAAAATTCTTCTTCTGTAAAACCCCTAATTTCCCGCAACAAAAACTGAAAATGCCTAGAATCAAATTTTGCTTCGATAGAAAGATGTGCCCTTCAATGGAGAGTAAGCCTAGCCTCCTTTTGCTAATGGATTGTGGAGAGAGACCCAGAAAGTAAGGAGTCGTAGCTTCTACAGCTGCATAATGTCTTCTTCTTAGGTTAGCTCTGATACCATGTTAGATTTTGATCATTTAAGCAATATGATCTAGGATCTCATATGAGAGAATAACATGCACAAAAAAATTCACAAGAGACAAGAGACACAAAGAATTTTCCTCGGGGAAACCATAAAGGAGAAAACCCCGCAACTTCCTTAGAGATAGAATGAGCACCAATGGTAGTAGTAAAACCCAAAGTCAGAAAATATGATCTCCAACAGTTGTTTTCTCTCCCTCACTTGAGAGAGCTTCTCCTCTCTCACTCATGTGCCCCAGTGAGTGAGTGTTTGTTATGTGTATAAATGAGGAGAGCCTCACTTCTATTTATATTCTTTCATTCACTTAATTTACACTCCAATCATGTCGACCTCACTTAACAATTACTTACCAGGGCTGACTTCTCTATGAGAGTCTAATAACCCTAGTGCCCCACGACTGTGGGGACTTTACCCTCCGATCAACAAGGAGGGTTAACCTTAACTCAATTATGGGGACTATTGCCCCAACTTACAATGGAGAGTTAACCTCAATGAATTTACATGACTTGTTTACATAATTGATTCTCCTGATAGGAACATCGAGGTATGACACGACTCAATTGCATTACAGATACTTCCCAGAATAAACATCGAGGCACAATACATAAGATATACAAGTGAATACATTTCAAAGTTACAAATTCATCAATAGTCAGGGATATAAATCATGCCCAATTCACCGATGACATGATTCTCCTTGGAGGAGCAAGTGTTCAATCAACTAGGAGTTTCAAATCTAAACATGACCTCTACTAGGAAGCCTCAGGAAGTACGATCAATTATGCAAAAGGTCAGATTTATGGGTGGACCTACAACCCCAAATATATGTTGGAAATTACTAGAATCTTGGGAATTAAAGGGAAGACTTAGTGGGAGGCCTTTGAATACTTAGGAGTTCCCATCTTCAAGTCTTCGCCAAAATCTTCCAACTGGATCCCAATTGTCGACAAAAATAAGGCCAGAATCAACTCGTGGGGATCCTCGTGCCTCAATCCAACAGGGAAGGTGGTGCTAATCAAAGCGGTCCTATCCAACATACCCATTTATCAACTCTCCATCCTCTTGGCCCCAAAAGGAATTATTGATCTCATTAAAAAACTATTAAGGAAGTTCCTCTGGAATGGGGGGAAACAAACCAGGAAAAAGCTACCGCTTGTAAGCTGGGGGAAAATATCAAAACCTTGGCTGGATGGAGGTCTTCAAATAAGAGATCCTAGAATCCAAAATCTTTCCCTTGGAGCAAAAATCCTTTGGAATAATGTCATAGGAAAGAAAACCTGGTGCAAAAGATATCTATGGAAAAAATACTTCATTGGGACTCGTCTGAGATACCTCGACAATCCCCCAAGGGTAAATAAAGGTTCTCCTATCTTCACTATCTATTTAAAATCTAATGGTATTCTCTCTTTCAGGTTGCATTGGATCCCTAGGAACATGAAACATGTCAAAATTTGGGAAGAATCCATTATGGGGAAGCCCCCAATTGGCCAGAGCCCTGGCACGACCCGTCTAAAAGATTATCTTCACAATCAAAATATCACCACCCTTTGGAACATTTCTGACCAGGGCACTGACAACAACAACAATTGGAAAGACTGGTAGGTTACGTATCCTTCGCACCTTGAGGATGAAAAAATCGCCCTGATCTCCCAGCTACAAGGTAAGTCCCTGGTCTAAAAAAGAACTAAGGACACTAGAGGATGGGGGAATAACTCTGGATTCTATACCACCTCCGCAAGCTATAACACCATCTTCAACCATCACATTCCCAACATTCCTGCTATTTGGAAGGACGTTTGGAAAATGACAAGCTTCCCCAAAGTAGACTTTTTTATTTGGACCTTGGCTCATAACATGATCCTGACAAGAGACAACTTAAATAAGAAAGGCTGGGAAGGTCAAACCAAATGCCCGTTCTATTTTAACACTGAAGAATATGCCGAGCATTTGCTGCTCTTGTGCTGCTTTCCTAAGGAAGTATGGAATCTATCTCTCCTTGGAACTGTTTGTTCTATCCTCCTTCCTGACAATATCCATTCTCTTCTGATTAATTGGGCCTCTATTTCACCGTTTTCTAGCTTAAATAATGGGATGCTAAAAGCTTGTTGGATGACGCTGCCAAAGTTCATTTTGTGGAAACTTTGGTTGGAAAGGAACTCACGATTTTTTAATGGGAAGGCCAACCACGCAAAGCAGGTGGTTTCAAGTTTTTGGGCATTCTAGGGGATAGTATCAACTCCCTTTGGTGCGATTCCTCATTCTTTCCACTCTCCCCTTCCGAGGAAGTGTGGCTTCATAGTCTCACGCCCGATTTACCCAAAGGAACTCCAACATTTCAGAAGAAAGAAAGCTCTTGGGAGATAAGGATTGAGGACTTAAATTTTAACATGTGGACGAAAGGCCTTCACAACAGCATTCTCTTCTTTGATGGTTCCTCCAAAGGGAACCCAGGGGCGGCAGGGGGGGAGGGGTTCTCATTACCCCGAAAGGAAACCAGGAAATGTCCTACTCTTGGGGTCTTGGACATGAATCAAACAATGTGGTTGAAGCTCTAGCCCTCTGGCAAGGCCTTCAACTTACCAAAGCTCAAGGTATCAATGATATCGTGGTTATTGGAGACTCAAGGATTGTTATCCAAGCTCTCACGATAGACATCCCTCCCACACAGTTGGCGATTCATCAATTGTTAAGGAAAATTCAAAGCTTTGTATCTTCCTTCCAGGAAATTGATTTTTTCATGTTTTAAGGAAGCATAATTCTTTGGTAGACTTGGCTGCGAACACTGCTTCCAACCTAGATAAATGTATCCTATTGCTAAATGCCACTAGGTCCTGCTACCCTATCCCTTATCTCTCAAGCCTCCCCTAGCCCATATGGCCCTCTCCCTAAGCCCCCATGGGCCTTCTTTGGGGCCTACCACATGGACTCTTCCTCAACACGTGGCATGTCCCTTTCTATATCGTGGAAATATTTGGAAGCAGGTGAAGGCGTGTGGGCAATTACATGTAGCACACACAGGGTTAAAAGTTGAATTCTTTTTGAATGCACGGATCTGGTTCCTGTCCAATCTGTCTCTCGTCACTATGATTTGGCATGCTCTTAATCCCGTCACTCTGTGTAAACCAAAGATTTCCTGTCCTTCTGCATCATTTGGAATGATGTTGAACGTAGAGCATGGTGTTAAACAAGGTGGTGGATTTCCCTATCTTCATCGTTGTTGGATAATTTGCAGGTTTACAGGAGTTAAAGGTGCTGCTAGAAATTTGATAATTTTCTCCTATGGACACTTCTTCAGAGTCCACTGTGTCCTCCCCTATGGATCTGCATGTGGAAGATGATATTCGGGATATGAGAAAGGGGATGAGGAGGATGAACCACCTCCTGAACAGAATGGACACGGAAGGAGGGCGTTGACTAGAGAATGTGGATCGGGATTTGGCCCAGCTTAGGAAGGAATTTGACCTTTCAATCAAGCAAACTGAATAGGCGCTTACGAAATTTCTTGCAGAACTAGAAATAAAATTGGAAAATTTGGAGCTTAAGGTGGTAAAGCTGGAAGTAGCGGTAGAATCAGGATCCTCGTCTCATCATGGTGGAAAGGCTCACTAATACATGTACTCTCTAGTTTTGTTTTGGCTTTTACTAATCATAGTGTATATAGCATGTATTTTCTAGTATCTTTCAAATTTACAATGTGTAAAAATATGAACAATATGGGTTGACTTTTGACTTATGATTTCCGCTCCCATAAGGGCACCAAAATTTTCCGCTTCCATAAGGGAACTCAAACTATGTGGTTTCTCTATAGTGGTTATACCACTACTTCTTAAAATAATCGTTGTGTGTTTTACCTAAAAATGTAGTGGTATTCCAATTGGATCTTTGAACATATCTTTGTATTCTTTAAGTATTCTATTGACTTGTTTTAGTTGAGAGTTGTAGTCGGTGAAGAGATGATTGGTTGTTGTAATATTCTGGGAGTGTTAAGGTTTGATCATGAACATCATAAATTTTTGAGCATGGTTAATCATATTTTTTGGCTTGCTTTGCTGAAGCCATCTCGACTGTTTGTGTGGGTCGATGTTCAAGAATGCCATACCATTGATTCTAAAATTTGACGATCACTTTTTGTCATCTTGATTGATACCTTCCAGGTCTAGCCCACAAGTAAGGCTTTCCAAACAATACGCTGGCTATCGAAAGTGAAGCAATTTCGTAGAGCACTTCATCTTGATGGCTTAATGAACTAATAACTTGCACTATCGAGTGATCTTGAGTTCTTGTCCATCTTTCATCCAACTGATGTTGTAAGGTTGCGGATGTGGAGTAGTAGAAAGATCCAATTTATTCACAATGTCTTCAAAGACAAAATTCTTTTGACTTCCATTGTCCAGAATCATATGCAATGGGATATTCTGAACCCATATTTTTATATGGAATAGTAGTTCTCTTTCCTCTTCGTAGCTGATAGTTAAATTCGCGAGAGATGTAGAAGTCGACACTTCTAAAGTCAAAGAGTCGAGGTTGGACTCCACAACTATTTGGTTGGTTGAGTAAGAAGTAAACATCTGTACTAAGAATTTCTTCCAAGATTTGCATTTTGATGCATCATGCCAAGATGAATTGTGGTAGTCACACCATTTTTCTGCAGGAGGTTGTTTACTTGATTTTCCCTTATCTTTAATGAAAGGCTTGTTACCATGTTTCAGCTTCTAGGTGGTAGTCTGTTAAGACCATTTTGACTTGTTTGATTTAGCACTCAATTGAGATTTATTGGTGAAAGGTTAGCCAGACAGTTTTGTCAGGAAACATCCTTTCGCTTTTAGTTTCATCTCAAGCTTAATGGCATAATAAAATACGTCTCCAAGAGTTCCAATAGTGAGAAATTCCATCTCTTGTTGGATAGAAGGAGCTAAATCATTGATATACTTCAAAACAAGTAACTTCTCTTCCTCTCTAACACCAAGTCGAGCCATTAGTTAGTGGAATTCATTAGTATAACTCTACATAGTTTGATCCTTCCATTGTCTCAGACATTGCCACTTCTTGTACTATTGTTCCATGTACTTAGGTGGATAAAACTTCCTTCAGACATGTTCAATATTTTTTCCCATGTGTCAATGGGGTTATCGTCTTCATTGGATTTCGTTGAGGGATTTTCCTACTAGTAATGTACATAAGCCAACATCTTCCAAGGGTGACTTTCTCAACTCGAAAGTTGATTCACACAGAAATATGACTTCAATTGTTGTATCCAATTGTCTGCAGATTCCGCATTAATCTTTCCTTCCAGGTTTGGTATATCCAAGTTCATTAGCACCTTAAAGGGGCTAACCTTGTCAAAGGTGTTTCTCGTCGGGTTGCTAATCGAAGTTGAGCCAAATGAACTAGTGAGCCAAGAAAGAGTCTCATTGAAATGCTTGTACATTTCAGTTCATTGTCGAGAATGTGCTTTCTCAATGAGTCATTCAATTTTGTTATAAGGCATGCTTCCCTCTATTTCATGTGCCATCTTCAGTCTGTGGTTGCGAGAAGATAAATACTCAGATGTCGAAGGTAGATGTAAGTTTAACAACTGAGTCTTGGAGTGTGTTTGAATAGGTACAAGTTGTCTTAACTACGCAAGTAGTGTTTAAGCAAGGATGGAGCAATAAGGCTATGATACAAATGATCCATGTCTCCCAGGAGGTTGAAAGGAGGATAATAAGGTGACTGAATGAGTAGGTACCTATTATGTCCAAAGCTATTAATGCTAGTTTGATCAAAGAAACAAATTTGAAGAAGAGCACACACAAAAAGACTAAGAAACTAGACAATTAATAGACTATGCCAATCACAAAAGAATGTGAGACAAGAATTAATAATGGAGAAACCCCAAGGGTGGAAAATCTGGCTCTATTGTGTAGTCGTCGTTATAGGTTGAATGTAGGAACCATTGAAAACCAATCGACCCTTTTCTTTAGGAACTTGTATTAATTCAATCAAGAGCATAGAACCAAAATCCCTTTCATCTTCGAACTTACAAGTATTTATATAATTCTGAGGGACGCTTGGGTAACTACCCGCCATGTTTTAATTACAAAAAATAGTCACAAAGAGACCATGCATCTTCTTCCCATTATCCAGCTAGAAGAAGATGAAGAGACTTCATTACCATGTTGATGGCGGTTTGGATGCCTTATGACTTCTCTATGTCTTGTATAACATGTGATGGAATCATCAAGTACCATCGGGCGTGTATGATTGTTCTAATCACTCAGATTGCAAGGTTACCAGTAATACACATAAATAATCATAGTCATAATAGATATAAGAGACAAGAATAGTGGATAGAATAACAACTTGTATTACTCAATACACATGTGGGTTCATACATAAACCGAACCAAGTTCTTATATGGATCAACATCCTATATATACATTTACAAAACAATTATGGTAACTGCGTGTCGATTCACTCAACCGACATGACCGATGAGGGTGACCTAATATACAATTAGTCGACTAACGAGTCTAGTCGGCTAAGTCGACTAGCTCCTCCAACATCTCCGCCAGGAAAAAAATCTTTCTTCATCCCGAAGAAACAGGGGAGGCAACAAAATATCCGTCTGAAGTAGGTCCTAAAATTGCTTTATTTATGGACTATGCTGTCTAATTGATGGTCATTTCTGTATGCAAATCTCTGTAATGGCTTCTGCTGTAACTGCTAACTGGTGCTGAAATTCTTCCCAATTACTAAGTGCTTTCTGGATGTCAATGGTCAAGGTTGTGAGGCTCAACAAGTTTGACATATTCTGTAGTATCGACAAGTCCACAATATTACTCATGTCGGGGCCTAAAAATTGTGCTTTCTCCTTTACAGTGTCAAGTAATCTCTTCATGTGCGGCCGAATCTCGTCGAGGTTGTCCAAGCTAGGATTGGATTGAGTTATCCATTGGTGTGCTTGTTTCTCAAGTTTGTCTAGTTTTGTTTTTTCTAACATAAGTTGGTCTTGAATTGTTTTGTTCATTGCTTCTGTGTCTCCTCGTTGGCTCTGTAGTGATTTAATATGCTCATGTGTATTCCTCACCCGTTGAAACACTAGGCCATAATAGGTGACCCAACTTATTAGGACTTCCTCTGTGACAATAGATTCCTCAAAATGTTATTTTAGTACTTTGTGAGCTTCTAAGAACGTTGTATACTGATTTTTTAACAATACAGAGGTTTATTCTATCTGCTCTTCCTTCTTTTCCTGTAGCTGTGTTTGAAGACTAGACATGACACTTTCAAATAGTCGGTATTCCTGTTCCAACGGTCTATCGGTGTCGGCTCCCTGCATGAACTAGACTGCAGTGTGATCCAACTTTAACTAGATATGTACTAACCTCCATCTAGCCGTTTTGATATTTAAATTTTGGAACCATTTGTCTAATAAGACTTTAGCCACTTCTAGTTCCTGAGAATTCCCAGCCATTGAAAACAACTTGAAATTCCACATATGGAATCTCATTAGCTCAAGGAACTGTGGATCCTTGACAGGTCGTATGTAGTACATCGCAATCCATATGATTAGAGATGGGAATCTGATTGCTGCGCCTTCTTGCTGACATTTTATCCAGATATTCTTGATAAGATTAGTTAGGTATTGCGCCCAATAGTAAGTTTTTCCTGTCTCCGCTATGTTGTCAATGACTTCCAACATGTCGAGTCTTAAATCACATCCACGCGCCATAGTTGTTAGTCCTGCAGAGACAATTTTTGTTACTATCTTAGGTGCAGTGTACTGAATCTGGCTGATTACCAGTCCTTTAGAGTTCTTCCCAGTTGGAGTGCATGTTAGTTTTTTGACCAACCCTGGTTTTGAACCTATGGGAACTGGTTCACCCTTGTTTGATAATCCTGTAAGTCTGTAGATGACATCGCCAAATACCTTAATAGGTCTTTCAAAGTATAATTTCCCATTGTGGTACCGACTAATGATGAATTTTGCTATAATTTCTTTTGTCCCCCTGAGGCTTTTCATAAGCGGTGCATTTATGTAACTCATAATGGTGTTGGAGTTTACTTTTTGAGCTTCTGTTGTCATTTTCTTGTCTTTGTATGCCCATTTTTTTTTAATCTCTGCCCATAATCTTTACCATGATGATTCCTGAACCTTTGCTTTGCTGATGTTCTCCAGTATTTGTATCAACGTGGTTGTGGTGATTTCTAGCTCTTTTGTTTTGCTGGTTGCAGATATTGTCTTTTTCGGTGCCATTCTATCAGTAAAATGCTCTGGTTCTTGAATATGTATCTTAGTCTTGGGAGTCTGATAGCTCTGTTTCTGTAGTTCTTCGTATAATTGTGTGAAATATTCATATGATATGGTATTTATAGGTGGAGTGGGTGATGATCTGGTCGATCAAGATATTAATGGTAGATTTGAATGTGAAGGACGCTCTGTCGAAAGTTATTTTAATGTGCGTTGGTTTTGGTGCCCCTTCTATCGGTGATCATGATGATTTGATTGGAACATTGGGCCTTCTTTTGGTTGATATGCATCATTATTTTGAGAATGTCGGTGGGATGGCCGATATTCGTCATGTCGACGGTTTTGTTGTTGGTTGCTAATTCTTCTGAATTGTATTCTGCTACTTCCTTCCTGAGAGTAAGTCCCTATCATTTTGATTTTGCTGGATTGTTTCTTTTGCTGTTTTTAGGTTTTTATGGTTTTTACAGATTTTTTTCAATTTTTGTTAACGATTATGAAACCTTTTTTTTCATATAGATTTTTCTGCTTTCATACTGCTTTAGTTAGGCACCACTAACAAGTTTCTGAAATACTTTGCCTTGTAATGTTCTCAGTTAGACTGATCCATTGGCATTGATTTCTTCGATGATATAAGGTCCCATCCACTCTGTATGCAGTTTATTAGGTTTACCTTTAACTCAAATGTTATACAACAACGCTAGGTCTCCCAACGACAATTTTTTGTTTTTTATGTTTCGGTCGTGCCATGCTTTCTGTTGTTTCTTTTGAATTTCTTGGTGTTGTATAATGATTAGTCGATGTTATTCTAGCTTAGCTAGTTGCATTAGTCGCTCCTTCTTAGCCTCTTCAACATTAATATGTAATATGTCAGCGATTACTGGTGTCTTTTGTCGAAAATGTAGGGGGACGACTGTTGCTTATCCATAAACAAGTCTAAATGGTATCTAGTCTGTGGATTGTTTATATGCTGTTCTGTATGCCCATAGGACAACATGAACTTTCTCATCCCAATCATCTTTGTTTGTATTGCAAATTTTTGTTAGGCCTCTTGTCAAGTTTTTTTGAATGCTTCAATTGCACCATTAGACCGAGAATGATAGGTTGTGCTCCTTCTATGTTCGATTTTGAATTGGTCTATTAAAACTGCAATATTTTTGTTAATAAAATGTGATCCTTGGTTACTGATTAAAGTTAATGGACAACCAAATCTAGTAATGTATTTTCGTATATAAATTTAGTGGCTACTTCACTAGAACAGGTTTCGAGAGGTTCTTCCTTTGCCCATTTAGTAACGTATTCAACTGTTGTTATGATATAACGTGCTCCTGAACTTCTAGCAGGAACTAGGAATGGGCCTATAAAGTCAATAGCCCAAATTTCGAAAGTCAGACTTGGATTTATCAATATTAAGGGCATCTCAGTGCTTGGTAGGGGTCGACCTAATCGTTGACAACGATCACATTTACTGAGAAACTTTCGATAGTCTTTGTATAATTTCAGCCACCATAATCCCGATTGTTGGATCTTTTTAGCGGTCATGTTAGATTGGAAATGTCCTTCAGTTGGGCCATAGTGTGCTTCATGCATTATGCTCTCTCTTTCATGCTCCAGAATGCATCGAGGGAGTACCTAATCAAAGCCTATTTTATAAAGGAACCCATTAATTAGACTATAAGGTGCAGCTTTCATTGCTAAATTTTTCTTCTTTTTGGTACTCATTCCCTCGGGTGCTTGTCCATTTTCTAAGAATTGTGTTAGTTCTTCTAGTTTGGCAGGTACAACTTCTATTCTAAACAGATGTGCATCTGGTAGATCATCTTCGACTCCTGTTGGATTTTTCTCCGTGTCGATTCTCGACAAGTGGTTGGGTCCTTCATTTAGCCTCTGTGGCTGGACTACAACTTCGAACTCAAATTCTTGGAATAACATGAAACAACGACAAATTATCTTGATGTATTTGTAACTTCAAAATGTATTCACTTGCATATCTTATGTATTGTACCCANTGTAATTGAGTCATGTCATACCCCGATGTTCCTATCGGGAGAATCAATAATGTAAACAAGTCATGTAAAGTCATAGAGGGTAACCCTCCTTATTGATCACGGGTTAAAGTCCCTGCAATTGTGGGGCACTAGGGTTATTAGACTCTCCTAGAGAAGTCGGCCATGATGAGTTATTGTTAAGTCAAGAATTAGTATAAATAGAGAGTGATCCTCTCTATTTATCGTAAAGTCACTCACACTCAATTGTAGCACATAACTGAGAGAGAGAAGAAGCTAGGAAAAGAGAGAGAGAGACAACTGCTGTTGGGAGATCATCTTTGTATCTTTGGGTTTTACTTTTGGTGCTCATTATATATCTAAGGAAGTTGCAAGGTTTTCTCCTTTATGGTTTCCACAAGGAAAATATTTGTGTTAATTGTCTCTTGTGATTGATGCTGTGCTTGCTATTCTCTCAGTAAAGATCCTAAGATCATATTATCAAAATTGATTAAAATCTAACATGGTATCAGAGCTAACCTGAGAAGAAGACACTGTGTAGCTATGGAAGCTAGGGCTTCTTACTTTTTGGGTCTCTCTCCACAATCCACCAGCAAAAGGAGGCTAGGCTGAACCTCCATTAAAGGGCGCATCTTTCTGTCGAAGCAGAATCTGACTCTGAGGATTTTTAGTTTTTGACCTACCACTCCATTGAGAAATTAGGGCTTTTCACTGAAGATGAATTTTTGAGTGAGCCTAGGCTAGGATTGCTCTCCTCCTCAAAATCAAAGTTTATATACAAAAATCAAAGTTTTTGGTTGGGTAGAACTGCGGGAAAGTCAAACCCTAATCTGCCCTAGAACCGGAAAACCAGCACTGCAAAAGATCAGCTCCAGATCTAGTTTGCAGCTTCTGAAATGAGTAAGATCTAAATCTTTTGTATTTCCATTTGAGGTTCTCAGTTAAGATGTCTCATCACACCAAGCTTGATGAAAAGCTTGAGGGAGCTGATAACTTCCGAGCTTGGAAGTATAGGATCTCCCTGGTTCTAGAAGAAAATGAGTTGGACTCTTACATCAGTGAAGAGGTTCCAGTTCTAGAGGGAGATGAGGCTAATTCCTTACACAAAAATAAATTGGTCATGGATAAGAGGATTATTGCTGATTAAATCAAGGATCAACTCAAACCACAGGTGTCCTCCCTAAAGACACCTAAAGCAATGTTTGATTCCCTGACCAAACCATTTGAAGGAAAGAAGATAAATCAGAAGATGACTTTGAGGAACGAGTTGAAGAATGTGAAGATCCAGAATGTGGAGACCATACAATCATACTTCATAAGGGTCTCGCAGATCAAAGAACAACTTGAAGCAGTGGATGAAGAAGTGGAGAATGCAGAGATTATGATGACCACCTTTAATGGTCTCCCTAGATCACGAGACTCCTTCATTCAAGGGATTTGTGCTAGAAGAAAGCTAGTCACCTCCAGTAGACTGTGGAAAGAATGCTCACAAGAGGAAGCTTGGATAGTAGCCCGAGAAGAAAAGATGGGAAGTGAAGATCAAGCTCTCACAGTACACTCCAAGAAAAGCAGAAGGGACTATCATCATTCCAAAGGTAAACATTCTTACCAAAAAGATAACTCTAGAAAATATAACAAAGATATATCTAAATTCAGATGCTATACATGTGATGAAAAAGGACACTTTGCCAAAGATTGTCTTAGAAACAAAGGTGTCTCTCAAAATAAGACGAACTATAAGAGAAGACATCATGCTCATGCTGCAGAGGATGATGAACCTTCCAAGAAAAGAATCAAACAAGAAATTGAATATTCTCCAAGTGATGAAGAATATGTTTTGATTTCTGCCCTCACGGGAACTGTCACACATGGGAGCAAGGATTGGCTTATCGACAGTGGGGCTTCCAATCATATGACGAGATTCAAAGAATCATTTGTGAAATTATCAGAACATGAGTCACCCCACAAGGTGAAACTTGGGGATGACTACCAATATCCAATAAAAGGTAGTGATGAATCCTCCTACAAGTTAGATTCTAGAAAATCTATGAAGATGAAGGATTTCTTGTTTGTACTAGGACAAAAGAAGAACCTTCTCTCCATCTCTGCATTGGATGCAAAAGGAATGAGGGTTGCATTTGTAGATGGCCAAGTTCTTATGTGGCCAAAGGGAAAGACCATAGATGATGCAGTTGTGATTGGGGAGCAAGAGGGAGGATTATACAAGCTAAAGGGCAAACCAAAAAAAGCCTTGGTCCATGACTCAGTAGAACCAAATGAACTTTCTCACATAAGGCTTGCACATGTGCACTATAGAGCACTACCACTTGCAAGAAAATCTGTTGAAGGTCTTCCAGAAATTCAAGCAAAACATGACATTGTCTGCAAAGAATGTGCAAAAGGAAAAAACACAAAGAAGACATTTCCAAGTAGCGAGAGTAAGGCAAAAGGAATCTTGGAAATCATCCTCTCCGATGTATGCGGTCTGATGTCATCTAGTTCAATGAGTGGGTATGTATACTATGTTTCTTTCATTGATGATTTTTCTAGGAAGACATGGATATACTTCTTGAAGAACAAAGATGAAGTATTCAGTCAGTTCAAGGAATTCAAGGCCTTGATCGAGAATCACACAGAAAAGAAGATCAAAACCTTTCGATCAAACAATGGCGGAGAATTCATATCAAATGAATTCAAAGAGTTATGCAGAGATTCAGGGATTAAGAGGGAGTTAACCACTCCATATAATCCACAACAGAATGGGGTCACAAAAAGGAAGAAGAGAACAATCATGGAAGCTATAAGGGAAATGCTTCATGATCAAGATCTTCCCATGCATCTATGGGCAGAAGCTGCCAAGACAATGGTGTATGTACATAACTGTACTCCACACAGAGTACTCGAGAACAAGACACTTGAAGAAGTCTTTTACGGTAACAAACTAGTGGTCAACCATCTCAGAATATTCGGCTGTCCTGTGTACACACACATTCCAAAAGAAAAGAGGACAAAGTTAGATCCTTCTGGAAAGAAGGGTATATTTGTGGGATATAGTGAAAGCTCGGAAGCTTACAGAATATACTTCCCAGGATTCAAGAAGATTGACATTAGTAGAGATGCAACATTCGACAAAGATTCAACTTACAACAAATCCAGAAAGAGACCTGCTGAAGAACCCGAAGAAAAGAAGTACCTAGAATTCAAGATACAACTATGAACAATGCAACTCAAGAATAATATCAAGAAATAGAAGAACCCCAGGAACCTGTAGATCCACCTAAGGAGAAGAATCCTCACAAGAGGAAACCTAGATGGGTACGAGAAGCTATCCAAGGTGCAGAAAGATATGGGGCTCCAGAAGAAATGCACAGAGAAAGGAAGAGAACTCGATCCTACTCCAGATATGTAGCCCTATTATGTGACATCATTGGTAAAAAACCTTCCAACTATGAAGAAGCGAAAGAGAAGAAAGAATGGAAGGATGCTATGATTGAGGAGTACCAGTCGATCATGAAGAATGATGTCTAGGATGTTGTTCCAAGACCAGAGGGGAAGTCTGTTGTGACTTCCAAGTGGATCTATAAGATCAAGCATGTTGCAGATGGCAGCATAGAAAAATATAAGGCAAGATTTGTGTCTCATGGCTTCTCCCAGAAAGAATGAATAGATTATGAAGAAACCTTTGCACTTGTAGCTACATACACTTCCAGCAGATCAGTACTTTCTCTGGCTGCAATAATGAAATGGAAGATACACCACATGGATGTCAAGGCTGCTTTCTTGAACGGAGTAGTAGAAGAGGAAGTGCATGTGGATCAGCCACTCATTTTTGAGACACATGCCAAGGAGAATCATGTATGTAAATTGAAGAAATCCCTGTATGGTTTGAAACAGGCACCCAGGACATGGTATGACATAATTGATAGCTTCCTGACTAGTTTGGGATTTACCAAGAGTAAAGTGGATTCCAACCTTTACTACAAGGTTGAAGAAGGGAATCCAGTGATACTCCTACTATATGTAGATGATCTATTTGTAACAGGTGAGGATGGGTTGATTGCTGATACGAAGAGGAAGCTTGCTGCTGAGTTCGAGCTGAAGGACTTGGGCATGATGCACTATTTTCTAGGCATGGAGGTGTGGCAGAATGCAGATGTAATCTCCTTGAGACAAGGGAAGTATGCAGTAGAGATCATGAAGAGGTTCGGGATGATGGACTGCAAGGCCATGACCACACCTATGGCATCAAACCTGAAGCTATTGAGTGATGCTTCATCAGAGTCGGTTGATGCTACGATGTATCGTCAGATGATTGGGTCCATGATGTACCCAACGAACATAAAAGAAGACATTTGCTTTGCTATGAACACATTGAGCCAATACCTAAAAGATGCGAGACATGTTCACTTGATTGCTGCAAAGCATATTCTGAGGTACCTACAGGGTATAGTTGATTATGGGCTCAAGTATGAGGTGAATCTGAAGATTAACCTAGAGGGTTATGTGGATTTGGATTGGGCAGGTAGTGCCATTGATAGGAAGAGCACTTATGGGTGTTGCTTCAGTATGGGATCAGGTGTGATCTCTTGGTTTAGCAGGAAACAGTCATGCATGGCACTGAGTACATCCAAAGCAGAGTATGTCGCAGCTTGTTCGACTAGTTGTGAGGCAGTGTGGCTAAGGAAGCTACTATCTGATTTGTTTGATATCCAGTTGGATGCAACCTGTATATATTGTGACAACCAGAGTTGTGTGAAGTTTTCAAAGAACCTAGTGTTCCATGACAAATAGAAGCATATCGAGATCAAATATCACTATATCAGGGATATGGTGCAGAGAAGAGTAGTGAAGCTTCTGCATGTTGCGATGGATGAGTAGATAGCTGATGTGTTGACCAAACCATTAGCTAGAGTGAAGTTTGAGTACTTTAGGGAGAAGCTTGGTGTTCTCCAGATCAAGGTTCCTTCCGAGGGGAAGTGATGAGTGCATGAGCCCTTCTGACATGGTGATAGGATTGGTTCCTTCCATGATCAGATGTAAGTGTAGAGCCATTCTAATATTATTGCAGGATGTGTTCCCACATGATCAGATGTAAGTGCAAAGCCATTCTGATATGATTGCGGGATGTGTTCCCACATGATCAGATGTAAGTGCAAAGCCATTATGATGTGATTGTGGGATGTGTTCCCACATGATCAGATGTAAGTGCAAAGCCTTTCCAACATGGTTGCGGTATGTGTTCCTCCCATGGTTGGATATAAGTTCTGAGCCTTTCCAACATGGTTGTGGGATGTGTTCCTCCCATGGTTGGATATAAGTGCTGGGCCTTTCCGATATGGTTGCGAGATGTGTTCCTCCCATGATCGGATGTGAGTGCTGGACCTTTCTGAGATGGTTGCGGGATGTGTTCCTCCCATGGTCATATGTGAGTGCTGGGCGTGCCTTTATAACATGGTGGTGGATATGTTTCCCCCATGGTCAGATGTGAGTTCTAGGCGGGCCTTTCTGACATGGTTACGGGATGTGTTCCTCCCATGGTCAGATATAAGTGCTGAAGAAGATGAATACCTACGTGGAGGCTAGGATTACAACCAACATGAAAAAGGGCTGGCTCTGTAGACATTCCTATGACGAGAAGAATTGAGAGATGGCACTAGTTGATCGAGATAGCGGAATCAGTAATGATGATAATGATCGAGACTTGATGTTGATACGATGATGATCCAGACTTGATGTTGATCCAGTGATGATCCAGACTTGATGTTGATCCAGTGATGATCCAGACTTTGATGATGATCCAATGATGATCCAACTTTGATGATTATCTAGAGAAGAAGACTTGTGTTGATGTATTGTGTCAAGAGAATACCTTCCTAGTTAAGAGGGAGTGTTGATGTATTTGTAACTTCAGAATGTATTCAATTGTATATCTTATGTATTGCACCCCAATGTTCCTATCAAGAAGTATCAGTAATGTAATTGAGTCATGTCATACCCTGATGTTCCTATTGGGAGAATCAATAATGTAAACAAGTCATGTAAAGTCATAGAGGGTAACCCTCCTTATTGATTAAGGGTTAAAGTCTCCGCAATTGTGGGGCACTAGGGTTATTAGACTCTCCTAGAGAAGTTGGCCCTGGTGAGTTATTGTCAAGTCAGGAATTAGTATAAATAGAGAGTGAGCCTCTTTATTTATCATACAGTCACTCACACTCAGTTGTAGTGCATAAATAAGAGAGAGAAGAAGCTGGGACAAGAGAGAGAGACAACTGCTGTTGGGAGATAATCTTTGTATCTTTGGGTTTTACTTTTGGTGCTCATTCTATCTCTGAGGAATTTGCGAGGTTTTCTCCTTTATGGTTTCCCCAAGGAAAATCTTTGTGTTCATTGTCTCTTGTGATTGATTGCTGTGCTTGTTAGTCTCTCAGTAAAGATCATAAGATCATACTATCAAAATTGATAAAAATCTAACATGGTATCAGAGCTAACTTGAGAAGAAGACACTGTGCAACTACAGAAGCTAGGGATTCTTAATTTTTAGGTCTCTCTCCACAATCCATCGACAAAAGGAGGCTAGGATGAACCTCCATTAAAGGGTGAATCTTTCTGTCGAAACAGAATCTGATTCTGGGCATTTTTAGTTTTTGACCTACCACTACATCGGGAAATTAGGGCTTTTCACTGAAGAGGAATTTTTGAGTGAGACTAGGATTTTCAATATGAAGGATTGGTGATTCCCTCTCTTTATACTGAAGTGACTATCTATTTTCTATTTTGATTGTCGCTAAAGAAGGGTATTCCCTAATTTTTCTTTCGAATATTATTGGTTTTATGGACACATAAAAACATTGACGTGTCTGCTTTTTCGAGATGACCTGAATGGTCCAACATCCCCTTGCTTGAGTTTCATAGTTTTCCATGTCCCAGTCGTATAATTCTTCATCTGAGTTATATCCAACTGAATCTGGGTTTCCCGAATGAGGTTATCCATATATATTTGGTTCGGTATAATGTTCATTGTTTTGTATTTGATATAGTTGTCAGACATCGACTTCTTCGTCTATGGGTTCTGTCCATGGTTCACCTTGTGAAGAATGAATATGAACAATTAATTTTTGCCCATTCCCTTTAAGCTCTATCCTTTTTTATCTAATGAAATCCACGCCTTCATCTTTCGACCCCATGGCCAACCCACTAAGGCTGGAAAGGAGTTGGATCCTTCCTTAGGGTTAATGATTTCAAAGTTGACTTTTGTGGTAATGCCTTTTATGGTTGTGTTGACATTTCTCCATACCCCAATAGGTTCGATGAGTCCTTGGTCATCTAGTTTTAAATATATACCTGATTCACTGAGTCGAGGTCTGCCCAATTGTTCCTATGTATCTCTTGTCATAATGTTCACTTGAGATCCGAAATCAAGAACAACTTGTTTAGACTGCAGATATTCTTAGTTTTTTAATCCGTGCCAGACTTGTTCTTTATAGTGTATAATAAATCAATAAATTGTGCAACTGAGTTATAATTACGTATTAAATTAAGTAGTTCTTGAGATATATTTTGTCGACTATCATCATTTGCTTCCTGTGTAGCTAATTCTTGAAACATATTTGATGCATCATTATATAATTTCTTTTGTTTTATAGGATTAGGGTAGTCATCTTTGTTCTTTATCTTACTTATTCTAGGATTGTCATTGTCAATTTTTGTACCTTGTCTAGTGACTATTTGCAAATTCTTTGTATGAATAATATCACACTTTTGAACACATGACAAGACATTAACGTTCTTCTTTTTATTATTTTTTTCTAGCATGGTGGGACAATCCTCTAAAGAGTGATCGCCAACACTACAACTGGTACAAAAATTGAGATCAGTCTGAACTTTGTATGCATAGTCTGCATACCGATGACCTTCATTGAAGCACGTGTAGCACTGGATTTGTCGTCATGGTTTGTTTTCCCGATTTCTGAAGAAATGAACTTGACCTACATATCCCCCACATCGATTATTATCATACCGACGCTCATATCTTCAGCCTTTGTATCTTTGATTACTTTGTTCATTTTGTTCATTGTTATTCCTCGAAATGTTATCATTATTTTTCTATGCAACAACATTTGTTTGATAGACTACGTGGTAGTTATGTTGGTTCTTTAGGTTTAGGTGACAGTCAGCTGTTGCATGGATTTGAACTTCACAAATTGCACACCAGGAAGATTTTTCATTTTTCATATTGAAGGGAAAATATTTTGTCGTGTGCAGACCATGTTCCTGGAATACACCACAAAATCATTTTGTTTGAACAAAGCATACATCTTGTCAACTGATGTCTTATTGACAATTATCTTTGGTATGTCCAGCCATTGAGAATTTTATACACAAGAATTCTTGGAATTTAAGGTTAAGATCCCGTAGCGATTTTTGCATTATTTCTAATTGTTCCTCGATACAGTTGTCCACAGTATGCACCGGGTAGTCCTCATCCATTTTGACTTGCAACGCCTTCGTAAGTGCATATTCATATGTAATAAACGTGTCCAGACTAATGTGCATCTGGATCTTCTGTAAAATCCCTGCAACAAACCATTGGACTAGTAGTTGCTCGTCTATGTTATAATCCAGCTAGCTGAGTAGGTATTTCTCTCTTTTGTCATACTCCCGGACAGTCTTTGTTGATTTTTGGCTGTCATTTTTAATTTCTTTGCAGCCAGATTCTTCGCATCTGGGGTTTTGAAGAATGATAGAAATTGCTTCTTAATTTCTGCTTTGGCCGCATTAGGAGTTTTATCAGTATATGTTATATACCATGTTAGTGCTCACTTTCGCAAAGCACCAATGAACTGTTCCATCTGTCGATATTCATTTGTTACTACGTTCACTTCCCATGTCGACTCGCAGACGAACCAATGTTGTATGGGATCTTCATCACCCTCATAGAGGGGAATGTGTGCGGAGACGTGCCCCATGTCTTCGACGTCGATGTCTCCTTTAGGAGGCGATGGAGGGGGTGGTGGGATACTCCCTGTAACCTTGTGTTGTTCACATCTGTTTTCAATGAAACTTTTGTTTTCATCGAAAGTTTTGTTTGTAGTTGTCTATTCATTCTTGACAAGTTGTCGATCTAGTTCAAATCCTTTTGTCGATATCCAAGTGAACTGTTGTAACTGGGACATCCTTCCTTGCGAATTCGACTGGTCTGTATTCTCTGAAGATGTGTTTGGTTGGGGGGTGCTCCTTCATGTCATGGGTAGAGTAGATGGATATACGGTTAGATGGGTATGACTGAAATGTAACCCAATTTCCTTCCTCTAGTCGGTGAATTACAAGATGGTCGACATCATTTCCTTTGTCGTCTAGTCGACTCCATACACTGAACTCGCCAGCTCGTAGTCTTAGGTCTTCTTCGATAATGTCCTGCACTCGGGCACTTTGGTTTGAATTTATTGGATATTGAGGACTAACACTTTGGGGTATGCTCATTTGGAGAACTTCACGCTACTTTATCCACAAATATTCTTCCATCAGTGACACTTCTTCATCTACTCCCTCTTCCTGTCGGTCATGAACCGACTCTGGCGAATTCTCCTCATGTTCTGTCACTCTGGTGGTCATTCTTCTTTGGAGCACGGTGTCCTGCTCTCTAAGTTCCTCCCTTCTCTTCTGCCTCTTCTCTCTTTCTATATTCTATAAATCTAGAGTGCTTTTGTGAGTCACTATCTGAATTATTTCCTTCTTGGACCAACTTTTCATTGCTGGAGGTGGCGTCTTCACAGTTGACTAGAATTCCTCTACTCTACCCCAAAACATGACCAGCTACCCCCCATAGCCGAACCGACGCTTTAGTAAGCCCAGGTGGATATATTTATTTTCTCAGAAAGTATTCCCACTCCCTTTCTACAACAATTTTTTCCCACGCTTTTTACTTTTCCGCCCAGTTAGTGTTAGATGGCGATTCAATTAATAATGGGCGAGGCTCGACAATGTGGCATGCTCTCCTATCGATTAGCAACTTAAACAAAAGATTCGGTAGCAAACAAAGAAACTATTCAATGAATTCATTATAGAACCTCTCTTGGATACTTTCATCAGAGACTCTTTCTTCCACAACACGTTCTTCACAAAAAGCATTTGCGATTCTTTCGAACCAGACCGACAAATTTGTACATCCACCTCTTGTCAGTCTCTGGAGTAACTCTTTGTATTTAGTTTCTACCAGATTTTTCATCCAGTAACTTCTTTAGAGAATATGGTACGGATTCTACAAACTTCTCACGTGTCTCAGAGAAGAACTTCTCCTTGGCTTGGGCAATAGTCAGTCTATTTCTCCTAGCGTAATTCTGCAAATAGTTCATGATTTTACGCTCCCACCAGTTCTTGATATCTTGCTCTGAGATCATCTGGTCATGGTCATTTCATCCGTATATGTACTACCGACAACAAAACCAATGTTGTAATCACTAATATTGCAAGGTTACTAGTAATACACATAAAGAATCATATAATCATAATATATACAAGAGACAATAATAGTGGATAGAATAACAATTTATATTACTTAATACACATGTGGGTTCATACATAAACCAAACCGAATTCTTATCTAGCTCAACAACCTACATATACATTTACAAAACAGTTATGGTAACTACCCGTCAGTTCACTCAACCGACACGACTGATGAGGTCGACCTAATCTACAATTAGTCGACTAACGAGTCTAGTTGGCTAAGCCAAATAGCACCTCCAACAATGATGATCCTTCAGGCATGTGTCATTGGGCATATTTCATCGGTTGACTTAGTCATTGAATTGACTGATCCACTAGGATGACTGAGTTGAGGATCCAACTAAGGAGTCGACTAGGACTAGCAAATAGTTGATATATCCAGTTGAGTCTTGGGATGGATCATTATTCCCAAAAAACAATGTAACAAGTATAGCATTCCAACCACATGAAGTGTAGCTATGGATACTAGCTTTCAAATTCTACCCCAGAAAGGCCAATATTCAAAATCATAACTAATTAAAACTTTAATGAATGTTATAATTTAAGAAATTCATGTGCAAGTGTGGAAATTAAAATGCAGCAAAATAACAATTATATTCACATACATATCATATATAATAGAATGAATTCCATAACAGAAAAAAACCATAAATTTTGCAGGTGGTCCAGAAAATTGGTCGTGTAATAACTATTTTCCACCCAACCATAGCTACCTATTGCNCTCTCTCTCTCTCTCTCTCTCTCTCTCTCTCTCTCTCTCCGACCCATTTTTTCTCCTGCTTAGCCACTTTTGCTAACCGCAACGCATTATATGCATCTAATTTAGCCATCATTTTCCATATAACTCTCTTACACTGCCCCAAACAACATAAAGAAGGTCTATCCTTTATGCTAACCACAACGCATTATATGCATCTAATTTAACCATCAGTTTCCATGGAACTCTCTTCCACTGCCCCAAACAACACAAAGGAGGTCTATCCTTTATCTTCTCAATAGTCTCTCAGAGGACCCTTTCCTTACAATGTTCTTTGGTCTAACCATAAAGAATCCAAGCTATTGTGTGTTTTTTCAGAATTATTCGCAAGAAAAACACTTACCTTCTCAAACATCCAAAGAGTAACACATGTATAATGGTGAAGGTTTTCTAACTTACCTAACATTTGAGCTCACCTGCAACCATCATTCTTTGCTCCAAGGTATACGATTTCACTCTTCCCAATGTTGATTTTGGTTCATTTTTAGATTCCTAATTATCGGTAATTGAAAGCATAACATGCTTTCGGGGTGTGGAGCAGTTGGCGATAGGGGGTACCATTAACGCACTCCTTGCAACATCATTGGTTCAAATCGCAAGGCTCATAGCCTTGTGTACAATGAGTTGGGTGGTGCTATGCATGGAATTTATAATGGCAACGAACTAGAATCAACCCTGTGTCACGTGAGTATGAGTCCAACCTGGTTCTCGATTCCATAGTCACAATAAAAATGGAGAGGATGGCATGGAATATGTAGAGAATCCACCTTCCTAGAATGAGTGATTGCTAGAGGCAATGATAGTGAGAGATTTATTAAAAGACATCTGACATTATTTATGAGCATAAAAGGTACGGCCCTTACAATTCCCTCACGAAGTGTACTCATCCCATGCTTCAGTAACTACCTGAAAATAATTTCACACCAACCTCTCACATGCATTCAATAATTGGTTTTAAAAATTCAAATCAAGTAAATTCCTTATTTTAGGCACATGGTAGAAAATATATGAGTTCTAAGGTTGACAATTGGAAAAAGAGGATTTGTTGTCCCATAGGCCCCCTTTCCTCTTCCCCTCTAATGGAATCATTTCCCATCCAGTGCTCTATATGTAACCATATTAGACCACTATATTATATTCCAACATAATATTACATATATTTAAGTCATAGTGACAAGCCCAATACATGGCCCATATTTGGACATTTCTATTGTGCATGCCTAGGTATTCACTAGTCGAACCTTAGCCTTGAGATTTGCACTAGGAATATGTACTAGCATAGTTACATCATTTTACATAATCTGATTTAATAATGTGAAAGATCAAAACTTGATTACATTTCCCACCCCCTTGGAAATTAACATCACCCTTAGCATTTCCTAAAAAATGAAAACAAAAAAGGGCATGTTTTTTTCATGACATCGTGCAACTCCCATGTGGACCCATTGGGACCAAAGAGCTGCATTGCACCTTTACCTACCCGATAACTCAATTTTGGAGCAATGTTACTTTTTATTATTATCAAGGGCATGTCTCTATTTGAAACTCTTCCTCTAGTTACACGTGCATCACATCCCAATCAATCACATGGTTAGGAACATGTACATATTTCTTAAGTAAGGAAATATGAAAACATTTTGAGTTTTAGTGTTATCATGCAGTGCAATTTTATATGCAATTGAATCTATCTTCTCAAACACTTCAAATGACCGATAATAGCTTGGTGCCAACTTGGCACAATTTCCAGCCTTGAAGAAAGTCTTCATTTGCCTCTCTTATATGTGAATATGATACTTAACTTCAAATTCTATATGCACCTTATTTTTATCTGTATATATTTTTCGTTTGTCTTGGGTTGTCTTCAAATTGTGTCTAATTTGTATGACTCCTTACTCCATGTCCTTAATCATTTATGGCCTAAGCACAATTATGTTGAATTTGTTATTCCAACTCACTGTTGTTGTAAATCTCCTACCATATAAAGCTTCAAATGGACTCATATTCAATGATGTTTGATTCCCATTATTATACCAAGTGTACGTAATCCTCCCACTTGGATGGTTTATCCATCACAAACATGCGAAGTATGTATTCACTCACTTGATTCACCTTTTCAAGTTCTCACATGTTTGCAGACAGTGAGTAGTGTTAAAATTCAACAATATTCACAACTCTAGAAAAATACTTTTCCAAAAGTTATATATAAAATTGGTATCCTTGTCAGATACAATTGTTTTGGGGAACCCATGCAATCTGAATATTTCATTCATATATATTCTTACTATATCATCAACCTTGTGAGTAGATTTAATAGGAATAAAACGTGTTACTTTGGATAATTGATCCACCACAACCACGATAAAATCATGTTTTCTTGAGGTAGTTAGTAACTCGGTAATAAAATCCATGTTACTAATTCCCATTATGGAATTGGAAAAGTCTACGATAAATATATTAGATGTTGGTGTTCACTCTTAACTTGTTGGCATTTCATACGTTTGGGAATGTATTCAACAACAACTTTCTTCATCCCATGCCAAAAATATTGCATTCTTGTTATAGCAATTATTTTCTGGTAGCTTGGATGTCTCCAATATGACGTTTTATATATTTCATCCATCTTAATGTTGATGTTCGAGTAGTAATGAAGATATTTGAACTTTGAAACTTTTATCAATGAACCAATGAACATATGAATCTCACATTCAAATCAACCACACAAATCATTCATCCACATGCGATAATATATACCTTGGGGAAAATCCTCAAACCAAAGAGGATGAAAAAACCCAACAATTCTTCAAAGTATAATAGATATATTGCAGAGAATGACTTTTACACCATAAATAGATTCGCTGATAAGAGAGCACAGATCAATAGAGAAGAGAGATCCATTGTAACAACAATAATGAACTTGCCATATGCCTAACATATTAATAACAAGCCATATTAACTTCCATGCATACCCCGGTGAATGGTTGCATGATATTTATGTACCCATGTATTATAATTTTGAATCTCCTTCTTGGAATAATCAATCCATACATTGAGATCTTCTTTATGCAAAACTAATGTAGCATACCTTCAATCATTG
Organism: Pseudotsuga menziesii; assembly: GCA_001517045.1. Lineage (NCBI taxonomy): Eukaryota > Viridiplantae > Streptophyta > Pinopsida > Pinales > Pinaceae > Pseudotsuga > Pseudotsuga menziesii. The sequence continues at coordinate 138,113 of LPNX010407737.1, read as the reverse complement.
ACATTGACTGATAGTTAGATGATTTGGAGTGAACTCATTCTCTAATTGAATATTCATCACTTAGTTAATATACAAACTTAAGTGTTATGTTGCTTAACTCAAGTGTCGTCCATGCAAAACATTTTATTTATTTACTATTATTAACTTTGCATGGACTACTGTAGGCTTCTTAATTACTTAATTGAATGCATACATTAATATTCCAACTGATGCTTTAATCGAAGCATTGATTAAAGCATTCATATTTATCTAAAGCTTTATATATGCAGCTTTATATCTTGAGTTCATCCAATCTTCCACATGGGCAATGCAAATTCTCTTTTCTTATTATCTCTTTATCTTATTACATGGTCTATGTGTTAACATTAATCATCTATCATATCATATTATAGTCAGAATAATTTCCACATGCTAAGATCATATTATATTACCCTGAACCATATAGTCATATGCTAAAGTAAATCACTCTAGACGCGATCAGTCTCTAGAGGAGAATCAATATCTTTATCCATCTCGAATGACCATGGTTAGTAATATGTCACATAACATTTTTTCTTCAACATGGAAATCATTTTACCTCTATAAATGGAAGCCCACCTTAATGGGTATCCACTCTCTGGATAACTGCATGCGAATCATAATTTAATATAACTCACAAGTTCAAATTGATATCACTCACATGCCCACTTCCAAATCTAGAGGTTCATCTCATACAACACCGTCTATAAGAATCATTCACTTTATATAACTCACAAGTACATAGTCTTGATATCACTCACAAAACTTTACAATAGAACACCACCTCATATATATATATATATATATACACTGGAGAATGACTCCTAATGTTGTACAAGCAACACTCCCTCTCAGTGAAGGAGCCATTCTCTACTAGTCTAGGCATTCTCTTCCATATGAGACGTTTTCTACCATCCATGCATTTTCTTCCATACCTAGATTGTCTCAAAAGCACCCATACTTCATTACAAACATAGGATATGTTAACACATCTATATTATTGCAATCTGGTCTTCAATATCAATGTATTGAAGTTTTACCTTACAAGACCATGACTTTGATGAAGTGATACTTCATCTTAATGTGTTTCAACTAAACATGAAACACTGGGTTTTTAGAAAGCCTAACTATAATACCTGATAAATGTAGGCTCAAGTCTTTCACCCCAATAGGTAGCTTCCCAAGATACACTACTCCTCAACAGATAATACTATCCACAATACACTTTACTTATGTAGTACTAGTCAAAATACACTTAAATTCTGTAGTACTAACCACAATACACATAGCTAATCCTAAGCTATATAATAGGTCTACTATGTATCACAATACAATAAAGAACCTATTCTAATGTACATCAAAGGTACTCTAACATATGCTTAGTAATAAGCATAAAATACAATAGGTATACTAAGTACCTTAAGAGACCAACAAGCTACTTACCCATGGTAGCATCGTTTGGATCCGATCCATAATGTAGTTTCCCTAAACTATAAACTATGAATTAACAATCCATCATGTTATATTTTTACAACACAAAAAATGTGTAATTTTCTTTACAACAAGAAAAACTTACCTATGCAAATCTTCATCATTGACTTATTAGAATCTTCTACTATCTAAAGAAGTTATTTGAGACCTTGACTATGTCTCTGCTCATGTGGAGTCTCTCCACAATAGATACTACAACACCTGGATGTATGAGTCATGCACCATGACTAACTAGTGGGGACTTTATTTTCTACTACCCGTGGAGATACATCAATACTCCCTCTTCAACTAGAGGATTCTTTCTGTATTACATCAAGCTTGTCTTGGATAGAGGCTTTAGAAAGAATGTTGACAGTTTTGCTCATCAGTGGATATGTGTTGGATTTGTATTGTTCCTTTTTGCACTATGTCTCTGATATAACTGACTAGGAACCTCTTAAAGCTTTTACTACTTTACAACATGCTCTGTTTGAAGCAACATATTTGATGTGATCTTTCTTGATCACTGCACTAGTCAGAATCCATATATCCTTGAAACTTTCTTTCACTAACCGAGACATGTTTGAATCCACATTCACTCATATTGAGTAGGTACTACAACAAATTCTTCTATGTACATGACTATGTGCTGACTGCAAAGCATACATTTGATCCTAGTGCTAAATCGACATATCTATGATCTTCTAAACGTCTTGTAAGATCCTTTAAATCTGAATAGGAATTATATTTAACTTCATATATGTGTTCATGGACTTACAGTCTATTGTGTCTACTTAAGGAAAATATTATCTAGTGACTGCTACACCTCTAAACTCAAGAATCATCCAATTTTCTTAAATATAGCTTCCTTCTGAATATGAGCACCATGTAGGTCTCTATATAACAGGAGGTTAATTAACCAGTTCCACTGGTTTTTCAGGAGATAGCAAATCTAGCTTCTCCCTCTTAACATCTAGGATGTGAGAAACATAAATTCGAGTCCTCCATCACATAGCCTCATACTCTTATATGTCTAACACATATATAAATATAACTAGGATAATTAAGTTACCTTCAGTAGTCTTGCTCATTTATATTAGGGATTCCTTCTGGATAAAATATTGCTGGAGGTTTCTTAAAAACAAAATATTGGGTCCTCCCGATTTGCTAATGGAAGCTTCCCACTTCACAACATCTTGCTTTCTTTTAGGATTTTTCATTGGAATCAATGCATGTAATTCTCCTCTTGTATTCCATTGCATATGGTCTTTCCCTACAAGCCAAATTTTGTCAAGTTATCAACAACTTTGCATAATTAGTCATTTCAATGCAATGACAAATATTTCATGCATACGTACAAACATACCAATGTTTTAGTATAACCATATCTTATGAAATTTATTCACAAGAATACTTCAATGTAATTTCAATAGTTCACATGGTTATGTACACATATTAATTAATGTTTTGACATAACCCTATTATAATCTCATGTAATGTTATGCAGCCTTATATTCATATCTTATGAGATATTTATGCAGACCCATATTAATCATAACATATACTTTCATGAGATTTACTATTTACCAATAAAAATAAAGATAATAACATATGCTTTTAATCATGTTATCTCATGACATTATTCCTAATACCATGAATACAAATCTCTAAATAACTATAATGAAAACACATTCAAAACCCTCTAGATTTTATTTGTAAAAGCATATAAAAATCAAAATATAAAAACTTATATTTATTGTTTTGTGTGGGCTCCCTCTTAATCTCTGTTTCCTTGCGAGGACTATCAGAGTCCCTTGGTATTGATATTCTTCCTTCAAATAAAATCACTACATCTTTAACTTGCAAATATGGATCCATAAATGAGGTGGCGAATCTTTGCATGGAGAAACTAGATCCCATGCAACCTGGAGCAAATGCTCTTATTCAAGAAAAAACGTATTCTAACAATCATCATCCTCTTCTTTGGATGACTTCTTAATACTTTGAATCTCTTCTTATACACAAAATCCATTGGAGAAGGATAAGATTGTTAGTGGAAAAATGTGGTTAGTGCGGAAAAAAAAACGTTTCCCTAGTCTAAATGGTTTAGATATAGAACACAACAAGTACAATTACGCAACCTTCCCCTAAATTATCAAATTACTTGAATGTGAAGCTTTTATACCTCTTTCTGAAAGTTATCCTTGCCTTCTCGATGCTTTTATGATCCAACCGTGAAGAAGATACACCTGTAAAAGGTACTAAGGACAAGATACAAGAATAGAAACAATAAGATAACTTGATGAATCTATGCTAATGCTCAAGTAGAAAAGCAATAAACTACATTACACATTATTTGTGGGAAAGGAAAAACATATTTGTATTAATGTAAATTCCGAAAGAATTACAACCAAAGCCTTGAATGTTGGGGCTTTTCCCTACAATCATTTCACTCTCAAACTCTACAATCCTTTCACTCTCAAAATCCAACCTCTTTGCCTCTCACTCCTAGAAGAATTTCAACAACATAAAGGTTCTTTTTTAGTCCTCCCTCATCCATGAAGGTAAGCTTGCTTTTATATGCCAAAAGGAGATCAAATGGGTTGATATTTTGTTGGAGAAATTTAGGGATCATCCCTATGGGTTAGGGGCTCAACAACCACCTAATATGATAAGTTGGGATAAGCCTCCACGAGGGCTTTCTTCTAGAAGGATCTCGAAAACCTCTCGTTTTTCCTTTTACTGAGCGTCATTGCTCTATTCATACTAGCTATAGGTGTAAGATATGGACGACACTCTTTCCATACTAGCAACAAGTGTCAGGGATGGATAAGACTCCTTGCTCAAAGGCAAGGAGTGTCACCGATGCCTTTTGTCCATTAGAAACCAATGCCAGCCTTGGGTGACACCTTATGTCAAGAGGCAAGGTGAATAAGAGCTCTTAGAAATGAGATTATAACAAGGCAAAATTCCTACAAAAAGTATTCTTCCATATGAACTTCAGGGATCTAGGTAAAGTGACAATATTTTGGTGTAACAAAATTTCCCCCAAAGTATGAAACTCCAGGGATGAGATAGGTGAAATACTTTGCTAGATGTGGTTTGGAAGTAGAGGGGAAATACTATCGAACAATTTTTTTTTTACAATAGTAGATACTCTATGCTATGTAAAAACATGGCTGCCAACCAATACATTTCAGATCCATGTACAAATGACCAGATCATGCCTACAAACATACATCGCAAATCCACGATGAACGAGACTCAAAGCTGGACATAGCTACCGAACATACATTGTAGATCTATGTCATCATGACTCAAACTTGAGCATAGCCACTAGACATACATTGTGGATCTATGCAGTGACACAATCACAAATACTCCATCGCAACCTGAGGAGAGGCAAATATTCAAGTGAATGCCCAAACACATAGGGTCTTCATCCCAATCTCGAATAGTATGATTCTATCCATGTGAATAGATTTCCTGATGTCCATCATGGTAGAAACCACTTGATTACCGATTGTTGATGTATAAAGTTAACAAGTGCGAGGGAAATCACCATTGATGTCAATGAGTCCCAAGGTACCTAACTACATTCCTTTGAATGCGAATAAATGATTTGATGTCGAATAATCGGTAGAATATTTCAATCAAAGGCCAATGATGGAAGCATACCATCAAAAGTGAGGAAACCTGTCATTGAGGCATACAGGCTTCAAGGTACTAACTGGTTTCTAAGACTATTTTCTAGATGATGTGCTAATGTCATCGGGAATAGACTTGTTAAAGGAGGTCCATGATATTCCCCCCATCATTGACACGAAACTAAAACAAAAGTGGTTTGAAGTGTTCTTGATAATGGATCAACCATGGGTCTAACTCAAATATGACCGACTCGAAGGAAGGTAAGGTAACTACAGAGGTTGGTTGTGGAAAAATACTTCCCTTGAACATTGAATGTCACAACAAATGACTTGGAAGCATTGCCTCAACAAGGCAAAGACTAGAACTTAATGCACAGAAAAGATGATTCATTCTTTGAATGACTCAAAGGACTAAATTGATGGATGAAAATGGATCGACTCAAGGACAAGATTATTACCTAACTTCTTGAATGAAATGCAGACATGTGCTATGTTCAAAGATGACTAAAATTTTCCATCAATAGACATGAAAAATGTTTTCCCATTCCCTTAATTTCCCCATCACAATGGAAGGGTACCTCTTTTCTTTTTAACAAGCTGGAAAAGGTTAACAAACGCTCGATATAGCTCACCATAGGATGAGTTCAATCTCACATGTTTTATGAACCTGATAAAGGAGGGGTTCAGTCCAAGAAAGGGTCTCTCATTGTTTGATTTATACGAGTCCGAAGAAGTTGAACTTAGTGTCGTTTCATGGAGAGTCTAAACTGACTAAAGAAAACTTCAAGGTGGACTTTTTCGTAAGTTTAGAACTTGAGTTCCGAAAAAGTGTAAAATTATACTTATGATAACTCTTCTAGTTAATATGAACTAGAGTGTACCTTTTTCTTAATTGAGTCTAAACGGTCTGAAAAATGGGTAAACTATCATTGGATAGACAACATTTCAAATACTTTTACAAGCATAAAAAAACAAGTTTGATTGGCGATCTTTTCCTATTTAAAGAGTCTGAAAAGAGCTTAAAGACAACTCCAAGGGGTTCCTTCCTTTTTCATATAGATTTTACGAATACAAAAAACTAATAAGAGTATACTTGACACCTTTTCTCTTAGTTTTTAAGGAGCATGACCATGGTATCAAAGGCACTCAGAAGCTTTTTAATTTTGACACAGAGCATGAAAAAGTAAAAACAAACTCTTCCATAGCTAAAAATGTCCAATTTGTCCTGATGTATCAAAAAATAGACATTAGAACCCTTTAAAATTCAAAACATTAGGAAAAATGGGTAAAAAACAAAATAACATTTAAATAATTAAGAGTTATTTTTCATTTTTTATCCATAAATAGAATAAAAAGAGCAAAAAGTGAAAAAGTTTTACCACTTGGTTTTTTACCATAGATATTTGAGTGAAAAAGTGATTTTGAGGGTGATTTTGCTGCGGAGATTGCTGGAGCTCTGGTCAACCATTCAATGATTCATTGGATCCAGGTAAACGCCCTTCCCCTCCTCTTCTATTTGGTGGTATAAAATAAGGTTTTAATTTATCTTTTTATGAGTTTTAGGTTTATTTCTTTGGGGTTAAGAGCGTGCCCTAGGTGACGCTCTTCTCCCTTTCAAGAAGTACGCTGGCGCACCCCTCAAAAGGGGAAAGAGCATCAACCTTACTCTGTCTAAAAAGGTCAAGTGCACGAGTGCCCTTTTCATACAAGGAAAGAGCGTCAACAACCCCAAAAAACCCAAAATCATAGTTTAAGTCTAAAAAATGGAATTCCATTTCCAAGGAATGCTTCTAATTGTTGTTTTGTTGGAATTCCACACATTTTCAAACACAATATGGTTGTTTGGAAAGAGAGAGAACATAAACTAGATGACTCCCAAGTAATAATTGATCCGAACACCGCGTTGGCATTGAAAGAGTGTGGAATCCTGAAATTCTTTCGGATCCTGGGCATGAGGGCCCATGTTCAATTGTTGGATCACGTGATAAGGATGTGGGACCCTAAAAAAAATACTTTTAGGTTAGAACCCACATTATTACCATAGATGTGGAATATATCTACTTCCTCATCGGTCTCTCAAGACGAGGAAACCCAGTGTCACTCTTTGGACCAAGAGGGGAAGAGATGATGATAGATGACCTGATTGATGAGTATTGCACCATTGGCACATAGTCACAGGGTGGGAAGATACCCATAAAACACGTGACAGATCGACCTCTGAGGACCGTCCTATTCACTATTGATAAGGTGGCGGTTAGCCGGGCTACCCATCAAAATACATGGTTTCACATGCTTTATGCATTGGAATGTATGGCTCCAACGATCTTCAACTAGAGTGCGGGGCTCTTGGTGAGTCTCAAAGATCAGTTAACTAAATTCCATCAAGAGGATCCCAAACAATTTGGCTACGATATGATCGTTGTTTCTTTCTTCCTCAACAGAGTTCCACTACTATTCCCATACGTACCATTGAGCGATCTCGAGCCACAGGACCCACACATGCTAAGATGGTTTGAGGCCATGGATCGACATGGGGGAGGTGGACCTATGGTAACCTATGAATATGTATTCTTTCGATGGTTGTGTGGTCAGATCTGCATGGTGGAGGACTATGCATATTCATGTTGGTTATGGATCCTGATATTCAAGATTCAGATATGTCATTTCAACCGTGTTTGGATCCCAACACCTAACAGGGGGTGTGGGGGGGCTTTCCCCCCCACTATAGTCGTCAGGGGGGTCTAGGGTTGGTGGGGATTCAAGGGTAGCGCCCCTATAGAGAAAATTTAGGAAAAATGCCTTGTAAAATGTTATAATTTCAAAGTCATGACTTGGTCAATAATGAGTGATTTACGGGCCCATGTATTTGGGAAACCCGTGGTATTTTCCCATGGTATTCCCTTTATAAAAGGAAGGCATTGTAATACAGCTGTGTATTGTATTATAGCATTGTAAACAATCTATGTGATTGTGTGAGAGAGACTGTGATTGTGTGAAGAGATACTGTGAGAGTGTGAAGAGGAAGTGCAACAGGGTTGTTGCAGGATGTATCCCTTCATTTTGCGGGATGATATAATGATAAAGGGATGGAAATTTCTGTGTGGGCGTAGCCCATCTTGGGTGAACCACGTCATATTCATGTCTCTCTTGTAATGTGTTTAATATTTGCATATTGTTTAATATATAATTGTTATTGCTCCGCGATCCTATTTTTCTAACAATTCAAGGACAAATTTAAGAGGATATCCAGATATACCACTTCCCAAGGAAAATCACTAGGGAGAGATGGGTAAGAAAGATTCCTTCTTTCATTTATTTTTATTTTTATTTATTTTTGTGATACTAAGACATCCTATTATGTGCCACAGACATTGGACCATCACAATTGACGGGGTCATCACCCATCAAAAGGTGAGGAGCTCTAAGGGAGATAATAGTTTGGGACATTGAGATCAAGGAAGAACTGCAAGATATCAAGGAGAACCCATAGAGGTTGACTATAGATGTCTTAGACATATCCATATATTACTTACCCCCACGTTATCAACACCATACAACAAGAGTTTCCGGTCATTTCAGATGACTACTCCGTAGGGTGGCTTGTGCCATCATGTGTTACCACGAACATCAAGACTAGTTAGGAGTAGTGATTCTATTCGGTTATAGTACCATCCTGAAATATTTTGAGCTTCACATTTTTTATCATTTTGATGTACCAAAAGTTTCTTGCTTCAGATTTTGATGTACTGAAAGCTTTTGGCTTCATATTTTTGCCTCAGTATCTATTGAAAAATATTTATAAAAAATGACTTTATACAAAATGGTGCGTTTAATATGGTGTATTTGTACATGAATGGTTGCTTATATGTTAGTTTTACTTGCATGATCTATAATGAATGAAAAACATAATCTATGTACCAATCCAAAACGTAATTAACTAATGAATCGACAACTACATTTAATTGTCTTGGAACATACTGATACAAAATAAATTCAAAGGACCTTTCAAGAAGTTGAACTCTTCATTATAACTGAAGAAGTAAAGGATTTCAGATAATGTAGACATTGTTTAACTGAGAAACAACTAGTTATAAATCTAGGTAAACCATAAACCAACTCACATAATTTGACAAAGTGCCAATCAATAGTCCAATCACCACATGATATTCAACGAGATTGTTTGTTGCAGGAGCTAAGAAAGTTCCACATGCGATTACAAAATCATCGGTAGGGGAATAAAGTACCCATGCCCTGATGCAAGATTCAAGGTATGTCGACTAGCTCCATCCACGAATCTTGAATATAAGAGCATTTGATCATTCAAGAATTAAATTATATAAGAAATATTTACTAGGATGAATCCTACATTCAAAAAAGAAATAAAGTTCAAACTACACACAACACACTCTATTAACACAAATGTACAAGGTACACATCCAAAATTGTCTAAGCATAGTACCTTTTGAGGTACAACCCATTTAAGGGCTCACGTAAGGTTATCCCATCTTAATCAATCAACTCATAAGCCCCTTTTTCTAAAACTAGACTCATAATGTAAGGACCATGCCACATAGACTCTAGTTTTCTGCCTCCTAGTTTATCATGCTTTTGGTCATAAGTCAAGACTAAATCACCTTCATAATATAGGCGAGGTTGAATGAATTGGTCTTAATGAGATTTAATTCATTGTTTGCGTACCTCATTAGCCAAGGTTTCATCTCAACAAGTTTCATTGAGTTTGCTCAAATACAAAAAACGTTATTCATCTGTGGTGGTATTGGTCATGAGTTCTACAATGAGTTTTATAGAAGGGATTTCACACTCGATAGAAAGAGTTGCTTCTAGTCCATACACCAATTGAATTTGTGTCAAACCAGTTGATGTTTTCATCGTGTTCCTATAATCCCATAATGCCAAAAATAATTGCAAGTTCCAACTAGACTTAGCTTTCTCTACCATCCGTTGAAGCATAGTTTTCAAAATTTTATTGATAGCTTCAACCTAGACATTGGCCTAAGGGTCGTAAGGTATTGAGTTATCATGATGGAAACCGAGTTTAGCTCTTAATTTCGACATCATCTAGTTCCTAAAATGAGAACCATGAGAAGTAACACTGGCTTGAGGAACCCCAAACCTAATGATGATGTGATTAAATAAAAATAGTGTAGTTGTCTTACCATATTCAGCATATGTAGGCATAACCTCAACCTATTTAGTGAAATAATCAACAACCACAATCATATAACCTTGCTTCCTAACAAGGTAGGTTTATAATGGATGAAATTTATACCCCATTTCACAAAGGGACCGACAACAACGATGGGATGGAGAGGAGTTGAATGGGTGCTCTTTTTAGATTGAAAAAGCTGACAAGGTGGGAATTTCCTAATGGCTTCGATACAATATTTGAATATAGAAGGCTAAAAGTACCCATTGCATAGGATTTTCTGAGTTATAGCCATCCTCAAAAGACGACCACCACAAGCTCCAGAGTGGCAGTCATTCAAAACAGTTTCACCTTCATCATGGGTTAAACAACATCGCATAATGGAATCAACACCATGATGATACAAGGTATCAATAATGATAAGATAGTACTTGGCATAATGATAGATATGATGACGTTTGTCATGAGTTAGTCTCAACTAAAAACGTTGTGTTTGGAGATATAAAATTAGATTTCCATACAATGGGTTAGACGTACTAATGAGGAACAAAGATTCATCGAGAAATGAATCAATGGGATGCATTTCCTTAATAATATGTGGAAGATCGCACATTATCTCTACAAAGACTAAATAATTTTTTGAACTGGATTTAGCAAATTCTAATTCAAAATGCTGGAGGATAAAAATCCAATGAGAATACTTGCCCCCAGGTACTTAACGAGTTAATATATAATACATAGGGTTAGAATTTACGTACATAGTGTTCGTGCAGAGCCAAATGTAATGTCAAAATTTCCAAACTGCAATGACCGTAGCCAAAGCTAACTTCTCAACATGTGAATAACGGGTTTCAGAATCGAGAAGACTCTTACTTAGGTAATATATCACATCCTCTTGGTCGTTATTGCTTGTTTTTACTAGTACCATGCCAATGTTGGTAAGAGATGCAACCACATAGAAGGAATAATCCTTAGTATAATTAGGTGGTTGCAACATAGGCATGTGCGTGATAGCATGTTTGAGATTATCGAAAGCATGCTGCATAAGATCATCGCAAACAAATGTGTATCCTTCTTAAGCATATGGATAAAACCATGCATTTTTTCAGCATAATTGCATACAAAATGACGCAAGAAGTTTTCCTTCCCTTGCAAACTTTGAAGTTCAATTATGTTGGTAGGTGGTGGAAGGGCCAAAATGGCCTGGATTTTCATAGGATCAATACGGATGCCATCCTTGGAAACAATGAATCCAAGCAGTTGTCTAGTCTCAACACAAACAAAACATTTATGTGGATTCAATCGAATGTTGTAATGGTGACATATAAGAAAAATCGCTCTCAGATGGTCAACATGGTGTTCTCTATGCTGTGAATGAGTAGGTAAATCATCGAGAAGGGTTCCACTATATGTTTGATGTCATGGAAAGTATAAGACATGGCATGTTGAAATGTAGCGCCAATTTATTTTAGACCAAAAGGTAAATTATGAAAAGCGAAGGTTCCCCATGGCATATGAAATTCATCTTGTGCTGATCAGAAGGGAGTATTTTTATCTTATTATAGCTAGAAAAACCATCCATGAATGAAAATACGACACTTTCAACGCAGTTTTTCGATAATTTGATCGATATATGGAGTAGGGTAGTTCTGCTTTGGACAAGCCCTATTGAAATCTCTGAAATCGATACAAACCCTATTTGTACTCTATTTTTTGGTAACAAGAACAATGTTGGAAACCAATTATGTTAGCGGTACAGGATAAATGAACCCAACTCTAAGAAATTTTTCAACTTCTTCGTTAATGGCCGTTGCTTTCTGCGGATGTATTTGATGTAGTTTTTTATGGACTAGCTTGGCGTTAGGGTATGTTGTGATCTCATGAACAACGATTGAAGGATCAATCCATGGCATTTCTTCGTAGCTCCATGGAAGACATGACAAAATTCTCTAAAAATGGTCATATAATTTTCAACTTTTTGAGAAGAACAGTTATGGCCCAAATGGATATGTTCAATAAATCTAGGTTTCACCAATATATCGACCGGGGTGGTCTTAGTAATGTTGCTCAAATTAACTTTAGACTCAACATTTTGGATGAGTACATGCGATTAAGGTGAAAATACAATATCAGATGAAACCAATGATTCAAAATCATTTTCTACCATTTGGTAATGGGGAAGGAAAGAAGACCTATGGTGAGCATCTTTCCAAGGCATCTCATCTAAGGACATAACCTCCATGATAGATTCATTCAACCGAAGAGGTTGTGAAACATAGTCCAGAGATGGATGGGGGGAATATAACCAATATGGTAGATGATAGGGATTTGATGCAACCACAAGGCGATCATTAATATTGGTGTCATTAGAGGTGGATTGAATGGTCTGATAGGTTTCTTCAGACATACTCAAAAGTATCGAATCATTAATTGACTTCTCTTTTATCAATTTGTCATAACTTGTCGAGATGATATTAACATATGCGACCTACGAAGGAGGAGGAGGGTTTTTCAACGGAAAGACTACCATAAGTGAAGAATATTTAAGGAGGCCCACACCAATGTTATGATATTGTGTGGTTGAAGAAGCTAAAAGAGGAACATTGTTCCTAGAGTTATAATTCAGACATGGTGAACAAAAATCTAGTTGATTGATGATGTCAATATTCCTTGGAATGGAAATTAGACCACGTGAGAAATGGATAATGCAACCACCTTCATCGCATAGAACCAATTTATACCTAGTAGGAGATTGTAATCTAAGGGTGCATCGACAACTTCGATGTGAATAGAAACTGATTCCCCCCCCAATTCCATCAACAAGGATGACAATAATTCGTAGGGTTTGAAACCACAACCATCAAATGCCTTCAATATCGTAGGTGTTTTGTTAAATTTAGGAGAACCAATGGCCCGCCAAGAAGATAGAGACATGGAGAAAGTGGAGGCACCTTCGTCCAAAATGGTATGATGAACCTTTTTCCCAATAAATTTTGTGGATAACTGGAAAGCAAGTTGGTGAGAAAGTGTCGACTTAAAGTCCTCCAGTTTAAAAGTGATGATATTGTTATTTTTCGGAATCCATAGCTCCAAGAACTAACAACAGGTTTTTCTTTTGTGTAGAACACGTTGGGGTACCTCGAGAGTGGACATAGATCATGGTGCTTGACCCAAATCTTCAATGACATTATAATATTGGGAAACACGTGCACTAGGGTTGAATATCGATTTACAAATAATACTCTTAGGTGGTCGTAAGACTATGTCAAGAACTGCCTTTTCAATTTGAATGCCATTGGTTGGAGGAGGAATGGAAGTGGAAGGTTTATCAACCAAAATGCTATTACTATGTTTCTCTTGATGGGGGTCGTAGCTCTTTGATCTAGTTGTAATGTGAATTGATTCACTAGACATCATGTTAACTTTATCGATGGAAGACGAGGAAGGCCCATGTAAGGATTGATTGTCAATCATTTTTTGTTGGGTAGGGAAAGGATCGATTTAAACTGGTGGAGTGGAAGTGTTCTTCATAAACTTATTAACCTCATCATGACGAGGACATTCCTTTGTGAAATGATCATCTCCACATATAAGGCGAGGGAACTTAGCATTTCTCTTCGTTTTAGATTCAACATCTATAGCTTGTGTTTTGTTATCCTCCTATTGATTCATGGGTTATTTGGATTTGTTTTTACCCTTATTGCTAGGTCCAAAAGATTATGAGTATTGCACTGCATTCACTTTGGTGGAAACAATAGGAGTAGAACTAGTCTTGGGATTGGAAGTAGTCTGATTAGCTGGTGAAGTTTTTTTTTCAATTTAGCCACATACTGTGTTTGGAAAAAACCTAGTATGCCCTCAACATGTGGTTCCATCGAAGGTCTCGAAGGTTCGAAGTAGGACTAGGATAATTCAGAATTAAACCATATAGAGTGCAAAACTAGAAATAAACCAAGTCTAGGTACTGAGCATGACTATTATCTTTCTCTTTGGTAACAACAACTCCCATGACAACAAATTTAGCAATGGGTGAGAGTAGTGACTTTGTAAACCAATACGATAATAATTGAGTGGGAATGGGAGATTTAATCAACCTACTTCTCCATCTCCACTCATGTATATGATCAGATATATGGGTGGAAGTAGTATGGCGAAATGAAATCAAAAGACCAGTACCCATTTCATACCTAATTGATAACTGAAAAAGTGTTAAAAAGGACATGGATAGAGTGTTCAGATCACAAAAGGAATGTTGAGGTAATTCGATGTACCATTCAGAGGCAGATCCAGTGAGAGTACTCTAAATTTTTTTGAAACTGATAGAAATATCCATGAGAGAGTTGGAGGAACACCACAAGTGATAAGTCATCACGCGGTTCTTTTGATATTCACCATATTTACCATCAAATTTGGGTATGTCCGAAGGAAATTTAACACGAATCGGTGGCCACAAAGGATCATGTTGTATGGGATCATTAGTCAAACATGATAGATTTGGCAGATCGAGTGTATCCAAAAATGGAGATTATCAATTTGATTGTGGATACTGGTAGTATTGATATGGAATCTATGTACCAGTGGGACCATAAGCTTATTGATGAAAAGGTGATGGTGGTCCTCCCATAAAAGTTTCATTTAGTGGTGGTGGGTTTCCAGGTGATCCTCCTGGTGGTCCTCCAGGTGGGCCTTTTCGTGGTCCTCCTGATGATCCTCTAGGTGTTCCTCCTAGTGGTCCTCTAGGTGCGTATCCAGATGGTCCTCTTAGTGATCCTCTAGGTGGTTCGCTGAGTGGTACCCCAGATGGTTTCCCAAGTGGTCTTCGAGGTGATAATCTAGGTGGTCCTCCAGGCATGGGGACATTTGTTAAGTGGGATTAACCCCGTGAGGTATTCATATTTCCAGGGTAGGGGATCCAGGGATAAATGTTTCATGAGACAATCGGTTGGTAAGTTTGATTGAGCATTGTATATTGATTCCATCGATAAACATAACCACACATGGGTTTATTGGACGTAGGTTGTTCCCACGATGGCTGGCTTGTGACTCATGGAGGGATAACTAGACCTCCAGTCATGGAATGAACACTAACTATGGGTTGTCCCGAAGCGACATTATTTCCAATGGTTGAAAAATGTCGTTCAATTATAGAAGTAACCTGGGCTAGGTATTCCCACCCTATCGTTGGATTTGTAGGAGAGTTAAAACCAATCGAGATATTTTGAAGTGGCAGGATTGGGAAATAGGGTTGACCTAGATCATAAGAGACCACATTTTGTACCGATATTCTTAAATCAATAACAACATAATACTGAGTAGGGGTATGGTATCTGAGACTATCTACTTCTGAAGTGGTGGGTGGGGGAGATAAGCGCCATCTTCTTACATTCTCCCCCCAATGTATGTAGGCAAGGCACAATATTATGAACTCATTTAAAAAAATCATCATTTGAAAAAAATGTTGTGCACTGTGGAGGTTGGGGCAGAAAATATGACAGGGTGGAAGTACCCTATTCAAAAATAGTTTGAACTAAGGAAGTATCCCAAAATGGAGCAGCTGGACCAAATTCATATGCTAAGGGATCATTTGGAGGTTGAGAAAATACCCAATCCTGTGCCCCAGAGATCCCTTCAAGTGGAAAATGAAAATTCGAATCGCGCAGAGAATATTGTTGAACCACTACTGGAGTGGGGGTAAAGGGATTTAAAAAATAAGAATATTCTTCTCTAGCTTCAGTAATCGGTATGTCTTCTCCGTGCGGATCATCCATAATAGGTTGGTCCATGGTTACCCCTTCACTTCCTTCTTCGGTGGGAGGATATTAAGGTGGTAGACCTTGCAACCTGCGATATCTCCTCACAGGCGGCTCAACCATAGTTTTGGACAAAAAATTTACCCTAATTTTTTTATAAAAAAAAGACACACACACAGGTCCTTCACTAGCTAAGGACACAAACAAACTAATGTGATAAAAGGGATTAAATAAGTCGTATCCTCACCAGGATTGTCAAGTCATCACAACTCGTGATATACTGCATGGTCAAACAGTAAAATGTGACAAGGAGGATTGGGACCATACCCTTTCCTGAATACCTAACTACCTAGATGACACGTGCGTCGTAGATCCCAGAGTGATGTTCTCGGTGTATTGCTCTGACAGGACAAATGGATGGATTTACTCATTTAGTTCCAGGATCCTATAGGGGTCTCCTGATATACTCAAGGTACATGGGAGATCAAATCCATGTTAGTTTTGTCTAATGCAAAATCGTTCAAAAGGGGCCTTCCGATATACCGTTGAGTACGTGAAGAACCTTTCTATATGCCTCAAGGGTACATGAAAGTTTCTTCGATATACCGATTAGTACGTGGAAGAACCACACAGTCCTAGGGATGTAGTGCATATAATAAATGACAACTCCTATGTTTATAGATGTTGAAACACGTCTTCTATCCTATCACTCAAGTTTCTAAATATTTTAGCCTAAGCTATTGCTTAATTTTATCTTGAATTGTTAATGGACTTATGCATTGTGGATCGACTGCAAAACTTATGCAAATTATAAATGTAATGCAAGTCTTATTTTCAATGAAATATAAACAGAGTAGATAGAGAGCTAACTAATGCTTCACTTCTATGATTTCCAAAATCAAACGAAAAAATAAAAATCAACTTTTCATTTACTTCATAAATCAGACTAAAAAAACTAACTGAAAATGAAAGAAATGGATCTAAATCTAATTTTTTTTGGGTATATTTTCCGTACTGGAAATATAAGGAAAAACTAACAATTATCCTTTAGAAGCCTATATAAACTATAAAAAGATATTTTTATGGATCTATGTAATCATCAGAGATCTAAAAAATAGACTATGATACCCAAGACAAGACTTATTGCACAAAAAATCACTCAATTCTGAAGATTTCCACTAAGACCTATCTCACAAGATTTAACTTGAATATAAGCTCAGAATCAATCCTAACATGTAGATGTCACAGTAAACAATGCATCATATCCAAAAACCCAATCCAAACATCAAATTTAAAAAGAGTCACTAGAAGTCACTGAGCACCTACCTCGATGCTCACTGCAGGTTTATACAAGTGTGTTTTTTGATAGATGATGCTCTTTGTCCACAATGAAAAGGTGTCGATGACACTGTTTGTCTTTTTCCAATATGATTCGATGACGCTCTGTCAACAAAATAAAAAGGCATCAGGGAATGGATGGTGCATAATGGAAGTTACCCAAGTGCATTGGCGCATACAAGGATCCAAAAAAAGAATGAATACCTTCAAAATTAATAAACACTTAATAACTTGAAACTTTATAAGGGTAGATATTGACCTGGAGAGGTAAATTAGGACTATTATGAAGTTAATTTTGAAACACAAATCAAAACCAAAGAATAAAACTTATGGATCTATCCTCAATGGAGTCCCCAATTTTGTTAGTGGAAAAACGCGGTTAGTGCGGACAAAAAAGGTTTCTCTAGTCTAAATGGTTTATATCTATAAAAAAACAAGTATAGCTATGTAACCTTTCCCTAGATGATCAAATTACTTGAATGTGAAGCGTTTATACCTTTTTCTGAAAGTTACCCTTTCCTTCTTGATGGTTTTGTGATTCGACCGTGAAGAAGAGACACCTAGAAAATATACGAAGGACAAGATACAAGAATAAAAGCAACAAGATAACTTGATGAATTTTGCTAATGATCAAGGAGAAAAGCAATAAAAAACATTACACATTATTTATGGGAATGGAAAACATAATTTTATTAATGTTAATGAGGAAATAATTAGAACCAAAGCCTTAATGTTGGGGATTCTCCCTACAAGCATTTCACTCTCAAACTCTACAAGCCTTTCACTCTCAAAATCCAACCTCTTTGCCTCTCACTCCTAGAAGAATTTCAACAACATAAAGGTACTTTTTTTTTCCTCCTCATCCATGAAGGTAAGATTTCTTTTATAGGTCAAAAGGAGATCAAATGGGTTGATATTTTGTTTGAGGAAGATGAGGGATCATCCCTAGGGGTTAGGGCCTCAATTTCTACCTAGTCTAATCAGTTGGGATAGGCCTCCATGAGGAATTTCTTCTAGAAGGCTCTCAAAAACCTCTTTTTTTTTTCCTTTTATTGAGCACCAACACTCTTTGCATACTAACAACAAGGGCCAGGGATGGCCGACGCTCCTTGCTCAAAGGATAGGAGTGTCACCAACGCCTTTTATCCACTAGAAACCAATGTTATCCTTGGCTGACGCCTTATGTCAAGAGGCAAGGTGCATCAAAGATCTTATAAATGAGCTTCTAACAAGGAAAAATTCCTCCAAAAAGTCGTTTTCCATATGAACTTAAGGGATCTAGGCAAAGGGACAATATTTTGGTGTAACTAAGATCCAATCCACAATCCCTAGGTCATTCGAACAATTTGTCCAGTTTGGAAAATTGGCCATAACAAAAATTCTAAAAACTTCATCTTCAAATACCTAAGTGTATCTAAAAAATTGTATTGTTTTTTCAAAATTTTCTTGCAATTAAGGTGAACAATCCCATTTGGGAATTGGGTTTTAATGGTTTTGGTTGATTCCTCAAGGTTTGATCGAAAATTATCCATGAAATTTGTCTCTTGGAATAGTGACAAGAATGGTACATACTGAATTTCTCTTAGATTCTCCCTTCATTGGTGGTAGGCTCTTCTACCACAGTGGATATGTAGCCATCTAGGTCATGCTCCTCAATAATGTTTAATACTCTTTCCTTCCATGTGTTGAATTTGGAAGTGCCATTGAGATGGTCTTCTAATCGAATGGATATTGATTCCATGGCTCTAAAACTTTGCTCAATCCTTAGGATCTACATAGGCTTCTAGTTGCTTGCACTAACTCAGCTCCTCCATGCCCCAAACTCTGATACAATGTTGATGTTTGCGAAATAATGAAGATTTTTAACTTTAAAACTTTTATCAAAGAACCGATGAACATACAAATCTCATAATCAAATCAACCAAAAAAATCGTTCATCCACATGAGACAATATTTACCCTAGGGAAAATCCTCAAAACATAGAGGATGAAAATCCCCAACAATTGTTTAGAGTGTAATAGATACATTATAAAGAATGGCTTCTACAACATAAGAATATTTCCCGATAAGAGAACACAAAGCAATAGAGAAGAGAGATCTACTATAACAATTGTAATGAACTTTCCATATGCCCACATATTAATAACAAGCCATATTAACTGCCATGGAACCCTAGCGAATGGTTACATGAGATTTATGCACCCATGCATTATAATTTTGAATTTCCTTCATGGGATAATCAACCCATGCATTGAGATCTTCTTCATGCACAACTAATGTGCTATATATTCAATCATGGACATTAATTGATAGTTAACTGATTTTGAGTGAACTCAATCTCTAACTGAATATTGATCACTTAGTTAAAATGCTAACTTAAGTGTCGTCGATGCCAAACACTTTATTTATTTACTATTATTAACTTTGCATGAACTACTGTAAGTTTTTTAATTACTTTACTGAATGCATACATTAATATTCCAACTGATGCTTTAATTGAAGCACTGATTGAGGCATTCATATTTAACTAAAGCATCACTTTACTACTTATCTCTTTATCTTACTGCATGTTCTATGTGTTAGCATTAATAATATATCATATCATATTATACTCAGATGAATTGTCGCATGCTGTGATCATATTATATTACCTCCGACCATATAGTCATATGCTAAAGTAATTCACTCTAAAGGTGATCAGTCTCTAGAGAAGACTTAATAACTTTATCCATCTCAAATGAACATGGTTATTAATATCCCACATAACATCTATGCTTTAACATGCAAAGCATTAACTGGAGTCCCACCTCCAAATATGTAGGTCCATCTCATAGGGTACCGTCTATGAGAATCATTGACTTGCTATAACTCACAAGTCCACATTCTTGATATCACTCACAAGACTTTACAATACAACACCACAACCTCAATCATATGAGGATATATATATATATATATATGGCTTGATATAACTCACAAGTCTAGAGAATGAAACTTGATGTTGAACAATCAATAGTTAATTCTCTTCAAACCTGGAAAATTAGGAATATACATTGTATTTTTACAAGTAAGAACCTTACCATCCTTCAATCAATGGCCTTCATCCCTCTTTTACAATTTATCTCACTAAAAATGTTTTTTTGCTTAGATATATAATTCATCTTCAACAAGGAAGTAATAATCATTTTGTTGAACTTGT
Source organism: Pseudotsuga menziesii (assembly GCA_001517045.1). NCBI lineage: Eukaryota > Viridiplantae > Streptophyta > Pinopsida > Pinales > Pinaceae > Pseudotsuga > Pseudotsuga menziesii. The sequence continues at coordinate 117,524 of LPNX010407737.1, read as the reverse complement.
TTAGAAAATGATGAAAACAACCACATGTGTTTTCTTTTTTAGTGCATCAACCACTTTGTTTTATTTCCCTTTTACGTTTTTTTATTTTATTTCAAAAACAGATTCGCAAAGAAATTCCAACCCCCTAGATTCTTTTGCATTTAAGTTTGGTTGCTCAAATAAGTATTTCAATCTATAGTGGTCTGTTCTAAGATTAAATGTCTTTCCCATAAAATAATGCATCCACATTTTAAAGCATGCACACTATTGCGACAAGCTCCTTAGTCATGAGTAATATAATTATTTTCGTGCTCTTTCAACTTTCATGACTCATATCATACCACATAAGTGTCTTTCATAAGAAATCCAACCATTCCTTGTTTACATGCATCTGTACACACTACAAAATGCTTTTGTGGGTCTACAATTTGTAAAACTAGAACACTAGTAAGAAGCTTCTTCAACAGCTAAAATATTTCCTCACATTCTTATTTCCATTCAAACTTGATCCCCTTCTTTTCCAAATAAGTAATTAGGGGTGAAACCTTGTAAAATCCTTTAATGAACCTTATGCAATAACAACCAAGACAAGATCTTACATCTCCTAAATTCCTTGCAGCTGGCCTATTCATAATGGCTTCAATCTTTCTTGGATCCACAAATATTCCTCATTTTGAATTAATATGACAAAAACAATGAATTTGTTTTTTCATAGAAATCACTTTTGCTTAGATTTGCATACAATTTATGCTCCCTTAGCACTTGAAAAACCATTGTCAAATGTTCTTCCTGGTCCTCTTCACTCTTAGAATAAATGAGAATATCATTTAGAAAAATAAGCACAAATTGATCCAACTATTTGTTGGAAACACTATTCATGAATACATGATGAAACCGGTGTATTGGTGAGACCAAATGGCACCACCAAAAATTCATAATGGCCATACCTTGTTCAAAAGGATCTCCTATAAATGTCAAGTTCCTTGATTACGACTTGATGGTAACTAAACCTCAAATCAATCTTTGAAAATACCTTTTCCCATCTTAGCTAGTCAAAGAGGTCATCAATTCAAGGTAAAATTTACTTGTTGTTAGCACTAACCTTATTCATTTGCATGTAATCAGTACACATCCTAAGGTTTTCATCCTTCGTTTTCACAAATAACATTGGTTCTCCCCATGGAGACACACCTGGCCGAATGTATTCATTTTCCAATAACTCTTGCAACTGCATTTTTGGTTCCAATAATTATGTGTACTCATTTTATAAGGAGTCTTGGACACTAGTGCAACTCCTTGCACAATATCAATTGTGAAATTAATATCCCTTCTCGGAGGAAGTCCTAACACTTGATCAAGGAACACATCACTAAAATATTGTGAGACATGATAGTCTTCATATAATACCCCCAGTTTTGACCCTTGGCATGTATTAAATCAGATTATGTAAATGATGTAAATATGCTAGTATGGATTCCTAGTGTGAAGCTCAAGGCCAAGGCCCAACTAGTGGATGGCTAGGTATGTATTATGAAAATATTTTTATGTGGTCCATGTGATTTCTTTGCCATGATGACTCAAATGATATATAAATATTACGTTGGAAATTGATTTAAGGGTCCAAGATGGGTATGTAAAGAGCACTAAAGTGTCTATGATTCCACTAGAGGGGAAGAGGAAAGGGAGCCTATGGCATATTAAATATTATTTTGCCAAGTGTTTGTCTTAGAACTTATCCATTTGATGCCATGTACCTTAAATGAGCCAATTACTTCCTTTTGACTTATTAAATCCAAACATTGAATGCATGTGTATGGTTGGTGAGAAAAGTCTTCTCATGTAGTTATTGAAAAATGGGATGAATATACTTATATGACAATTGTAACAGTCCTTCCTTCATGGTCCAAAGTAATCTTAGTTGTCATTTCATCATCCTCTCATCTCATTTGGAGTCTATCACTCATTCTCCATGCATATTTTTACACTATGTGGAGTTTTCATGTTGTGGTCTCGATTGCCAATAACCAAGTTGTGAAATTAACCAGAAATTAGCATTGTAAAGAGGAAATTGCATACATTAGAGGGAAGAGGATGGTTGTAGGTGAGAATAGAGGTTAGGAAAGATAGGAACCTTTACCCATTATTATTAAAATTGAGCACATATATCTATGGATCAACATACAACTCACATAATAGATCACACAATTTTACTCAGGAATTGAAGAATGAAACAATGCAAAAATGGCTTGCAGTTGTGAATGCTTTCATTAATCAAAAGTAATTGGATAATAATTACAATGAAGTACAATGGATAAATAGCCACAAGCAATTTGAATCCATGTGAGGAAATTCGAATTGATTAGACTCTACTTATTGGGTATATGTTATATTCTTTGCATGTGCATATGGAGGGGAAGTGTGCATGTCAGTGATGTAGCTAGGCGATCCTAATTTTTTTTTGGCTATTTATAGATTTTATGGCTATTTATAGCTGTTTGTGGCTATTTTTAGAATTTGTCTAAAAATATGTAACTTAATCTCGGTTAAGGGATTGGAGTCTTTTTCTAATCCAGGTTAACAGATTAGGGTATTTGGATGTTGCAAAATACCTATATTTTGTATTGTGAGGATTCATAATGTAATGAAGAGAATATAGGAGGTGTGGCTCCAAGGTTTTCTGGTTTTTCCCGGTTAAGGGTTTCCAGGGTAAATATCTATGTTATGTGTGAATGATGTGTTGTGATCTCTATTTTGATTCAAATAATCTGTATGATTTGTTTCTCTACACATTTTTAAAACTTACACTACTTGACTGAATGGTTAACCGACCTTGTGTAAACATTATCGGAGGACTGAACGGTTAACTGACCTTGTCTAAATCATTATCAGAGTTCATCAGAGTTCTAAATCACAACTCAAGTGTCTAATTTAGTGTTAACTAAGCTTAACTGACTGTGGTAGGTGAGGAATGCACCTCTCCTGCATGTAGCCATGTAAACCTAGCACTAACTGAATGTAGAGGACTAGAATTGAATGTAACTGACTCCTAACTGAGCTTGACTAGTCACCAAATCAACTCAACTGACCTGGGTTGGTATCAACACTCCTAATGGCTCCTAAATTGTAGGGATTGATCTAGGAGGCTCCTAAACTGATGCATGCAAGTGCAATCAGTGGCAATATGCCTCAATTAGTGTTCCCCACACTTTAGTAACTATAACATGTGCCCCAATTAGGCCAAGTGGACCCAATGGTGCTAGTGACTAAAAATAGACTAGATGGACTCCCGATTTAGACATATGACCAAATTGGACAAGGGAGGATTAATAATCCTAACAATTATTTATTTTTTGCCCCATGATGCTTAAGAAGCCATGAATTCATTTACATGAGGTTCTTTAATATCATACATCAGGTTGGACTCTTTATACACATACTCAGAAGCAATGTAATTGTTGAATTTCCCGAGGGAGGTATATAAAAATGAAGGGAAATTCCTTTCTTGTGCTATGTGGGGCAGTGAAAGGGAGTGTGATAGCTGTGATGACTTAGTGAGATACCTATAACGCTTAGTGCTCAACAAATTGGATAAGTAGGAAAGCAAATGGGTTTTGAGTTGAGAGAGAGAAGCATGTAGGTGTTTGCTTCACCTTGGTCACCTCATAGCCCGACTTGGGGATGGTATTAGGAATTGATACCTACAGTTGGGTGGAAAATCAGTGACACAACCAATTTCTTGGATATTATTTTGTTAAAGATAAGTATTAGCTTTGTCTAGAATGTAAAATGATTATATTTACTTCTTGTGATGAATACACTTATTTATGCATGATGTATGTGTGTATATAACTTTAATTACGTTGTGCTTTATACTAATTCACCTACATATGCATTTCATAGTTTATGTTTCCCATGGGTGGCTTAAATTAGTTATGAATTTGCATAATGGCCCATGGGGAGAAATTTCAAAAAGGAGAAACTCGTACCTACTCTCATCCTAGAGTCGGAATGATGAATGGAGATGCTACAAAGTGGTATCAGAGCTCTTGGTTGCAACACCACGGTTGTATGGGCTGAAATTAGTTCCTATAGGTATAAATAAGAGTTTCAAAAAAAGTGTTTGAGGAAATGCTTAGATCAAAGTTGTGGTTTTAATTATTAGATGGTGTTTTAACAAAGTCCAGGGATTAAATCTTGTGCTCTATCAAGAGTAGTGGTATATTACTTTGTGGAAAATTTGCATGGAATTTCAAATTTGGTGAAAATGATAGTTTTGTTAACTATAAAAAAATTCAGTTCTAAATAGCTGTTTCCCAACAATAATGGAGAGTTAAAATACTATGTAACGATTGAGAGCAATGCGGGCTCAACAAATAATTAGATTTGGACCATTTGTGTGAATGTATGTGACCGTGTTTTACTAGGATGAGTCACTACGCAAATGAACCATATCAACCTTAACATATTCCACCATTAAATTGACACCATTCACAAAAATCAAAGTGCACAAGCCTTAACACAAGGACCTTTGTCGTAAATGGCCCATATTAAACTGTGCAAGTTTGATCATTAAAACTTATCGATTTTCTCAAATAGAAGTGGTCGTATTTTATCTTGAGGGTTCCTCCCATGAATGGATGGGATTGAGATGTACAATTTTGGTATTTAGATCCTGACCATTCACACATTTCTATGTGATTAGGATTTAGCATCAAGGGACATTAGACATGGTTGTATTTTATCTTGAGGGTTCCTCCCGTGAATGGATGGGATTGAGTTGTACAATTTTGGTCTTTAGATCCTGACCATTTGCATATTGATATGTGATTAGGATTTAGCATCAAGGGAAATTAGACGTGGTTGTATTTTATCTTGAGGGTTCCTCCCGTGAATGGATGGGATTGAGTTGTACAAGTTTGGTCTTTAGATCCTGACTATTCGCACATTACTATGTGATTAGGATTTAGCATCAAGGGGCATTAGACGTGGTCATATTTTATATTGAGGGTTCCTCTGGTGAATGGATGGGATTGAGTTGTACAGTTTTGGTCTTTAGATCCTGACCATTTGCATATTGCTATGTGATTAGGATTTAACATCAAGGGAAATTAGACGTGGTCGTATTTTATCTTGAGGGTTCCTCCCGTGAATGGATAGGATTGAGTTGTACAAGTTTGGTCTTTAGATCCTGACTATTCGCACATTGTTATGTGATTAGGATTTAGCATATTTAAATGTGGCACAAGAATATTTAAGAACCCTTATGGCAGTGACAAATGGGTTGGACATAATGAGCCATTGTGGAACCAAAAAAATGCCACATAGGGTTCAGGTGGGTATTGTTCCATGTCATCATTGGCATATGACATTCCATGTCATTAGTATAAAAAATATAAAAGACAAGTCGATAGCCATTTTCTTATTCTGGGCATAACAACATAAATTTTTATCGATTTTTTAATGAAATTTTCAGGGTTGTATCTACGGTATTGAGGGCTACAAAAAATGTCACTAGGGGTGGATTCCTCATTCAACTCAAAATTTATTAAATTTAGCATTAATTCTTTTTTAAGACCATGATCATACACCCAACTAGGAGCCATGTTCATGATGAAAATTGGACAAGACAATCTATGACCAATCACATAGAAACCCTTTTGAGCCTTAGACAAAATTCTCAAACATTTGGATTAATGGGGATTTGAAAACATGCCAAAATCCACTATTTTGAGTCACTTTTTGGGGATCTTGAAAAGCTTGTAGGAGGGAAAAATGAACCAAGTACTTAGAACTAAATTTTTGTGATTTCTACTTCCTTCTCATTAATATGAACAACTATGATTTGAGTAAGTTTTTTAAAAAATGCTCAGTTTGGGAGACAACATATTATGGAAAATATTCTAAGTTTGCAAGAAGTGAAAAAAGTAAAAGTACTAAATTCCAAAAAATTATAAAGATTGACTGGGGCATGAGATCATAGATCTTAAAGTTGTCGAGTAATCATTGTCATGAGTATTATCAACTCCCGAGACAAATGTTTTTCTGATTACCCCTGATTTTTTTATTAGAAGTGGCTAAAGTTGGTCTCTATGACTAAATACACCTATAGGAAAAGTGCATAATTGGGAAAATTTAGTGATCTTGAAGGGTTGTAACTTTTATCCAGGAGATCATAAATGAGTATGGTTATAGTTATTATAAATTTGATCCATAGGGAAGAAAATATGCATGATCAGAGTTTGAAGAAGTGCTTCATAAATCCCTAAAAAATGAACAAAAGAGAGTCAGTAACCTTTATTTGACAAAAAAATGTCAATATGGGTAGTTTCCATAATACTTGAAAATTAATTTTATAGCCTCTTGAGGATGTAATGTGGTTAATACGTGTGTTTATATGAACACTTTTGTAGATACATTTCCATATCAAGAACAATTAGGGATCAACATTCGAGATAATGCAATTAGAAAGCCTTTCCTCTTGGTTGGGATATGAAAATTATCGTCATGGATGAAGCATAGGATTCTTATGCAATCGAAACACATGCCACGAGAGAAAATGTACATGTTGAGAATGTAGAGACATAATCCAATGGACTAGGAGATCAAGTAACTCCAACATATATTTTAGAGACCATGAGAAGTCTAAAAAGGCCTTTTAGGGAGAACACTCATGGATAATTTTGAAAGGACCACACCCCTACATTTGATGGTGAAGTGAAATTTAGGAAAGAAGTTGAGGCTTGGATTTTAGGGATGAGAAAGTATTTCCAAATCCATGAATACTATAGAAACATGAAGGAAAGAGTGGCCATATTTAATCTAAATGGAAAAAAATTTATATGGTGGTTTCACCTTAGACAAGTCAAGAGGATCATTGAAAGAAAGGTTGTTTGGAAGAAGTTCAAGAAGTAATTCCAACAAAAGTACCTCTCCAAGAGGTGCTATGGTGACAAAAATAGAGAATTACATGACTTAAAGTTGGGACAAATGACCATGGATGAATATGCAAATAATTTTTTGTAGCTATTGATGCATATTAAGTATTTTACAGTCAATAAGGTGAAAATTCAATGTTTTCTAAATGGAATACCTCAGTCACACAAGGACTGAATTGAGTTTTATGAACCTCAAACTCTAGATGAAACTATAAGGAAGGCTATATATTATTACAATCAAAACAAAGGCAAGCTAGAAGTCCATAAGGCATGAAAGGACATGAAGATGGAGACGTCTGATTATAGGAGGAAGGGATTCAAGCCTCCTCATTTCAGGAATCAACAAAGGAAACCATCACATGGTGAGGCTAAACCAACAAAATTTGTGGGAGATAAGCTAAGGGAGTCCCTTTAATGTCGTAGGTGTGGAGAGGGCCACTTTCTTAGAAATTGCCCACATTGGAACCAAGCGAAAAGTTTGTGAAGTGATGGAGAAATGTCCATAAGAGATGGATGGAATCTTCAGATGGGAAGACATACAAAAATTTCCACTTGGTTCTTATGATGTTCTCATTAGAATGATTGGTTATAAGCATATAAAGTTAAAATTAATTGCTACAACAAGACCCAAATGCCTTGATGAAGAAGATGGTTTCTATTAGGCAGATTTTGGCCCTACAACTTAAGAAGTTATTTAGAAAAGGTTGTCAATTGCATGCAACCCATGGTTTGGATAGAGCAAAAAATGAAGCTCCAAACTTGGAGGATTATCAAGCCTTAAAAGAATTCATTAATGTGTTCCCTGATGAAGTGTTAGGACTTCCTCTAAAGAGTGCTATTGATTTCACAATTCATCATGTGTGCCACGAGCTGAACCAGTGTCCAAGAGACCGTACAAAATGAGTACCCCATAATTGCTAAAGATGAAAATGAAATTACAAGGGTTGTCGAAAAATAAATACATTTTTCCAAGTATGTCTCCACGGGGAGCACCAGTGCTAATTGTGAAAATGAATGATGCAACTATTAGGTTATGAATTGATTACAAGCAGTTTAATAAAGTTAAAGTGAAGAACAAGTACCCTTTACCTTGGATTTATGACCTATTTGAAAAAATGAGAAGGGAAAAGGAATTTTTGAAGATTGAGTTGAGTTTGGTTACATTCAAGTCAAAATCAAGGAAGAAAAAACACACAAAACAACATTTAGAATGAGGTATATACATGATGAGTATTTGTGGAGGTGCAATTTGGTCTCACTAATGCACTAGGTGTTAGATTTTCTTAGGATCTGATTAGATTATCTAGGATATTTATCTGAAATAATAACAAGTAAAACAAAAATTCATAAGATATAAAAGATACACAAGACACCAAGATTTTCATCGGGGAAACCATGAAGGATAAAAACCCACAAAATTCTTCAGAATAGTAAGATGATCAAAAGCAGTAATAAGAAATGTTCAGCAACTATCTTTCTCTCCTCCTCTGATTGTCTCTCTCTCATGTGCCTTAGAGAGTGTGTAAGGTGTGTATAAATGAGGGAGGATGCCTCCCTATTTATACCCTTTCAAGTCACTAACCAAATATAATACCCAAGCCTACATGCCATCTCACATGGGGCCCACTACAATTGTAATTGTAATTGTAGTCTCCTAGAGAGACTACAATTACATATTACATGATGTTACACTGAGGACTATTGCCCCAACTTACAACGGAGGTTGTAACTCAAGATATAGACACAATTTAGACATCCCGTAAAGGGGTAACACACATCCCAATGGGGGTACAACAACATACAATGATAATATACATAAGAATATCTTCCAAATTTACAAATACATCAACACTCCCTCTTCACTAGGAAGGAATTCTCTCTCTACATAGTCATCAATACCTTTGGTCAGGTCTTCAATGCATCGTCATCATCATAGATTCATAGATTTTTCATCAGAGCTGCTGCCATCATCTTCTTATAATTTGATCATCATCCCATACGATCTGTCATCAGAAGTTTCTACAGTGCCAACCCTTTTTCATTCTGGATGTAGGCCCAGCCCTCTGCCAGGTTTTCATCATATCTACGAGCAAGCCATTAAGTAGGTCCATCTTAGGACTTATTATATGCCTCTTGCAAAACTTGCAGGATCTCCCAGGATTGATTATAATCCACTGCAAAACATGAAGGAGCATCCCAGGATTGATTACATGCCTTGCAACACCTATGTACCCTACTATTACCTCATCATCTTCAGATCATCTCATTGTCACACGAAGCACAACCCAGATACACATAACACAACACTTACATCAACGACCATGGGAGGCCCAGCCTGCCACCATGTTGGAAAGGATCTCAACACTTAGATCAATGACCATGGGAGGCCCAGCTTGCCACCATGTCGGAAAGGATCAACACTTACATCAACGACCATGAGAGGCCCAACCTACCACCATGTAGGAAAGTCTCTCATGTGTATCTGTGTCTTCTAGACTCATCACTTCCCCTTGGAGGGAACCTCGATATGAAGAACACCAAGATTCGCTCTGAAGTATTCAAACTTCACTCTAGCCATTTCTAGCATAAAATCACATCAGGACTGATTACATCCAAGGATAACCTATGAGCTTCACCAGGACTGATTACATCCAAGGACAACCTACGATCTTTGCCAAGATTTTATGCTCAGACAACTTGTCTCACTGGATATGTTAGAACTAATCACTCCCTCTTTTGAGAGATATCAGTCTAGATCACATATTGGAGCTTCACTTCTCCTCTTTGCATCATAAAAAAATGCAAGTCAGATCAATCAAATCAAATCGTAGTTTTCAAAAGAAACATACTACCTCACAAATAGCTAAGCAAGTGGCAACATATTTTTCCTCGGCTGTACTTAGTGCCACGCAGGACTGCTTCCTCCTAAACCAAGATATCACTCCTAATCCTTTACTAAAGCAGCACCCCAAAGTGCTCTTCCTATAAATGGCACTGCCTGCCCAATCCCAATCCCCATAACCTTCCATGTTAATCTTTTGATTCTCATCATACTTGAGCCCATAATCAATTGTACCCTTCAGGTACCTCAGAATATTCTTTGCAGCAATCAGGTGAACATGTCTTGGATCCATCAGAAACTGGCTCAATGTGTTCACAGAAAAACAAATATCTGGTCTTGTATTCGTCTGGTACATCAAGGATCCAATCATCTGACGATACATCATCGCATTAACCGACTCTGATGAAACATCACTCAATAGCTTCATGTTCGATGCCATAGGTGTGGCCATGTCCTTGTAGTACATCATCTCAAACCTCTTCAGGATCTCTACTGCATACTTCCCTTGTCCAAGGGAGATTCCATCCACACTATGCCACACCTCCATGCCTAGAAAGTAGTGCATTATACCCAAGTCCTTCATCTCGAACTTGGCAACAAGTTTGCTCTTCGTGTCATCAATCAACCCATCCTCACCTATCAAAAATAGGTCATATACATACAGTCAGAGTAACACTAGGTTCCCTTCCTCAAACTTGTAGTAAAGGTTGGAATCTATTGTACTCTTGGTAAAGCCCAATCTAGTCAGGAAGATGTCAATCTTGTCGTACCACGTCGAACGTGAGGATATTCTGTAGTCACTCCCTTTGAAGCGAAGCATCATTCTCCCTTTGCCTTTTGTACTCTATGGAAAATATGAATTTTGCGCAATGGGGGGAAGACTCGATAATGACACAAGGGTTGAGCATGTAGCTAAAATATCGACAATCTGTGAAAAGTGGTAGAAGACACATATGAGAAAAGTGAAGAAATTAAGTGTGCAACTAGAATAGAATTTGTGGAATGATGAGTATAGTGGAGAGAGAAATCGAGATGTGGAATATGAAGTGACGAGAATAACTAGACAGTTTGTGGTTAAGAGAAAGAGGAATAGAAATGAAGAACGAATCAACAAGGAAAGACTGAGGAAAGGGAGTGTTTATTTTGAATTAGGAAAGAGACTACAAAGTTCAATAATCATGTAGAATGTTTATGAATCAGTCACCTGAGCCAAACCGAGCACAAGTATGGTTTACAAGGGGCATGGCTGAAGATCATCATGCATGGAAATTTCCACAATTGAGGGGAGGAATAACCCCTTCAGGAGGTCTATTTACTGGCGGGATGAGTGCAACTTTTGCACAAGTAGCTACATCAAATCCATTTCACACAGTCAGACGCCCAACATACCAATATCCTTAAATTTATTCTCTAAACGAATATTGTGAGATATGCAGAGAATTTGAACATCCATAATGACTTTTTCTTCTTCTATAGAAGTATTCCTCAACACATTGTATTTCATCAATTTTATGGGTCTACCATACATAGTATTGACAAATGCATAGCTCTAGATGTCTTGAAAAAAATATTAGATTGATCCATATATTGAATATCAAATCAACAATAGCCACAAGAAAGAGGTGGTGGTGGGGGTTAGGGGATGCAAAAGAGATTTAGAGTTGGTAGAGGAGGAGGATGCATAGGTTCAAGGTGTTTATAAAATTGTAATGACGTAGGAAATTGAGCAGGAGATTGTCCCTTTCCTAGAAGACGATGATGCAACTATTGTAGAACAAACACCCATATTAAAGAAGAATGCATGGAGTTTATTATGAAATGGGAATATTGTGCATGGGACCGATCAATTTAATTAAGTCTAAACCTAAAAGGGACCCTAGTCTAGAAGTAGTTACTATCACCCAAGGAGGAGCTAAAAAGGGTGCAAAATTGTATGGACGAGATTCACCCAACATCCAGAAAGTGGCTCTGTGAACAATACAGTTTGATCCATGTTGGGCTTCGATCTACTGATGCAAATCAAACCTTGAGTTTATGTCAATCCGGGTTGGTAGACTTAGAGGCATATCCAAGTATAAGGACTCAAAGCTGGACTTGTTTGGTAATCTAGTTATCTATGAAATAAGCCTATTAAAAGATCAAGTTACTGTGATTTTGAAAACACAAAAATTCCCTTACATGAACAGTTTCATTTGCTCTTTCAATTACACAGCAGTTTATATGTAAAAACAATTTGTATGTGAAAGCACTGAGATAATAAAACGAATTAAATCTAACCCTAAAATATGGACTACAAGACTCTGCCTAGTATCCCAACACTGAATAAACAATCATTCATTAATTTCCCTTACAGGAAAACATTCATAATGTATAATTGTTTTTAATACTTCATCATCAAATAAGCCAGCAATGTACATCATAGCGAGATAGTAGTTTGAACCATTCTTGCAGCGTATAACTAATGAGGTAACAGAGCTGATAAAACTAATTGAAAGCAATCTAATCTATTATGTAATAAGAAAATCAAGTCTTACAGGAACTAAGACATACCATTGACACAATCCAAATCGTTGCAACAATCCAAGTCGCATTCACTGGCAATAAAAGGGGTGTGCAGACTCGACAATGGGGGCCCTCCAATGCCTCGTTCACACATGCAGAAAGACAATCACAGAGCTGAAATTTTAATTGTATTTACCATGAAATCGATCATACATCATAATAGAACAACGCAGGCCAAAACAACCTGCGTTTTCGGTCTCAAATCGTGATGTGTTCTCCTCTGTCTTATGGAGTACTTATACAAATTTTTTAAAGAAACTAGAAATGCTATTAACCTGAAAACTAATTAATGAACATAGTCATTGAGATCCTCTATCAGATATGTGAAAATCAACAAAATCGGAACTGCCCTACTTTTGTGCTGAGTGGTAGCATAGGTGGTCGTCCTTGACCGACTTTGACTTGACACCTATGAGAGCCACATCATCTATCCGTTGGAAGTTCAACCATCCTTGGACACTGAGGATCCTTTCCCTATCTTTCAGTTCACGCCTAGCTGGCCTGCAAGTGCTCAACCTTGGAGACATTACGGGAAGTTAGCACATCCTGTAATCCTGAATAAAAACCTTAGTTTAAATGCTTTAAAAATCTCAAAAATTCAATTTGTTAAAAAGCAATGACATTTATACCTTTTAACCAAAGTTTGTGGGTGAACTTTAAATCTTTATAAATCAATATGAAGGTTTTATGGAGGATAATGGAGGATATTTAGGTGACAAAAGAGATCAAAATGGTACCCAACAATCCAGTCCACCAGAAAGATATTTTTAGGGATGTTGTTGAAATTTTTAGGCATATTCCCACTCTACCATCTAGAAATGAAGCAGAATCATCCCAGAGTACTAGGATAGATGATGTGCCACCTCTAGGGAGTCGTGGAATAAATATAGATCTAGGATCCTTAGGTAGAATAAAATACCATGTCTCTATGTGGTTTAGTTTTTTGGTGGACATTTTGGGAGATGAAGGTGTGACTTGAAAGTTGCAGAGAGCAATTTATGCAATTTCAAGTGTTTTAAAAGAAGACAAATAAATATGTGCCCCTCTTCCTAAAATAAAAACTCAGTTTATGCAAAAGAGAAGGAAGAAAAGGACTAGATGGGAATTCCGATCGGATGCTCAAGTACATGGATATGATATCAAAAAATGTAATTCTAGATTTGGTATCTGATGTTAACATACTTTCTAAAAAGTATTATGAGGCTATGTGTCATCATTCCCTTGTTTACTCTCCTCTTCAAATGATAATGTACAACTAGTATTGCATCTTTCCTATTGGTTGATTGGAGAATGTAGAAGTGGACCTAGAAGATGTGAATACCATCATTGATTTTGAAGTAATTGAGATGATGGGTGGAATTGAACCATATCCATCCTTATTGGGGATAGAATGATACTATTAAAAACTATGGTGTGATCGACTTGAAGAATGAAATTATGACATTTGAAGATGATGGAATGAAGTTTACGCAACTTTTGGAACAATACTTGGGGCCGAGGTACAATGAACTAGTTCATGATAACATGGAATGAAATGTTCTAGACAACATTTACACTTTGAGGACAAGAAAAAGGAAGGATTACATGAATTCTACAATAGATGGATCTATCCATTGGAGAGGTATTCTCTCTTTTGATAATGACTCTAAAGAAGAATTATATGATTGGAAGAATGGGTGGAATGAACTATCTTCTTATCATTGTTAATGAGTTACATGGATCAGAGTAGAATTTATAGATCCTCCAATATATGATAGCATTAACAACTTAGATGTTTTTTTGTAGAAAATGAATACCTTTGTTGTGGAAAATAAGAGGATAAATTTTCTAGATATGACAATCAGAGGTACTCCAACAATATGTTGGGTGACACATAGGGATGATATACCTAATTGGACTGCAGCTGCAATAGCCGTAATAATCCGGTTTAGACCTCCCAAGCATGCTAACCCAATGACAAAAAAATATATAGGTGATACAAATCCATTTGTTCACATTGATAAATGTTAGTGACAATGGAACGTCGATGAATTGCATCCATAATTCCAAGTTCTCCAATTATTTTGAATTGGGACCCATTACTAAGTCCTAGTACCTGCATGAAGAAACACAAAGAAAAACAAGTTATTTTAGGAAATTAAGAGAAAATGTTTGTCAATATTTTTTCTTTTTTGCAACATATAAACTTGTTATCTATGCTTTGTTGATGATCAAGGAGACTCTTTTAACTGACAAGTTAAAAAATGTGGGAATCCTATACATATTTCCACTCCATCAAGAATTGACTAGATTACTTGTCCCTACCTGGAAGATTGATTCACCTGTCTATTGTGCAAAAATACATAGGGAGAACCCATGCCCCGACAATATGGAACCTTTATGGCACCTAACCATCAATGATTTTGAAGGATATTGAGAGGAAAAACAACAATAGATAGAACAGACTAGGGCATTGTATGCACAACCCATGAAGTTGCGGAAAGTAAATATTAACGCATAAGATAACCAAAGATAAATGCCATAGGATATTACTGGGATGATCAAAGGGTATCAGAGATCATATCTCTTCTAAAAGAGTATGATGATTTATTCTCACAAAGTTTCATAGAGATTAAAGGAACCCATGTATATCTACATGAAATGAATATTGCATTGGAACTTGTTGCAAAAATTGTGAAACATCAATTGTATCTATTGAATCCATGAATTAAGGAAAAAGTGAAGAAGAAAATTGACTGGATATTAAACCGATGTTTGATTTTCTATGTGGTTGAATCTGATTGGACTAGTCTAGTCATAATCCAAAATAAGACACTGAGGACATTAGAGTCTATATTGATCATCAAACTCTATATTCCACATGTGTTCACGATCCATTGATGACGTCCTTTAGCGATGAAGTTCTAGATCAAGTAGGTGAGAATGAGGCCTAATATTCTATGGATAGATTCTTAGGGTATCAGCATGTAAATATTACAAAAGAATATAAGACTAAATACAACCTTTACTATAGAGTGGGGATCCTTGATTTTAATGGCATGCCCTTTAGACTGAAGAATGGGCATGTAGGATTTTTGTAGATCGTAGTAAAATATTTCAAAGAATTCCTTCACAAGTTTATGGAGGTGTATTTGGACAATCGGATAATATATAGCCTACTAAAAGATCATGTGGAACTACAAAGGTTGATTTTGGATCACGATCTCCAAATGTTGATTT
Organism: Pseudotsuga menziesii; assembly: GCA_001517045.1. Lineage (NCBI taxonomy): Eukaryota > Viridiplantae > Streptophyta > Pinopsida > Pinales > Pinaceae > Pseudotsuga > Pseudotsuga menziesii. The sequence goes on along the minus strand of LPNX010407737.1, from coordinate 101,987 downwards.
CCTTGAATTTGTGAAAATGTATCTGTTTGTGTCACTTTTGGCAACTTGTTGGGTCACATTATTTTCTATGACATAGTCTCAGTAGATCCTGCAAAGATCATTGTCATTATGAGTCTTATGTACCCAAATGTTTTAAGCAATTGCAATCCACTTTGGGTCATACATGGTATTATAGATGATTCATCCACAACTATGCATACATTACAGGTCCTTTGGAAAAACTCTTGAAGAAGATGGGAGGATTTAACTGGACTAAAGAGTGTGAAAGGAATTTTACAATCCTGATAAATAATATGGTTAATTCCCCAACCCGGAACACGAGGGTTGGGGAATTAACCATCTTATTTATCATGTACATGTGGATGCATGGGAAAAATAATTTCATGTACATGTGGATGCACCAGTTATCACCTTTGGAATTGTATTCATGAAACTAGGTGAAGGAAAGATCGATCATGAAGGTTTGGTGATGATTTACACTATGTAGAAATTATGCCATGACTTATTGGGAGGTCACTTGAAGTTTTTCATAGATAATTTGGCTCTCAAATACTTAGTGAATAATCTTGTTCTAGAAGGATGGATTTGCAGATGGTTCTCCTTATTTGAAGAGTTTTGTTTCGAAGTAATTATCAATATGGGAAATTATGATCATGGAATTGATAATATTTCGTGACTAGAAATGAGATAATCTAAAGGAACGATCGATGTTCAGTTACCCGATGTAGCCTTGTTCAGAGTTGAGGCCATTCTACACCACTTAGAACATATTTCTTTGTTTATTACAACAAGAATGGCACATGTTGTCACATATATGTAGTAGTTGGGCTACTTTTGTTCCTGAGCAGTACTATGCAGTTGTTTGATTCAATCCTTTACTAAGAGGTCAGAAGATGATGAGCCACTAGTTGATGATTTCCCACTTTCAATAGATCCAGAGTATCCAGATTGGCCATTTCTATGCCATGACTGAACCTCATGATTCTAGATTCAATGACTGAGTTAGCCATTCTTTCATGACCCATAACATAGATTATTATATTTCCCATTATATGTAGCACAAACAATTGTTCCATTGATCTTCAAATTGGTTTCAGATCCAGTGCAAGTATATAACCCAAGTGATAGTATGGTTTTGTGCATATGGATTTTGATGTTGCTCTGTTACCTATTTTAGCAGTGAGACTCGATTGATATTGATTATATGTTGACAATAATTTATCTTGCTTTACTTGGAATCTAAAGTATAAATGATCTATTTGTTTTGACCGAGATATTATTTTGTATACTTGTTGGCCTTGCTCTACTCCTAGTATGGATTTGGTCATTTCCCTTTAGGGACATTTTTGATAGTCTTGGCACCATATCCACTGTCTCCATCCATCTGTTTCCTTCCCATGTTTTTTATTAACGTTGACTTGTAACTTGACTAGGGACATATGGGATTTCCCCCCACCTTCACCTCTATGTTGGAATATGTCTCCATGTATAAATTGGGTCTCGATGTTGGTTTATGTGATGCTTGCCACAGGGAATGTCTACCTCTAGGTATTGAACACAAGTAGTCCTAACAATGAAGTGTTTTTAGACACTAAGGCATCAGAGCCTAAAGTTATTATGAATGGATTCCCTTCTAGAAAAATAAATGTGTCTCTAGACACTACTGCAAATAAAAGTAAAACTAGTCAGTTTCCAAGAGATGAGTGTTGGGCAAAATATTGTCTTGAATAATTTACCTAATATTTAATTATCAACCGGGGTTAGTAGGCTTACAGTTGCTACAAAATATATGTGAAGGTAGAGAGTGTCGTGGTAATACTTTAATAAGCCAAAGATTGAAAGGTCTTAAGTTGAACTCCTAAGGATCTAGTTAAGTTAATGAAAACAAAGGTAACATCAAACTATTTATAAATGTCCGGATATAAACAATGTTATAACAATAAACTATTCTATCTAGAGAGATTGATTTTTACATGAGAGAATGACTACATCAAAAAAGATTTACAATGACCAAATAGAAACTATACATGCACTAACTAAATCATCTTAATTCCACTCTCCTTGATTATTCTGAGGATAGGCATTTACTGTGATAGGAATTGGGGCAGGAGAGGTATCAAAATGGATTTCAAAATAAGTATAAAAGATAAAGGGAATTAAGTCTAGTTTGATCTCTTAAAAAATGTGCAAACTAAGAAATGTCCAGTTACAGGAAATAGTAAACATGATTGTTTATACACAAGTAACTCCTATTTACAAAGTACTATATGAGGTTAGACATAGTTTATGAACAAACATAAAACTTACAAGGATGATTTGAGTTGTATCTTATAGATCCTTTTCACAATTTTATAATTCAAAAGAACAAATTGTATTATAAACACCTAATATATCAATATATGTAATTTAAAGCCTATATACAAAGGAACAACTTAAATCAAAGGCTTAATTACAGATCAATACAATGAGTTAAATTACATAATATCATTCCTACGCATAAGGTAAAAAGGAAGAAGGACAAGAAGTAAGGTTTAAAAAAAGGGGTATAAACAATCTCATATAAGGATCTCTAAGAGGAAATATAAATATTATCTAACCATTACTATTCAGATAGAATCAAACAACTAGAAAGATGGGCTTTAAAATAAATTAAAAACACACAGGGATGAATGAGCGACTGTATAACAGGTGGAAATGAAGGTCTATATAAAAGGTGGAATAGACTTTCTATATGACAGTCTGTTTGAAGAAAATGCTAAAACTTTAAAGAAACAGTAAATTTAAATGCTTTATTGAAGGGCAGTTGCCTCATGCATGTACTACTGCAATGTAAAAGCAAGAAGTAAACCTACTTTAATGATTGGATTCCATAGCAATATAACCTAAGCTAATATCATAATTCAAAACATCCTTTAACAAACTAACATACTCTTAAGCAAATTCATGATAAAAATTGGAATAAATATAACTAAATTCACCATAATTTAAATCTAGAAATCAAGCAAGGAATTATAAAGACTTTACATAAAACTTGAAAACTATATTAGACACAACCGGTTGCTGACTGATAAAAAGGAACCTACATGCTCAACATAATTTTAAACTAAAATCTACAAGAAACATGAATGATTACAGAAACAAAAATAAACAACTTATAAACAAAACTATACTAATTGCAGAGGAAAGAAATAACAAAACCTACACAAAGATTTAAAGACTCTGTTTTTCGGGGGGGCCTCCTAGTGAACAGAGTTATACTTATTCTAACCACACACGATCATACACAGCGCAATATGACTTTCATTAAAATAAAAGGGTAGCATTACAGAGTTTTTCAGATTGAACTGATCAAATAAAAGACAAAAACTCAGACTCCAGACTTCAAGAAGCCATTCCTAAGTCGCATGATAGCGTCTATATATACATCGTTCAATGGAGGCGAGCAAGTCGACCCTTTAGTGGTTGACTGCTCTTCATGATAAGGCAGTCATTATGTCAAATAAGTACATTGAAAACTAAAAGTTCCTCTTCTCTCACATATTGGGTTTCCTTTGGCGCGCGATGTGGCTTGTGACTTCAATCCAAATCAGAGCCGGCGTTAAGGTGCCATGCAGAGATATGAGATGGGCACTTCTTCCAAAAGAAGACTGATGCTGAGATGCTGGCGTGTGGTGGTGATAGTTCCTATCTGTTTCCCCGTGCCTTTAATGCATAGAAATATGCTACCAACAATGCGCAGTCTATTTGGTGATCTGGACAACAAGCTGGATATGCTCTCCATATATCTAGCTGAACACGTGTCTGCTTGTTAGCCTACCTAAAAGACCATATAACCTGTAAACAATAATACACATGAATTAATATAGCAGATGCACTCCATATCATGCCAATTTAATCATTGAAACCATAAAATGATGAGAATAAATAGAATTGATATAAAACTTAAATTTATCCATACTTGAGGCTTGAATAGTGAGCTGCATGGTGCAAAAGACACTAAAAATTAACAAAACATGTGTTAATATGCGACTTATTGCACCCAAAAATGGTGAAAATATGGGGACCAACTATGAGCACTCATCCATTGTATGGTGTAAGGCTCATTTATCCCCACAGGGTATCAGGGTGAGGCAAGCCCCTCGAGGTTAAGCCTTTGTCATTTTCTGGAATCCTAGAAGTCTTTCTAAGGCACGTGCTCTTGGAAGCTGACAAGTTAGTAATAAGAAATAAAGTTGATGTCTAGAGGATGAGCACTCATTATTTGTATAATGTATGACTCATTCCCCCCATAAGGAAATAGGGAGAGACTGGCCCTAGAAGGTTATGTCTTTTTCATTTTCTTGAATCCTAAAAGGATTACTAGGGCACTTGCCTTTAGAGGTTAACTAGTATAATAATGTTGTGCAAATAAACTATAGAAAGGTTGCTCGTCTAGAGCCTAGTGGAGCCTTCTCATCGTTCCACCCATATGTGAGAAACTGTCATTCCCTATTGTTCACCTAGTCCAACTTATGTGTTGTGTGGATGCCCTTGTCCTTTAGCCCAGGTGCTTACAGTGTCGAGTTATCAATTCATCCCTTTGGCCTTACCTAGTTTTAGTTCCCTTCACCCTTAATTAACAAAATGGATAAACCTATAAAGGAGTATACACTGGAGGTTCTAGTTTAAAGAAACTAATCATTTTGATTTAGATTATTATATATGTATTGTGCTTATACTTCCCAACATAATCTAATTGTACTTGAGTGTCACTGGTAGCATAGATAATTTAGCATGCATGTCCATTTTGCACTTTACAGTATCAGAGTTTACCACTTGGGTCATCATTTCATCAGCCTTGACCTAGTCAACCTAGTGTTGACCAAGCCAAGAGTAGGGTACATGATGAGTTATAGACTGATGGTTATGGATAATGATTGTTTATGGTCTATAGGTGTCCATTAGACATATTCATATTTCATATGGTGATTTGCTATGATGTCTTGTATTATTTTTATGATTATCATCATTTACAAGCTTTATTATTATTATGGTTCTAACATGGGTGGGGCCTCTGATGTACCCTTGTGATGGACATATTGGGTGTGAGTAATCATTCCTAGTTGATTTGAACATTCTGAGTCAGTTTCGGGCAGTTACAAGAGAGATATGGGTCTTTCAGGCATTTTGCAGCAGATTTTCCCTAGGAAATTAAAAATTAAACATACTGCAGATATTGGTGAGATATCCTAGGGAGATAGAGTGGATCCTTGGGGTTCAACCAGTCGACTATACCATATACCTGGGGCGCTAGACATATCTGCTCAATCATTTTTTTTCGTAGATGCTTCCCAGGTGAGATTTTGATAGTTTATTGTTCCCAAGGCAACAATTTAATGATAAAAAATGGCTAATGAGGAAATTAATTTGGTAAATTGAGGTAAAACAATGACATGGAATTGGTATGAGACACACTTGATTTATGCAGTTAAAGGGCGTTTTGATGTATTTTGAGGGGGATACCTTAGTTTTTTTAATTTCCTTTATATTAGTTTACACCGCACCTTGTTATTGTGCCATGGGTCCATGCTAGTGAAGGATAACATGACCTCCTAGCCCCACCATGTGCTACTTTGTGGTAATTAGTCATACTTTATGTGGTGCAGCCTGTTATTGGGAATTTCTAGTGATGCACCCCCTTCTATTAGTGAGTTGATCCACTTGATATGTATCCGACTAACTTTAGTCGTAGATTATGATGATTTTTTCTTATGATCTTGACCCTTTGATATTTTTAGATCTAGGATTTATGTACTTGAGAGATCTATATATTGATATGATCTCTATTTGTTAAGGGACTTTTGTCTCTTCAGCTCTTGGGATAATAAAATAATTTTTCAAAACCCTTGGAAGCTTTGTTGAATATCTTGTGTGGAGATTGGAAAGTCTTATTCTCTCTAGAATTCTTGTGGATATATGCATTTCTAATAATTTTTGCAGGTTGTCATCCACTTGGTGAAGGAGGTGATTTGGGTAGGGGTTCTATAGTGACAAATATCGATAGAATTCTTTTAAATTTCCATTGAGACTCAGAGTATCTTTATTGTGTCTTGCGGCCATCTTGATGTTCTTTGATTTATTTTTCTTCATCATTTCATCTATCTTTTTGAAAATCGATTCTTATTGTAGATCTATTTTGCAAGGGCAGAGAGTGCTTGAAATCTTGAAGGGATTAGCGATTTCACTTGGAGAGGCATGGAAAATGCATGTAATTGACTAGAGATGAAATATCATCATCATACAAGGTTAGTAGCAAGTATTTCCAAGTACGTTTGCATTTTTTAAATTTTTCTTGGGCTTAATCCAATTGTCAAACCAAACCCTCATTTAAAAATCCTTATTTTGTAGATCTGATAGATTCAATGATATTTTCACCGTGAACATCAAAACCCACTTGGATATTGTTGAATAAACCCTATATCACAAATTTCACGTAAATTAGACTCCATTTTCCCCGAGATCTGGCACTAGTCACTATAGGTGGGGCACCCCCTTAGGGTGGGTGGTCAAAGTTTCAGATCTATCAGTTGGGTATGCTTGAAACCACCTAAAACTCATAGATCTATCCTTCAAGTTTCCTGATCTAGTGACCCATTACCCTGATATACTCTTTTGGGTCCACCACATCCTCTTTTGCATAAACCATTGGTGGCAACTATTAGGATTTCTGTTTGTGTGGCTAAATCTCTCTAGATCTATTAGTTGGGTATGCTTGAACACGCCTAATTTTTATAGATCTATCCTCCAAGTGTCCTGTTCTAGTCATTCTATGCCTTGATCTACCTTTTTGGGTTCATTTTGTCCACTTTTTCATAAATTCCTGAGTGGGTCCTTTAGGTTCCTCTTGTATGTGGCTAGATTTTTCTAGATCTACTTTGCTTAACTCATTGTGGTATTCTCCTTATCAAGTTGGGTAATTGGGCCCTATTCTCTAAACGTCCCCAACTTCACCTTAACTCCTATATCACATCTCTTTCCTAGATCTAGACTACCTCACTCGTTATCTCTCCTCTTTTACTCATTATTTATCTCTAGGAGTGTCTTGAGTAGGTGCGCTAGCCTTCTTGGGCTAGTAGGGTCTCCCCATTGGTCAATCTATGAATGGTATCAACAAGGTTTATGCACTCGATTTTTTACAGAGGGTCCATGACCACATGAGTTGATGCAAACATAGAAGGGTTGAAGAGAAAATATTGCCAGAGGAAGAAATGGAAGCAATTCCTTTAGAGGATGGGGTAGGCATATGTACCTATTCAATAATTGTGACCTGAGATCATGGGATCTATGCTAGATTTCATCCAATATTACATAGATGTAATATCCCTGATCTGATATTAGATTAGAATATTAACTTCTATGGCTGATATAATTAAAATGTGACATAAAAAGATTACATTGACATCAATCACTTTCTTTATGCAAGGAAAAACACAGGAAATACTAGATAAATTGAGAATGACAGAGGATAAGGGAAGCAACCAAAGGACAAGTTTGGACAAAGAGATTTCATATCCCTAAGCACCTAGATATTGGTCCCTTTTAGGTTTTGAGCATTAGCTATGTTGAGGTCTACTGCTAGGCTTCTAGGTGTCCCAACTGATGCAAACTGAGATTGAACAATCAATTCCAATCAACCAAGTCTTATGGAATGTTTATATGAGTTTTTAGTCATGTATTAGGTATAAAATAACATTTGAACATGTTTGGAACATATTTGAAACAATTTAACGACGCTTGGGGATGTTTGGGAAAAAACTGAGATTTTGGCCTAGGGAAATCCTATGCAAAAGAGGCCACTCAAACATAGTAAGAACCCAATGAAATATTTATCTAAGCATTATTTTGGGTTGTGGGGTAAAGTTACAACCTACAACAACTTACGGGACACTAAATGGGTTTTCATTAATAATACTAAAAACTGTAAAAGTAGTCAATGAGCAAGAGTACAAAAGTAATGATAAATTTTGAATATGAATTTTATCAGAACTATAACTAATGATCCACGGATATTTATATGACATATTTTATGCATCATATAACTCACATATACTATTCATGGTCATTACATCAAATTTAGTGCATAAATTGACAAAAAGACCCATTAAATAGGCATTGAAAGACTTCTCTCATGAAAGTTCAACATGATGAATATCTTGGAAAAAAATATTACTGTAATACAGAGATCAGACAAATATGATGGAGCTGAGAAGCTGAGAAGAATATATGCAGAGTTGATCTCCTCAAAGGGTGTCCAAAACTGAGAATTGGAGGCCCGAAACTAGCACCCGACACCGATATGAGAGAATAAGTGAAGCTTCCTTCATTAGAGATCGACTTCAATGGATGAATGGATGTTATCGAAGGTCTAGCTAAATATTAGATAGATTCTCCTTTTCATCTATGTGATATGAATTTAATTAAGAGGAGAGAAGAGAAGGGAATGGAGACTTGGGGTGCATCACCTAAGGGGATTAAGGCTCATCACTCAAACTTGAAGATTAGCTCAACACAACACCAAAACATTAACAATCCCAATTAAGAAATGGAGTTTTAAGTATCCTTAATTAAAACTTGAGTGACTTGTTGAGTAATTCATCCACCTATTGGGTAAGTTACCCACTTTCAAACCCTAATCCTAAGCCAAAAGTGTGCCCCTTTTGAGGAATTTGGTAAGTTCAGTCATAGGATGATGTTTCCTTGCTTGCATCACTCAACCCAAAGTGGAAATTTTCCATCCTTGAGCAAAAGTTTCCTTCTTTATGATTGGTGATGTTTCCTTCCTTTCATCCTTTCACAAAAATGGAAACTGTTCCCCCCCTTTACCAAAGTTTGTTTCTTTTGCATCGATTGCTTTTCCTGCACTTTCTGCTTTTGAAACTACCTGCTTTTCCTTGCTTTTGACAATTTCCATCTTTTTTTTCTGAAATTTTTTATTTTTATTTTTCCAATCTTTTGGACAATTGTTGTTTTTCATCCTAGGCAAGTTGGATTTCCTAATTCACCCTCCTGACATGGAAAAGCATTCCCACATGTATTATTTGCATATTAATTGTATTTACACATGAATAATACAGAATTAGAAATAAACTTAGTACATGCTTCCTTGTATGAAATAATCAAAATTCCCTAGGTAATTTAATTAATTCAAGTTTTTAACCCCTAGGTGCTTGACAAGGCCAACACGTTTAATGTCCTTCCAGAAAGGGACATTACAGTCCTCCCCTCCCATGTTTGCTTGTCCTCAATCAGAAGCAATCCAAGCTGTTGCAAAATTTGTTCACCCAAAGAAGTATTCCCCCATGTAGGAGAACTAGAATATGATACCACATAGATGACATCATATGAAGAAAGTTTGACTTTCTCCATCAATCCAACATGTAAATAGCTACTCCAAATATAATCAATGCCAGGGTCTCATTTCTTGCATTGCATCCACATCACCGAGAATTCCTTCCAACACAAATCCTCAGAAAAAAAAGTATGCTTGAATCCCATTTCCTCAACTGAAAGTATCCATCCAAATGTGTGGATTTCCTCCACAGGGACCACCTTGTGAAATATATATGTCTCAACAACTTCTCTTGGAAGTTTGCTTTCTTAGCTAGCTTCCACTGTTCATGAGAAGAAACGTTTCTCCATGAATACTTGATGTGTGAGATGTATCCTTCCACCCAATCCATATGTGAATGAATGGAATCAAATGGCAGCAATATGTGCCTATGTTTCTTCTCCATCCATGAGTCTTCCTTATCAATATAAATCTTATGATTCCCCAAGCATGGAACTAGTGTACAAACCCAAAGGATCAACTCTCTTCCACTGGGTCTACTCAATGGGTGCAACTGAATGAAAGAAGAATCAAAGAATTCAAGTGGATGCTTATGTTGTTGTTGGGAAGGGAATGGTGCATTCATCAAGTCATCATAAATACCTAGGGGAGCCTCCTGGTCCTCATGTGGTACCAACAAGGAAATTTCCTTCTCCCAATTTTCATCCCCACCTGATGTGGCTGAAATAGAAGTGTGGGGTGAATAATTGTGAACCAACTCTCTGTAATACTCATCCATAAATCTAATGGATGCACAAATTCCTCCATTGTTTAACTCAGTGCAAGTGTGATCATGCGCCTCCTTCAAAACTGTGCGATAGTATTCTAAGGGAAATTCATAATCTCTCTGGAAATGAACAAGTGTTTGATTTCCATTTGTATTGGCCTCAAACTCCTCAAGCACAAGAAAATAAAAATACAGCTCATGTGCATGCGTATGGGAGGTATATAGTGGCTTCAAAATAAGTCTTTGTTTCTTTTCACATGTCAGGAAAATGTTGGTCATAGCAAAAAAATTATTTCAGAAATTAAAGAACCATTTACCTCCCAAGGATTTCATTTCAATGATGTCTCTTTATGTATCTATTCCAACTCCTTTAGAGAATAATATACCACCCATAAGGGAATTTCATGAGGTTTCACCTTCAAGGTATGCATGTCAACCAACCCTCTACTGATGCAAGCAATTCCAGTGCATCCATGATCCTCTGTTTCAATGATATATTTATCTACCCAATACATGAATAGATAATCATATTTTCTTGTTGATTCAATTGACATGTCCTCAACCATATTTCCCATAGCTAAGAACACTTCATTCTTCCTCTAAATCTCAATGAGTGCTTGTCCAATATCTTCTTTGTCATAACTTTTCACAAGCATCTGCAAATATTCTCATTTCTCATGTTTTTCCTCCACATGACGTTCCTCTAGTACATCCAAAAATATTTCCTACCATATGCACATGATTATTTTCCATGAAATATGGGGGGTGTGATACATTCAACTCCCTTTGAAATTGATCAATATGTAGCCGAGATTCTTGGGTTCTATTCAAGGAATCATATGTAGCCTCCCATTTATCATGGAGCCTTTTAGACTCTTATGTTTCCTTCTTGAATGCACAATGGTACATTTCATCCATTATGAGAAGATGATCTCTGTCAGATAGTAAGTTCATATATCTCTCCTTCATCTTGTCCATTCCTTCTTTAAGTACTATGCACTCTTCCAGAAATGCTTCTCCTTCCAACTCTTCTACAAAAATTTTCCAACAACATCTTGTCACCAAGGCATTGATGCCAACAAAGTTGTTCATGGATTCCATAAGCTTCTCTTTTCCCTCATTTAGTGATCGCATCAAATGATGTGGCTCACAAAGAAGATCCTCCACCAAGGTTTCTCCTTCCAATGGTTGACACATAAGACCATATTTATTATGGCATGGATCCACAACACATACTTCATTTTCAACATACTGGTTAGCTTTTGAATCTTCTCCAAAATCACTTCAATGATATGAAGTGGAGGGTATCTCTGAAAGTTGTAATGAAATGTGATGTTTTCACATATAAGAAAGTACATAATACCTTGGAATTTCATCTTCCTCTCCTTTATGTATGGGCACTATGGTGGCCTTCTCTTCCACCAAATTCTTTGGTTCACACCCAAGTGGTGTGGCCTTGTCCTCTTCTTCATTATGAGACTCAAGAGGTGACTGCAAATCTTATTTTTAAACTTCTTTTGGATCTGATCCAAAAGATGTATCACCAATATCACATGAACCAACATCCTTAGCAGTGATTTGGATATCACCCACAAAGAAGCTGTAAGTGCATTCATCTTCCCTTTCTTCTCCCATGTAGTCACATTGCAGTGACTTGCACTCTAGCTCATGGGTCTCTGCCTCTACTTCATTTCTATTCTCCTCCAAGCAACTTGATACTTCTTCATATTGAGTGGTACTTATCTAATAAATTTTGGAAGCTCTGTTTGAATAAAAACCAAACATTCTCATAATGCTTGGACAAGCATATGGCTTTGATGAATCTTCACCTTTGGCTCCTCGTTCTTCTTCTTTACTCACAGAGTTGGAACAACTTGGATCTATAATGGATGATTTGCTACTCTTGAAAGAATGCTCATCAACATTCGGAGGCCAAAATCTATACTTGAGATAGACATACTCCTTGAAATTCATGACAACACCAATATTATTTCCAAAATCTAGATACTCCTTGTAACAACGAGGCATATTTTCACATGCTTATATCATATTTTTCAATTATTTATTAACAATCAGATAATTAGATCTGATCTCTTCTCTATCATATGGTCAATAGAATTCATCATCTTCATCTCTTGGTATACCTCCATCAATATAGAGGATTTCTCCTCCATACTGCTCATCATAGTCATCGTTAGAGTCATAGGATATGGATACAATTTTATTCAGCTTGAGAGAGTACTTTCCCCAAGGGTGGAGGAAATTTCTCTAATACCACTGTAATATCCTTTATCTGATATCAAATCAGAATATTAACTTCTACTGCTGATATAATTAAAATGTGACATAAAAATATTACATTGACATCAATAACTTTCTTTATGCAAGGAAAAACACAAACAATACTAGAAAAACTGAGAATGATAGAAGGATCAGGGAAGCAACAAAAGGACATGTTTGGATAGAGAGAGTTCATATCCCTAAGCACCTAGATGTTGAGCCCTTTTAGGTTTTGAGTATCATCTATGTTGAAGTCTACTCCTAGGCTTCTGGGTGTCCCAACCAGTGCAAACTGAGATCGAACAATCACTTCCAATAAAAGAATGCTTATGGAAGGTTTAGATGATTTTTCCTTCATGTATTAGGTATAAAAAACATTTTAACAGGTTTGGAACATATCTGCAACAGTTTGAGGGATTTTGGGGTTGTTTGGGCAAAAAAGGGGATTTTGGCCTAGGGAAAGCTTGCGTAGAATTGGCCATTCAAACACAATACGAACCAAAAAAATTCTTGATATGAGGTTTATTTTGTGGTTTTAGGTTAATTTAGAACCTCCAAAAACTTACAAAACACTAAATGGGGTTATATCTCATTAATAATACTAAATTTTGTAAAACTAGTCAATGAGCAAGGGTACGAAAATAATGATAAATTTCAAATTTGAATTTTATCAGACTTGAAAATAATGATCTATAGAGATTTATATGACATATTTTATGCATCATCTAGCTCAATATACTATTCATGGTAATTACATCATATTTAGTGCATAAAATTGACAAAAATACCCATTAAATGGGCATTGAAAGACTTCTCTGATGAAAGTTCAATATGATGAATCTATTGGACATAGTTCTTACTATAATATAGATATCATAACAATATGATGGAGATGAGAATCTCAAAATAATATTTTAAGAGCCGATCTCCTAAAATGGTGTCCAAAACTGAGAATTGGAGGCCCATAACTAGCACCTGTCATTGATCTGAGAGCGTAAGTGAAGCTTCTTTTACTGGAGCTCAACTTCAATGGATGAATGGATGCTATCAGAGCTTGAGCTAAATATTATATGGCTTCTCCTTTTCCTCTATGTGATCTGCACTGAATGATGGAAGAGGAGAGAAGAGAAGGGATTGGATACTTGGGGCGCATCACCTAAGGGGACTGAGGCTCATCACTCATAATTGAATATTAGCTTCACACAACACCAAAACATTAACAATCCCAATCGAGAAATGGAGTTGGAAGAATCCTTAAATAAACCTTGAGTGACTTGTTGAGCAAGTCATCCACCTGTTTGGAAAGTTACCCACTTGTAAACCCTAACCCTAAGCCAATAGTTTCCCCCTCTTGAGGAATTTAGTAAGTTCAATTATAGGATGATATTTCCCTGCTTTCATCACACAACCCAAAGTGGAAATTCTCCCTCCTTTAGAAAAAATTTCCTTCTTTATGATTGGTGATGTTTCATTGCTTGCATCCTTTCACCAAAATGGAATTTGCGTCCCCCCTTTACCAAAGTTTATTTCTTTTGCACTGAATGTGTTTCTTTCACTTTCTGCTTTTGAAACTACCCACTTTTCCTTGCTTTTGACAGTTTCCATTTTTTTCTGACAGATTTCTTTTGTCATTATTTTGGACGGTTGCTATTTTTCATCCTAGGAAAGTTAGTCTACCTGATGCGCCCTCCTGACATGGAAACTCATTCCCACTTTTATTATTTGCAAATTAATTAAAATATTTACACATAAATAATCCAGAATTAGAAATAAACTTAGTACATGCCAAGCTTAGTATGAAATAATCAAAATTCCCTAGGTAATTTAATTAATTCAACTTTTTATCCCCTACGTGCTTGACAAGGTCAACACCTTGAATGTCCTTCTAGGAAGGGACATTACAATAAAACTTTTTAATATCAGTGCAAGGGTGTGATTAGTGACCATAAATGCCACATAGTGCACACATGTGGTTAATACATAATTTCTTCTAGCCCTTATCTGTAGCATTAGGAAGAGTAATGTGAACAATAGGGTTAGTCTCATCAATTTTCTCATCCTAAGCATGGATATGACTATGAAAAATAGGAAATTTCAAACATTAATGGGTGGTGTAAACAAGGACATCACATGCAACGCAAGGCATCGAATATCTATAAAGTATAGGAGTAGGTGGGCTCATGGTCATGTCTCGGGAAAGTTGGGTTTCCAAGGTTTTGTTTTTTTCTTTTCCGGTTTTAATTTTGGAATAAGACTAAGTGGAGCCCATGGCCTCTTTCATGATCATGGGTGGTTGGGAATTAGAAGTACCAAACAATTGGATAGGTGTTAAAAACAACCTAAGGGGTGGGCAGAGGTTTCGATGGATTTAGGTACCAAACAGGGAGGCCAAGGTCAACCCTATGAGGTTAAGGGTATTCATAAAAAAAGGTTCCAAATATACTAATAGGAGGAAAGAGGAACAATACTTGATGTATAGGAACCCCTACCCATGGGTGTCCTATCTAAGGGTAGGACTAAGAAGAGGTTGTAATTGAACAAAAGATTCTCAGAAGTGATAATGCACAATTCTAATATGTTTTTTGGCAAGGTAAGAGAAGGAGGGCATGAAAAGGTTCCAAGGAGAGAGGCATATTGAAAAAATATAGGACCCACACTAGTGAATGAAGGCATGGAAAGAATGCCTTTGAATACAGGTAGGACATGGTCCAGAAAAGTCATCCCGACTAGACCCTAGTAGGTAAGTTGATAAGGAGTGACAATATTCCCATCATGAGGGAATATCATGAGTCTAAAAATCATTAAGGCAATAATTTTCATAGGATACATGTGTCTATGACCAATGAGTAGGTCATAATATAAGAAAGCATCGACAATATCAATGTTGATCAAGAGCATCTTACCACCAAGTTGGATGGGGAAGTTCTCGAGGAAACTTTGTGGCTGGGAAGGTTGGTTGACATATTAGCACAATTTCATAAGGGATGGTGCTAACTCATGGGAACCAAGATTGTTTCAAACACGGGTGGACATGACACAAGTAGAAGTTCTTTCATCAATGATGCATCAAAATCTTAATAGTGATCGGAACCTATAAAGGGATTGAATAAGGAATATCGTTTTCCACTCTATCTAAGTAGAAGGCCATAAGATGAGCATAAAAAGGATTAATATTACCTAAATTAAACAAGAGGGATCTACATCTCCAAGTAGTTATGGAGAACTTCCAATATAGACATGGTAAGGGGCATTGGGCTAAGTCATCCACAACACTATAGCTAGGAGTGAACCTAACATTGGGGTTGTGGGTAGTGCGATGCAAAGGGAAATTTAGAATTTTGAAAGGGGGGTCTATATTGTGGTTTGGTATCTATAAGGGTCCTTGTTACATGGGATAATTGTTTTCCTTGTTGATATTGGTAGTTTTACTGACATGTCGTACTAATTATGTTAAAGCTATAAGTGGACATCGACGGAGGCTATGTAAATGTTATGGAAGGAAGGATCATTGGGGTGACCTGATGTAGATGGCTAAAGAGAGTAAATAAACGTTGGATATGTTGTGACTACTCCTTGATAAGGCAAGGGGTTTTTTAGAACTGTTGGTTGAGGTGTGGTACGATAAGGAGGTGGAGAACCATTGTGGACTTGAGAGGCAATGGTAAAATTGTGTTTATTGGCCTCATCCGATAGTTTGAAATACCTAAGAATACATGGAAAATGGCGAGAGTAGTGTATATAAAATATACAAAAGTAAAACATATGGTTATACGATATTTAAGGTCTCTTACTTTGCTTGGGAGCTTTATTAGGGTTCAATTTACCTCCAGTGTTACCATGAGGACCCTTTTGATGTTGATTGTTTCCCTTTATTGGTGCAAAAAATGGTAATATCGTGGCTCTTGTGTAAGTGCCAACAAAGGGGCCCGTTGTAGTCTAGAGTGATAGCATATTCAATCCCTGGAAGGAGAAGGTATCACCTAAAGCACTTCCTAGACCTTTTTATGATGATGAGGGTTAACTATAAATATAAAATAATTTGGGCTCATTCATTATACCAAACCACAACATACATCCATCATATATCCATTAGAATTTACAATAGAGTTACGCAAACATAATAAATCAAAGGGAAGGAATAGCAGATAACATTCATTTCATCCTTAACATATACTCAGAAAATTTAGGGCCCCATAAGTTTTCCATTTTCTTAATCCTAACTAAAAAAGAAACCTTCTTTGAATTTGAAAAAGGAAACCTTCTTTGAAGCGAAAGATCTACTGATAAAGGATAATGGTAAGCTACCTATTTATGAGATGCCACCTAGTTTTGATTCCACAAACTCACCAAAGCCGCAAAGAAAGGTCAGTACCATGAAATATTTTCTATAAATTTGTCTAATTTTATCCAAGTAACATGATTTGTTAGCAGAGATAGAAATTTTTTTGTATCAACAAGAAGAAGGGAGACAAGATTTCCCACTCAACTGGTTCTAAAAGAAAAGAAAAACATGAAGAGAAATGAGAATGAATGTCCAGATTGGTGAATATGATGTATATTTTGTCATTTTGGATATAGGGTTGGATGTGAACATCCTAACCAAGAAGACATGGGAAATGATGGGGAAGCCACAGTTATTTTGGTCATCGATACAACTTCCTTTGGTAAATCAAGCCAAAGTTTCACCAATTGGTCGAGTGCCTCATCTAACGTTCGAAGTAGAAGGATTGAATACAAGCATATTTTGATGTTATATAAATAGTCAAAAATACCATCCCATACCATGCGTTGTTGGGAATTGGTTGGGAAATGGAAAACTTGGCCATTATCAGTTTAAAGAAAAGGATAAAGACATTCAAGAATCACGGCATGAGAGTCATTTCCCCACTGGATCCCCTCGAAGGAAAATGATATGTTGAACTGATAAAATATGAAGTCATAGAAGGATGGGATAATTCTTACAATGTCTCTGAAGACTACATCAATCCTGCTATGGATGGAGAGTTGGAATGGCGAAGTATCATTTCAACGTCTTCAGACTCTAACGAAGCGCTTGAAAATTGGTAGAACATGTTACATCGGAAGTATGAATCAGAAAATGTGCAGGAATCACTCACTCACTAATATGGGTAATGAAATAAGTATCTGATTTTCCAACATACGAAGGACTACCTAATTTAGTAGTATTCATCGACGAATTTGAAGATAGAGTATCAGAACCACAACGCTTATTGGAACTGGAATAAGCACTAAAGGCTACTCCAGCAAGATGGTGGGATACACACAAAACATCGATATCAAACTAGAAAATATGTTGACGACTGATGCATGTTCTATTTGAGGAGGATGAATACTACAGAGGAAAGAAATACGATGGAGGAAATAATCCAAGCGACCATTTGGTTACATGTCAAACAACATGGTAACTGAGGCCAAAGGAGTAATGGGTTCATGCGTTCATCCACACACTAGATGAAACACCATGTAGATTTTATGTCTCTATAGAACTACGGTGAGAAACAAAAAACTTGGGAAGAACTGACTACCAGCTTCAGCAATACTTTCAGTTTCGTGGAAAAAAATCTATCCATCCATAGTGCGCAATAGGACATTCGTGACAAGTTATTGGAGATAGTTTCGACTTGACTACCAACGGGACCAAAATGGACACAAAAAATAAAAATAATGATGGAGTGTTACAATGTGTCAAGAGACCCAATGACGAGGATGATCCCAGATCCGTCTGTGTCCCAAATTCGGAAGGAAGCTGCGACATCGAAGCACCAGAAATGTCGTTCGACAAATTCAAGCAGCCGTTGAAGATAAAGAAGGTTAATATTGGGACAATAGAATACCCAAAGTTTGGTAGTATTGGAGACTATTGGGATGATTCGACAATGGGGAAGGTCACCGAACTACTACATGAGTTTCAGGATTTATTTCCCACAAATTTTTTTGAGATTAAAGGCATTACAGGGGACTTGGGAGAAATGAAGATCCCTCTGAAACATGATGTGAAACCAGTGAAGCAATGATTGTAGAGGTTGAATCCTAGATACAAAGAGTGCAAGGCTGAATTATAATAGATGTTGGATGCAGGGATTATCAATCCTATCAAAGAATTAGAATGGATCAGCTCAATGGTCTTCCAAGACAAAAAGACTAGTGAAATCAAGATCTTTGTCGATCTGAAGAAATTGAAAGATGCAAGTATTCATGATCCATTTCCCATGCCATTTAATAAAGAAGTACTGGAAGGAGTAGAAGGATAGGAAGTTTACTCATTCACGGATGGATTTTCAGGATATCACCAGATAAGGATTGCAAATGAAGTTTGAGGTAAAAGCACATTCATAACAGAATGGGGATGTTTTCAATACACAATGATGCCATTCAGTCTCAAGAATGCACCCATGATTTTTCAAGGTTAGTTGTTGATGCATTCAAATATTTCATTCATAAGTTCCTAGTGGTCTATATGGATGACTGGACCGTCTATGGCTTGGTAAAATGCCATACCGCAAGCCTTTGATTGATGTTGGAAAGGTGTCGACTACATCATATTTCACTAAATCTGATGAATGTATCTTTTGTGCACTATTTGAATCCTATTGGGAAATATTGTATGAAAGGAAGGCATGCTGGTCGACCCCAACAAGATTGTGATAATTGTTGACCTACTAGCACCAACGATAGCAAAACAATCGAGGGAAACATTGGGCCACACAGGATATTACTGAAATTTTATAAGAGGATATGCAACAATTAATTTGTCGATGGAGAAATTATTAACTAAAGATGTGAAGTTTGAATGGAAAAATGAGTACCAAATGAGCCTCGATTGTCATGTCCCCAATTAAATAATTTCCCTTGAAAATAATGTTCCACCAACCTACTAGTTCCCTAGGTTTATATGGAGACATAAATTTTGTAATAAGGGGCTATGGGACCCAAAAGGACTTTATTTTACCATATTCACATTTAAATGGGTCACATAAATGATAAATGCTAAGAAAATAAGGTGGCATGGATTCATGAAGACACTTGGAAGCTTGTGGAGCCTTTGGATGACTAGATTTCCCACACACTTGGCATGATGTTCATTTGAATTCGATCACATGGGTAATGGAATGTTATTGGATGGTTATGTGGTGTCAAATATCATATAATGAGCAAATAATTCAAATAGGTAAAAGAGAGTAACTCACATGGAAGAGGAAGAGACTAGAAGACAAGGTGTGGCACATGGAAGGAGATTCCATGCACTCTATGACAAAAAATGATGAAATATTCTATGACAAGTATGACAAATTTAGACCTGATTGCATACATATGAAAAACTAGACATGACAGGGATAAAAATAGCCACCAAGAGGTCGAATTTGGGGGTTACAAGCAGCCATTAGAATTGGGGAAAGAATTGGAGCATCCCATGGATAGAAATTTGAACTTAGGAGGCCTCATGAAGTTAATAAAAGGATTTCATGATGAAGGAGAATATCTTTTTATCATTTTTTAATTGGACTTTGGAATTTTAGAGAGCTTTTCTTGTCCATTGCACGGTGAGTGTTCACTCTCCTTGCTTGTGAACCAATTTTGAGGGAGTTGGATTCCTTTCCAAGTTGGTTGATGGAGAGGCCATTCATACCTCTCATTGGATATTAATGAAGGATTTTAAGTTTTAGGTCGAAGGTCCATACAATCAAATTCTTGTCTATCTTCCTATTCTCTCATTCCTTCTTCTCCAGATTGCAGACATATAACAAATCTGGCATGACAGGGAAAAAAATAGCCACAAAGAGGTGGAATTTGGGAGTTAGAGGCAGCCATTCGAATTGTGGAGAGGATTGGGGCATGAAGAGAAAGAAAAGTGTCATGAGAGTTACTAAACCACCAAGATGAGTTGGAGGAATCCCATGAAGGGAAATTCGACCTTAGGAGGCCTCATGAAGTTAATAAAATTATGTCATGAGGAAGGAGAATAAATTTTGATCATTTTTTAATTGCCCTTATTCATTTTGGATATATTTTTATTTTCCATTACATGGTGAGTGTTCACTCTCCTTGCTTGTGAACCGATTTCAAGGGAGTTGGATTCCTTTCCAAGTCTGGATGGAGAGGCCATCCAGACCTCTCATTGGAGCTTAATGAAGAATTTTTATTTGTAGTTTGAGGGTCCATATAGTTTAATTCTCATATATATACCTATTCTCTAATGTGTTATCATATATTTTGACATATGAAAGGTAGAGTTAAAGGCTCAGATCAGGATTGGGAAATTTCATATTGGGTCATCACAATTTCCTAGTAAATTTTCTCTTTTTGTCATTGGACACAAAAAAAGTTGCATAGGTGTGAAGTTAGTCCTAAAGTGGTCAGAGAGTCCCTTTATAGGTATTAAGACTCATAATATCATTCCATTTCAAATTTGGGACCCTTTGGTGCCATTTGAAACCCCTAGAGTCAAGACTAGTTAATCCTGAATTTGCCCAATTTGTGCATTTCTCCAAAATTTTCAAGAAGGGACATTACGGTGGTATCGAGCATGGTATTGTCACATATTGAAGTTATGGATGATAGAGATGAATTTAAGAAACTCATTAAGTCATATTTAGATGATATGACCAAGCATCTTCTGCAATGGTTTGAATTGATGGCTAGCCAACTTAGGGTTAACTTGGCAGCAGGGGGTAGTATTAGTTTCCATCATGGAGAGACACATAAGACAATTATTTTTGAAGAATTTGATGATTGGTTGTATGGATTTAGAAACAATAAGGAATATTTGAACTCATTAAGGAAAAATCATCAATACACAAGTATTGAGGAGACGAAGGAGTCACCAAGTTCTATGGGTGGTGAAGTAAAAAAAGTGTTACCGGGAATATTTCAATCAGTGTGGACACAATTGTTTCCCATATCCTGCATGGGGAAGATATAGAACAAAAGGACACAATGATGTATCCTATACCTATATGAATAAACTACCTGAATCATAAGCTCTCCTTACCTTGATTTAGAAGGTTTCTCTTGTTTTGTATATCCTTATGCGGTCGACTGTACCTACAAAGAACACAAAAAACAAGAAAAAGATGAGAGCAACAAGACAATTCAATAACCTATACTAATTATCAAGGAAAATAGTAATAAATAAGTGATATCAACACGAATCATTTATGGGAAAGGGAAACATATTTGTATTAAAAAATAAGAAAATAAATCCACAACCAAAGCCTTGATGTTGAAGCTTTGATTTTACAAAATACTTTGACTCACTCACACACACACACTGCAAACTATGCAACATATCACTCACAACCATTCTCTCTTTGCCTCCTATACTAGAATTGAATCCAATGACATAAAGGTGCTATCTTGGGCTCTCCCTCACATGGTCCATGTAGCTTTATTTTATAGGCCAAAGGAATCCCAAAGGAGTTGAGATATTTTGGGAGGAAGGTAGGGAATGATCCCTAGGGGATATGAGTTCAAGTGCTACCTATTCCAAATAGTTAGGATCATCCTCCATGAGATATTTCACCTAGAAGGTTCTCAAATATTCTCTATTTTTCCATTTTTAGACTGCTGATGCTCTTTACAAACCGAATAAGTGCGCTAGAGCTCCTTGTGGTCAAGTGATAGATGCCATCAACACACCCTATCAATGGAAAAGAGGCATCAGGCCTGTCTTACACTCTGTGCGAGGATGGAAGGTGTGTCAGACCACCTATATTTGAGCAACAAATCCCCCAAAAGATGATTTAGCCAAAGGAATCTAAGGGATCAAGCATTAAGACACTTTTTGGGTGTAACAGAATGCCCCCTAAAGTATGAAGCTAGAGGAATGTGATAGGTGAAATGATTTTCTAGATATGATTATGGTATCAGAGGCAAGAGAGTGGTGAGTAAAAACTTAACACGAGACTAGTCACCAACTATCTGATTCAAACATGGTTGTGAACCAATACATTTCAGATCCATGTATAATGACCACGTCATGGCTACCGAAAATACACTGGAGATCCATTATTAACAAGACTCAAATCGAAACATGGCTGCGAAACATACAAAGTGGATCGATTTCATCTCGACTCAAGACCTGAACATAGACACCACGCATACAATGTGGATACATGTCATGAACAATACCCCATCGCAGGTTGAGGATAGGCACATATTCAAGTGAATACCTAACCACTCAGGGTCTTCATTCCAATCCCAAACAACATGATTCTATCCATGTGAATAAATGTCTTGAATTCAAACATGGTAGAAACCACTTGATTACCATTCATTGATATATATCATTCACAAGGGCGAGGGAGATCATCATTGATGTCAATGATTCCTAAGGTATCCCAGTACATTCCTCTAAATGTAAAGAGAGGACTTGAAGTCGAACAATCAAAGGAATCCTTCAATCAGAGGCCACAGATGAAATCCCACTGTTGAAAGAGAGGAAACTTCCCATTGAGGCATGCATGCTTCAAGGTACTTGACTGGTTTCAAAGACTAATTTTTGGTTGATGTGTTGGTGTTGATGGGAATAAACTCATAAAAGGAGGGACATGATATTTCCCCCATCATCAACATGAAACTTGAAACAAAAATGTTGTTGAAGTGATGAAAACAACCATAGGATTGATTCAGATGTGAATGACTCAAAGGAAGGTAAGGAAACTGTAGAGGTAGAATGTAGAGGAGGTTTCCCTTGAACATTGAATGACACAAAAAACGACTTGGAAGCATTGAATCAATGAGGTAGAGACCATACGTAATGCAAGCGCATGACGATGCATTCTTTGAATTGACTCAAAGTAGTAAAATTACTCACGAAAGTGGATCGACTCAGTGATAGATGAATACCCAACTATTTGAAAGGAAAATGTAGATAGGTGCCATTTTCAAGGGTGTACTATGAGATTCCATTTAATACAAATGAAGGATGTTCCTCATTCCCTTAATTTACCCATCGTGATGGACGAGTACCTCTTTGATTTTTAATGAGCTTGAAAAGGGTAACAAACGCTCGATGTAGCTCATCAAGTGATGAGTCCATTCACATATGTTTTATCCTGAGAAAGGAGGGGTTCATTCCCAGAAAGGGTCCTTCGTTTTTTAGTTTAATTAGTCTGAAGAAGGTAAACTAAGTTGTTGTTTCACGTTTATAGAGTATGAAATGACTAAGAAGACTCCAGAGTGGACTTTTTCCTAGATTTAGTCCCCAAGATCCGAAAAAGTATAAACTGATACCTAGGAGAAATCTTCTAGTTATCATAAAATAGAGTGTACCTTTTTTGTAAATGAGTCTAATCGATCATAAAAAGGGATAAATTATCACCGACTAAACTACCTTTCAAATACTTTTACAAGTGTGAAAGCATCAAGTTCTCTTGGGGATCTTTTCATTTTTAAAGAGTCTTGAAAATAGCTTAAAGTTGACTTTGTAAGGGGTTCTTTTTTCATAAACCATTTTAACGAGTCTGAAAAAATAAGTAAAATCACACTCGATACCTCTTCACTGGATGTTTAACGAGCACACCGAAGGTATAAAAAATGCTCGGTACTTTTTCAACTTAAACCAAAGTGTAAAAAAGACAAAAAGAAACTCACTCGTAGCCAAAAAGGTCCAACAACACCCTGAAATAGATTCTATCTTTGTAGTATATTATTCCTTCCAACGCCTTATACCTATCATCATGGTTAGTCCCATCAAAAATTTCACAAGAAAACTTATCCTTGGCATACTCTTCTTCTAATGTGGCTTTCCAAATTTCTGCTACATCCATCAAATAAATAGAAGGTCTTATAGATAAGGCATCATCTACCATATTATTTTTTCCATTCACATATTAAATATCAAATTCAAATGCTTGAATCTCACTAACCCACTTTTGTTTCCTTTCATTTAGATCCTTTTGAGTGAGGAAGTACCTTAAGATGTTATGGTCAACTTTGACCACAATTTTGTTTCCCACCAAATATTGTCTAAACGTGATCAAAGCATGCATGATGGCTAAAATTTATTTATCATAAATGGAGTAAATATTCTCATGCGGTTGTATCTTCCTACTCTCAAAATATATTGGGTGTTTTTCTTGTTTTAGGACTGCTCCAATTCCCTCTACTAATGCATCACATTCCAAGAAAAATAGTTTAGAAAAATTAGGAAAGGCTAGAATAGGAAAATTGCTTATTAACTCTTTCATTATTTAGAAAGATTTTTCAGCCCCTTCATGCCATTGGAACGCATATTTCTTTTTCAAATCAGTGAGAGGTGAAGTGAGTTGGGAGAACCCCTTCACAAAATTTCTATAGTAGGTGAAAATTCCAATGAATCATCTTAATTGAGTGAGACTTTTGGGATGAGGCCATTCTATAATGGCTCTTATTTTCTCCATATCCACCTTCACACCATCTTTACCAATTATGTGTCGAAGATACAAGAGCTCTGTCAAATCAAACTCACATTTTGACATCTTATCAAGCAAAGATTGATCATGCATAATTTTTAATACCTCTTCTAGATGATGCAAATGTTCTCCCAACTTTTACTGTAAATAAGAATGTCATCAAAGAAAACTAGTACAAACTTACGAAGTTGCTTGTGGAATATATTGTTCATGCATGATTGGAATGTGGCAGGTGCATTTGTCAAACCAAAGGGCATGGAAACAAACTCAAAGTGACCATAGTGGCATTTGAAAGCAGTCTTTGGTATGTCTTCTTCCCTCATTCGAATTTGATGATAACCAGATCTAAAGTCAATCTTTGAGAAGAAATTGGCTCCATGGAGCTCATCCATGAGCTCATCAATCCTTGGTATGGGATATATATTCTTTACTGTCTTCTTATTCAATGCTCTAAAGTCATTGTGCATCCTCAAAGTTCCATCCTTTTTCTTTACCATGACAACTGAAGAAGCATATGGGCTGGAACTAGGCCTTATGAGAACCAACTCCAAGAGTTCTTTTAATGACCTCCTCAATCTCATCTCGAATCCTTTTGGGTGTCTATAGGGCTGAATTTTGATAGGTTGTGTTCCTATCTCAATAGAAAAGATGTATTTCAATAGAAAATATATACTAGCCTAGACTTCTATCCATACAACAACAAAAATCATGTAAGAAATAAGAGACAAGAGAACAAGAGAACAATACACAATATATACATGGTGAAATCCCAAATGGGGAAAATTCCACAAGAAGGTTTGGTATTATTTATTCTTTAAAAATCTCATTAGAGGAAATTTGAGGTCTAAAATGGGCCTCCTAAGGAAAATAATAAAATAATATTTATTAATTTTGGAGGAAGAAAGAAAAAAACCTACTTATTTTTGTTCTTATTTTCAACATATCTCCCTATGTATTTACTCAAATTTTGAGTGGGATGTTAAGATATCATATGCTAGACTATATATCATTAGTGTTCAATCTAAATTTACAACAGTAGCATATGCAGGATCAGTGAAAGAAACACAATCACAAGATAGAAACAATATTTATCTTGGGAAACCCTCAAGGGGAAGAAAACCCAGCAAAATTTTCTCTATATAATATGTATAAGATATAACCCCAAAAAATGTATTCTCCTCCTTGTTTCTCTCTCTCTCTCTCTCTCTCTCTCTCTCTCTCTCTCTCTCTCTATTATGCGCTACACAAGTGAGTGAGTCTGTGTTCAAATAAGAAGCACAACTCGAAGTTACAATATTTCAACACTCCCCCTTAACGAGAAGGTTATTCTACTAACAACATCATCATAGACTATAGGAGAACTGAGAGACAATATCTTCAACAGCATCAAGGTAATACATCTATGCGTCATAGGAAGTTTTTGCAATCAATAACTGGAATAGTTACTCTTTAATTTCTTCATCTTATGCATCACACGATCACTTGATCCTTTTGCAGCAACACTTCGACCTTTCTATCCTTCATAGAAACACTTTGATATTCTTGATCCTTTGCAGCAATACTTTGATCTTCTTGATCCTTTGCAGCAGCGCTTTGATCTTCTTGATCCTTTGCAGCAACACTTCGATCTTCTCGGTCCTTTGTAGACAAACTTCGATCTACTTGATCCATTTTCTCCACGCTACCTGAAGTACACATGATCTCTTTGTGGGATGATAAATCCTCGTCACTTTAGGACATAGGTCCAAGGATGATGCAATCCTCCATCAGCCTACTCCCCTTTAACGAGTAGGGTTCATAGTATCAACCAGCTGAATCGTATACAACTGAATTTAGATCTCGATCGCGCCTAGATGCAGGCCTTGTCATCCGTAAGGCTTGTTAGAGCTAGGACCACTCCTGAGTGAGTATTATACTACGAAATATACTCATACATGTAGGCATACTCTCCATACAAGAGTATTGTATGCAGTACAGATCTTGACTGCATATAAATGTCGGCCCTCATCCTAGAACATCCTTGACACTAAGGCTAGGACCACTCCCAAGTGAGTGTTATACTACGGTGTATGTGAGGACTCATCTTAGAGAATCCTTACCACTAAGGTTACGACCACTCCCTAGCAAGTGTTATTCTATGGAATCTACATATAAATGTAGGTATACTCTCCATACAAGAGTAATGTCGCAAAGAATATCTCGACTGCATGTAAATGTCGACATTGTCAGTATATTTAGGCACACTTGGCCTCTTCCATGCTGGAGCATCATTGCCATCCCATCATCGATGCCAGTCTCATCATAACTCCCCATTTTCTGGGAGGATCCATATTATCAACTTGCTCCCCTTTTGTCTGAGGAGGGTTCATATCTTCGACATGTTCTTCCTTTTTTAGGAGATTCCATATCTTCGACTTGTTCCTCCTTTCAAAGAGGGTCCATATCTTTATTATTCCTTTTTGCAAGGAAAGTTTGTATTCCCATCATTTTTCCTCCTTGCGAGGAATGTATTTTCAAACTACACCAAGGGGATTCTCACATAAATATTCAAACTTTACCCGAGATAGAGGCTTGGTCATCATATCAGCAACTTGCTCATCACATCAACAACTTGCTCATCGATACTCACATACTAGAGTTTTATAGCTCCCTTTTCTACCATATCCCTTATATAAAAGTATCGGATTTCTATGTGATTTGATTTATCATGGAACACCGGATTCTTTGTCATATTTATACAACTTTTGTTGTCACAAAGAATCATTGTGGTGTCCAACTCCATTTCAAATAGTCATGACATCATTTTCTGAAGCCATACTGCTTCACAACTAGCAGAGCAAGCTGCTATGTACTCTACTTCAATTGTTCTGAGAGAAACACTAGACTGTTTCTTACTAAACCATGAGATCATGGCAGATACTAGAAAATAACATCCACCTGAGGTGCTCTTTCTGTTTGCGGCACTTCCTGCGCAATCTAAATCTGTATATCCATATAATTTGTAGTCATGATCTATACCATAGCAAAGTCCCAAGTCTATTGTACCTTTTAGGTACCTCATCACATGCATTGCAGCTATCAAATGAATCTGTCTAGGTTTAACTAGATACTGACTTAAGGAGTTCACAACAAAGCATATATCTAGAATTGTGTTCATCAGAGACATTAATGGCCTTATAATTTGTCTGTATTGAGTCAGATACACTAACTCCGATGTCTCATCAAACAACAACTTCAGGTTGGTGTCCATGGGTGTGGACATGGCTTTACAATCCAACATATCAAATATTTTCAAGATTTATACTGTATACTTTCCCTTATTCAAAAATATTATTTCTGGACTCTGCCACACTTCCATCCCTAGGAAATAATGCATCAATCCAATGTCTTTCATCTTGAATTCTTCAGCTAGCTTCTTCTTGCAATCTGTGATATGTTTCTCATTTCTAGTCAGAAATAGATCATCCACATACAGTAATAAAATGGTTGGTTCATCATCCATAACCTTCATGTAAAGGTTAGGATCAACTTTACTCTTGGTAAATGCCAAGCTTGTCAAAAATCTACCTTTTCTACCATACCAAGCTCTAGGAGCTTCCTTAAGTCCATAAATAGAATTTTTTAACTTACATACATGAGTCACTATGTCTTTGAATTCAAATCTATGTGGTTGTTCGATGTAAACCTCTTCCTCAATCACACCATTAAGGAAGGTTGTCTTTACATCCATCTGGTGTAAGTCCCACTTCATCATGGAAGCAAGTGCCATGATGGTTCTGATGGAAGCGTACCTTGCTACTGGAGAAAATGTCTCTTCATAATCAATCCCCTCTTTCTGAGAGAATCCTCTAGCCACAAATATTGCCTTGTGCTTTTCAATACTTCCATAAGGAACATGTTTTATCTTGTATATCTATTTCGAAGATACCACACTTTTGTTTTCTGGTTTGGCTACTATATCCCAAACATCATTCTTCATTATTGACTGGTATTCTTTCATCATTGGTTCAACCCATTCTTTCTTTTGTGTAGCTTCCTCATAGCTGGTGGGTTATTGATATACAAGGTCACACATCAAAGCTACATAACTAAATTATGGCTTTGACTCTTTTGTTTGTTCTTATGGATCCTTCTGGAACTCCATATATCTTTGCTTCTTGTATGATTTCTCTTAGCCAAGCAGGTTTTCTCTTTCGAGAGATATCCATAGTAGGGGGTTCCTGAGGTTCTAGCATATCATTATCTTCAGATGATATATTTCAGGAGAGGGTTCAGCTCCTACCACTCTGGGAGGTATATCCTCTTCATGTACTTCTTCAATATGACACCTTATGTATTTCTTAAGAGTTTCCTCTTCATCAAAAGTTACATCCCTACTAATATCGATATGATGGAATCTTTAAATGTATATCCTAAAGGATTTGGAGACTTCATATTATCCAACAAATATTCCCTTCTTTCCATAAGGATCCAACGTAGTTATCTTCTCTTTTAGAATGTGTACATATACTGGACAACCAAATATCTTGAGATGACTCACTTCAAGTTTCTTTCCTGTACACATTTCTTCAGGAGTCTTCAATCCAAGAGCATTGTGAGATAATTGATTCTGCACATATACGATTGTTCTTGTTGCTTCATCCCATAGGTGCATGGGGAGGTTTTGATCATTAATCATTGTTTTCACTGCTTCCATAATAGTTCTATTCTTTCTTTCTGCAACACCACTATGTTGGGGATTATAGGGAGTGGTAAGTTCCCTCTGATTCCTGCCTCCTTACAGAATGCTTCAAATTCCTTTGAAGTGTATTCTCCACCATTATCTAATCTCAATGTCTTGATTCTCTTTTCTTAAAGGTTCTCTATCAAGGCTTTGAATTCCTTGAATTTCCTAAACACTTCACTCTTGTTCTTCAATAAGTATATCCATGTATTTCTTGAATAGTCATCAATAAATGTGACATAATATTCATATCCACTTAATGATATGGGGGTCATAGGACCACATACATCAAAATGAATGAGTGATAATGTACCTTTAGTCTTTGTTTCACTTTTCGGAAAGGGATTCTTGGTTCTTGTTGCACATCCTTTGAAAGTTCCCTCATGATCAATCTTTAGATCTAGTAACCTTGATACCACCTTGATCGCATATGGAAGTTCTTTGTAGTTGATGTGAGCAAGCCCCCTATGCCACATTTCACTTGATCTGGTAGTATCATGGATAAGGGGTTACTCTGGATGTCCTTTGAGTTTATACATTCCTCCTTCTTCTTCATCAATGACCACAACATATTCAAGTGTCTTTCCTTTGGACAACATAAGTACCTGTCCATCTATAAAAGCAACTCTATATCCTTTCTTATCTAGAACTTAGATGGAAAGTAGATTCTTTTTCAAACCTGGTACATACAGTATTTCCTTCATCTTCGTGGAATTATTAGATTCAAGCTTGTAGCTTGATTCATCAATACCTTTGATGGGATATTGATAGTCATCTCCCAATGATACCTTCTTAGGAGAGTTATTTTCTTCAAGTCTTGACATATTTCGCTTCTTCCCTATCGTTTGCTTTGAAGCACCACTATCAATAAGACATGTATCTTCTCCAGGTGTTACAGACCCAAAGAGTGCAGAGAATAATACATATTCATATACATCTTCTTCTTTTGTTAGTCTCTTTCGAGGTCTTTCTTCCTCATCCTCGTATTGAACTAGATGAGCACGGTGTCTCTTGTTGTTCTTCTTCTTCTTTAGTGACGTACACTCTCTAGCAAGTTGTCCTATCTTATGATTGTTGTAGCATTGATACTTTGAGTAATCCTTCTTTTTCTTTTGAAACTTATTCTTTGAAGGTTTATGGTTACCTTTCTTGAAGTTTGATTATTTTCTTTCTTTAGTGTGGATGGCTAGAGCCTGATCATCTTCTCTAAGTAGAGCTTCTCTATTAGCTACTCTAGCTTCTTCTTGAATGCAATCTTCCTATACTATGTCAAACTTCATACTTTCTTTTCTGGCACAGAGTCTGTATGAATGAGTCCCAAAGTCCAGTGAGACCATTAAGAACATTCATAACTAGTTCATCCTCATCAAGGGTGTCTCCAATAGCACTTAATTTCTTATGAATTGGGAAACCCTTGTGAAGTAATCTTGAATTGATTATCCTTTACTCGTCTTGGTGACCTTCAGTTGAGATCTCAGATTCCTCTTTCTGATGATGTTCCTTCCCTCATACATTTCGGAAAGTGCATCATACATCTGCTTTGGTGTCTTCTTAGATGTCACTTGAGGGATCATGTGATATTTAATAGAATCAACGATGATCCCCATTGTCTTGATTAGGTCTTGTTCATGCTTCTCCATAGCTTCAACTTCTGTTGGTTCTACAACTTCACCCTTTATGTACTTCTCAAGGCCATTCTCTCTGAGAATAAGACCAATGCTATAATTCCATGCTAGGAATTTTCCTATGCCTTCCAATTTGTCCTCAAGCTTAGTGCTTGGGGCCATCCTATCTAGTAGGTCACTAAAAATTGAAATTTCTCAAAATGAAAATCTAACCTTACCAGGAGATGTGCATGGATGAGGTGAGTTGGTTGGTCCAATTGATTTCTGGAGATCCTTAATCTTCACCCTTCAAATTCTACTTGCGAGGTTGCATCTCTGTAGAATTTTTGGTTCTGGTTTTTTGCAGTTTTCTAGTTCATGGCCAAACTAGGGTTTGGATTTCCCAGAGATTCAACCACCCAAAAAATTTGATCCTGGGCTCAATAGATGCGCTCTATGGAGGTGCAAATTTCTATGCAAGCAGATCTTTCGAATTCCAAATTTTTTAGAAACCCTAATTTCTTCCAGAGAGGGAGGAGAGAGAATTTCACCTTATGAAAGTTGTCATATTCAAGCTAGCTCTGATACCATGTTAATATTTCATATTCTAGACTAGATATCATTACTGTTCAATCCAAATTCAAAACAGTAGCATATGAAAAATCACTGAAAGAAACAACGGTCACAAGATAGACACAATATTTATCTTGGGAAACCCTCAAGGGGAAGAAAACCCAGCAAACCCTCTGTATAAGATGTATAAGATATAACCCCAAAACTTGTATTCTCCTCCCCGTTTTTATGAATCTCTCTCTCTCCTATGCGTTACACAAGTGAGTGAGTTTTTGTTCAAATAAGAAGCACATCTCTTCTATTTATACACATTAAGCCAACTAACTTTTACCCTAAACAAGTCGGCCCCACTAAATTGTCTAGGCTGAATTCATCTAGGAAGACTCAAAACAATATTTTATATTATTCATTAGGGTACTAATGACCTGAATTACAATCGAGGCTTTACCTAATGACTCTACATTGACCAATTACAATAGTAACACCCCGACGGAAGAATA
Source organism: Pseudotsuga menziesii (assembly GCA_001517045.1). Classification (NCBI taxonomy): domain Eukaryota; kingdom Viridiplantae; phylum Streptophyta; class Pinopsida; order Pinales; family Pinaceae; genus Pseudotsuga; species Pseudotsuga menziesii. The sequence goes on along the minus strand of LPNX010407737.1, from coordinate 69,800 downwards.
ATAACGTCTCCCTTGGGTTACATCAGTAAAATACATTTAGAATATTCTTTGAAGTTACAATACTTCAACATGAGAGGGCTTGTTGGATGCAGAATTAAATTTTGCATCCAACGAGTACCCACAGTGCATACTTTTACCCGTTGCACCAAAAACAAGAAATAAATGAAAAAATGTGATGATGACATCATCATCACATTTTTTTAGATATTTCTTATTTTTGGGGTAGCAGGGTCTATCAAAAGTATCATCATCATGTTTTTTTAGGTATTTATTTTTTTGGGGGTAGAAGGGTCTATCAAAATTATGCGGTGTGGGTACTCATTGGATGCAAAATTTAATTATGCATCCAATGAGCACTCCCGCTTGAAATTTGAGTAAAAACACAGGGATATATGTTGAAAATACGAACAAATAGGGTAGTTTTTTTATGACAAATATGTCAAGTCAACCATTATGGTTGACTCATTTTATTAAAATACTATTGGTTATTGAATTCCAACTCACAAGAATTTATTGTTGATTCATTTTCTTATAAGGCCCATTTTAGACCCCAAATTTCCTCTAATGTCAATCTTACAAGAGAGATCCACCCCACATATGCTTCACAGGTTTACAATACAAAAAATATGGAATATCACAAGATAATCCCAAAGACTCTCCTTCACCTCTATTCTATACCAAGAGGTATGGAAGAATAACATCCCAAAATACCTATGGGATATTTTCCACCTCTTTATATAATGAATGGTAATAGAAGCATATTACTCCATGATGCATGTGGGATAACTCATTTTACATAATATTAGAGTTATTTATGTCTTTCATTGCTAGACAAGACATCTTATGACATCATACTATACATCATTACACATGTAATATTAAAATTACATTCCAACAATTAAAAAATCAAAAAATAAGAAATTTATTTTGTACTATAGTAGTAAACTTATGATGTTATGAACATATGGTACTTAAATTCGGAATGGTGACTTGAATCATAGGTTTTCAAGGTGATACTATAGTTATACTTAAAAATGATATACATTATATCACATTTCAATAGTTGATTGAGTAAGGATTTCATATTCCATGTTAACAACCATGGATATCTCTTTTTTCTCTGTACTTATCTTTTAGGTGTGGAGAAACGTATCACAATTTAAAATTGATTTTCAAATCCAACTTCAAAATTGTTTCTTTAAACTAATTACCACCATTAATAGTGAAATAATGGTTAACACATAGTGGAAATAGTATCAATATACTATTATTTTGTTGCTAATTTATTAATTTGTAGATACATAAATTATCAAATGATTTTGGGGTTAATTTCTAGGTACATAAATGATCAAATGATTTTGGGGTTGTTCAAATGGTTTTTGAAAAATTAAACAAATTTGTAGTCATTCAAATAATTGGAGTGCATCTCTATCAATGATAATAATAAAAAATGAAAATCCAAATTCGACAATGGAAGGCTACCCCATCTTAGTGTCTTACTTTCAATGAAAACATTCAAAAATTACAATTAATGAAATATAAAAACACTTTCAGTTCACTCAATCCGAAAATATATGAATCCACGTGAAATTCAGGCATAGACATTATAATATATCTCTAATCTCGCCTTTCTATTCAAAATCTCGACTTTTCCACTTGAAGATGTGCATAAGAAACCTTGTTTACAAGTACTGGCATGCATACATGTTGTCTTGTTGTCTTGCTCACATAATTCCATATAAGCTATAGAATGCATTTTGATTGGTAGGATGTTAAGTGTTAACTAAAATTGAAAATTCCATATCTCTTTCACTTTTGAAAATTCCATATCTCTTTCACTTTTCTATAATAGACAAGGACAATATGCTCATATTTCCTACATCAAGTGTCCAAATAAACAAGTAAGAATTTAATATCACCATAATCCATGTTCCAATATACCATTATGCAGTAGATACTCAATATATGTAATGACATGTTAATATTTTAGTTTTCCAAAGAAATGATCAAATTAAAAAGGAAATTCAATAATACAAGTTGTCAACATAAGAAAATTAATATCTTCAAAGTACATTGCAAAAAAATGAAGATCCACAGGTAATTAGTACAAGTTTCCATGTTGTGAAAATATCCCCAAATAGGATAAGATCATTTTATAATATTCAAGTAACAAACATAATGTATGAGTGGAAAGGAAACTCTTGAAATCTACAATCTATATAGATATGAGTGAAAATGAATGAAAAAAGTGAGGAAGCGTGACCCAAAAAGATAAACACTAGAAAAGAGAGAATCTCTACTCAACATTAGAAATAGAGATTGAAGTAAAGGAGGGAGGATATCCATGTGCATCCCCATCAATCATCATGAGTACAAGTGTAGTACTTGATAAATTCCTTTGGAGACTCAAGAACTTGGGGCTAAGAGGGCTTGGTTGGGTTCTTGGAGGATCATAGGGGAAATTAGTTGTAGGTCTCCTAACACAAAAGTAAAACATATTACAACTAAGAACGAAATCTTCATTAGATTTTTATTACACACATGCATACCAACAAGAAGGAAAGAAGGCTGGTGTGCATTCATTGACACATAAATTGTGAGAAGACACCATAGTACTAGAAAAATATGATGGCCCAGGGATTCACATGAAACAATATATAATTTTGTATTTGACCATTTTAGCATGGTATTTTTTATTCCCTTATATTTCGCTTATCTTTTGTGGATCTATTGGATATCATTGTAAGTAGCATGGGGAACTAATTACCAACTGAACCAAAGATTCATTGTTTCATCTAAAGTTTGAATAATAAAAAGTGTTGAACTCAACAAGTGCAACACACTGAGGGCTATTGTATTGCTCATTCTTCCTTTCTTCTTTGGTAGAGTTAAAGGATGATGCAATATATTCTCTGTCTATCTAGTTGCAAGGATGATTAGAGAAAAGAGGGAAATAAGTATTCAAAGCAAGAAATCGCACTCCTAGCATTCATCGTAATTTCATAGCAAATATTAAATATATGAGAGGATATATGGGCCTTAAATTTTGTAAGAGCAATTATAATTACATATTCATTGTACCAAGCATCCACAATGTGTTGGGATTATTATTAATCCTCCCTTTGACCACATAGTCTAATTATCTATTTTCCTAGCTTATGAGGTTTTCATCACTCCACTAGTGCATGGGGGACACACCTAGGGGACATCTGCTACTTACTGCACCTGATTGCATGAGTTTAGGTGCCCCAGGGACCAATCCCTAAAATTTAGGAACCCACTTTGAGTGCCACCAACAGACTCCAGTAGTTGAATCTAGTAGGTATCCAGTTAATTCTAGTTATGCTATGATCCCCATCAGTTAGATCACAGGCCAGTGTCTCTAGCTCCATTTTCCATGATTCAGGGGAAGTAGGGCACATTTCCCCACCTAGCTTCATCAGTTAACTGAGTATTAGACGAAATTTCAATTTAAAATGGGCCTTCCAAAAATAATACAAATTCCATGTCATCATGTATTATCCAATCAAAATTATTTAAAATTAAAAAAGGGAGCACCTCTTAAACAAATTTTTAATATAAATTTAGGGATATGTATCATTAAAAAAACTACTTTTGTGTTCGTATTTTCGACATATCTCCTTGTGTGTTTACTCAAATTTCGACCGGGATAGCTCGTTGGATGTGGAATTAAATTATGCATCCAACAAGTACCCACTCGACATACTTTTGATGGGGCCCGATACCCCAAAAACAAGAAATACCTGAAAAAATGTGATGATGATGCATCCAACGAGCTCTCCCGATCTAAATTTGAGTAAAAACACAGGGAGATATGTTGAAAATACGAACAAAAAAGTATTTTTTTCTTCTCTTCCTACAAAATTAATAGATATTATTTTATTATTTTAACTATTATTTTATTAATTTCCCTTAGGAGGCCCATTTTGAGTTGAAATTTCCTCTAATGGTGAACTATTTTAGTGATCTAGAGTTGCATTAGTGAGTTTGGTGGTGATTTTCCCACACTGAATTATCTCTGGAGTTAGTCTAGGTTTGGTAGGTTCAAATCCTATCTTAGGAATTCAAATTCTCTTATATGTATAACCATTGTATTACAAGTTAATTATTGATTTATGAATATAATCATATAATTCCAATTTTGTCTCTATGTGTGTACAATTTTTCCATGAGTAATTGATTGGTCTATGATAAATTCTTCTTTGTCTTCTGCAGCCTTCTCTTCTCATTTGAATTCATGTAGGTTGGTGATCATATGCTTCATTGAATTTAACATGGTATCAGAGCGGGTATCCATCCCTACCTCGAACCTCAGAAACTTGTATTGATGCACCAGAAGCCACTAGATTTCCACATAATTCCTGGAATTATTACATTGCTCCCACTGGATTCTATCCAGAGAAGTTTATCCAGGTGTGATGCACTCAGAGAAAGTGCACATGTCGAAGTGAAGAGTGTTTGAGATAAATTAATTTGAATTGATTTGTTTTGCAGTGTTTTTGCAGGTACATTCAAATAATTTCTAAAGAATCGTTTATCAATAGCTATGAAATGGAGAATTCAGCAGCTCTGACTCCCATAATCCTTACACCCTTTAATTAACTTGAGTCAAGGGTAGATATGCAGATTTCCTTGCACAACAAAGGTCTATACAAGATGACCATGGGAAGAGCAGTCGAACCCCTGCAGTGTATTGAAAAATTGAAGCATCTGGATAGGCTTGATGAAGATTTTGGCTACATGTGTATCCACATCTCCAGGGAGTTGTTGTTCCATCTTGATGGACTCAAGACTCCAAAAGAAGTATGGGATCCTTGTTTGGAAAATATGATGAGATGAGAGGCCATATCTTGGAGAATGAGTTGATAGCACTACAATGCAATAACTTCAAAACTATACAACACTTTTTCTCAAAATTCAAATCATTGGTCATGTAATGCAAGCAATGCGGGATTGAGAAGAAGGACGAGCAATTGGTGCTCTCCATACTAAGCAAACTTGGCCCATAATTATCAGTGTTTGTATCTACCTTTCACTCTGGGAGACTGACTACCCCTAATTGGTTTTATTAATCAATTATTATTTTTTTGCATTTAGATTGTATGGGTGACCTTTGGTCTTAGTTTCCAGGGCCCAGGTTGTCCAAATTTAGGATTAAGGGGGGGTGTTGGGATTATTATTAATCCTCCCTTTGAAAACATTGTCTAATTGTCTATTTTCCTAGCTCAGGAGGTCTTCATCGCTCCACTAGTGCATGGGGGACACACCTAGGGGACATATGCCACTTACTACACCTAATTGCATGAGTTTAGGTGCCTTAGGGACCAATCCCTATAATTTAGGAACCCACTATGAGTTCCACCAATAGTCTCCATCAGTTGAATCTAGTAGGTATTCAGTTAATTCCAGTTATGCTTCGATCCCCATCAGTTATATCACTCCCAGTGTCTCTAGTGCTAGTTTCCATGATTTAGGGGAAGTACGGAACATTTTCTCACCTACCCTAATCAATTAGTTGAGTGAACTTTTTTAATGATCTCATTAGAGGAAATTTGAGGTCTAAAATGGGCATCCTTAGGAAAATAATAAAATAATAGTTATTAATTTTGGAGGAAGAATGAAAAAAACTACTTTTTTTGTTCATATTTTCGACATATCTCCCTGTGATTTTACTCAAATTCTGAGCGAAAGAGCTCGTTCAATGCGGAATTTAATTCTGCATCCAACGAGTACCCACACTGCATATTTTTTACGGACCCCTCTACCCCAAAAATAATAAATACCTAAAAAAATGTGATGATGACATCATCATCACGTTTTTCAGGTATTTCTTATTTTTGGGGTAGTGGGGTCTGTCAAAAATATGCAGTGTGGGTACTCGTTAGATGCGGAATTAAATTCCGCATCCAACTAGCTCTCCCACTTAGAATTTGAGTAAAAACACAGGGAGATATGTCGAAAATACGAACAAAAAAAGTAGTTTTCTTTTATGACAAATATGTCAATTCAACCATTATGGTTGACTCATTTTATTGAAATTCTATTGGTTTGTGAATTCCAACTCACAAAATTTATTGTTGGTATGTTTTCTTATAAGGCCCATTTTAGACCCCAAATTTCCTCTAATGAGAGTTGCATTAGTGAGTTCCAGTGGTGATTTTTCGACATTGAGTTAGCTCTAGATTCAGTCCAGGTTGGTAGATTCGAATCCTATCTTAGACATTCGAATTCTCCTATATGTATAACCATTGTATTACATATTAATTACCGATTCATGAATAGAATCATATTATTCCAATTTTTTCTCTATGTGTCTACAATTTTGCCATGAGTAATTGATTAGTCTATTCTAAATTCTTCTCTCTCTTCTCATTTGAATTCATGCAGGCTGATGATCCTATGCTTCATTGAATTTAACACAATGTATCTTCTATAGATGCAAAGACCAAACTTAATTGTAAGAGACATGTTGCACTTCATTCCTTTCTTTAATATATTTAGGGAGAATTCCAAATATGAGAAATCTAAAGTAGAAACAACTTTCTTGCAATAGCTAGCAGATTTGAGGAAAACCCTATTGAGGAATTATCTTCTACTAGTTTTCTCTATGGATTCATTTTTCTTTTTCTCTTCGATATTTTATGTAGTACTAGCAATAGAAGTACTAATGCTAAAAATACTCCCACAATTCCAAACACAGTAACTATTTTGATAGTTCTTGATGCTTTCTCTAACCTTTGTGGATTAACTTCAATTGCAGTTGCAACGTTTTTTCAATATGAATATGGATGTTGGTGTTGCATCTTGATACCAATCAGTTCTCTACAAACCTTATAGTTCTCTTTTGGATTACTACGAAGATAAGACACGGGGGAAACTTTCTAGTCAAAAGATACAAAGAGATATCAAAAAAATAAAACTTACTCTTGCAAGTGATATTTTGGGGAAAAGATGCATTGAAGAAATTCACACTTAAGTTGTTGTAGGAAATGTTGGGTAGAAAATGAAGCAAAGGCATTTACCCATATGAAAAATCAATAGTGGCTAGTCACTAATTAGTAATACCGAAAATTGAGTTTTATTAAATTTCTACATATTCTAGACAAATCATCCTTTGAATTTATGTATCACCTATTGGGTTTGTAACTATAGATAGCTCCACAAGCCCAAAAAAAAGGAGCTAACTGGGGAGCCTCTCATAAATACGAAATCAAATAATTATTGACTAGCTCTTGCTACAGGGAACAACTAAAAAATAGGGAGATATAATGAATTCATAAGGCCTGGGAAGGACAAGGATAAAGGCATGGGTACCAATCTTTGGGAAATAAGTGGAAATAAAGTGGCATTCAAGAGTGGGAGATTGGAATTGGTGAGAGGCCAGAAGGTCGAGGCTAAAGGCCAGGGCTTAAGGTTGAGGCCCAAGGCTCATTGTCCACACTTATAGTAGCATTTATCAATTGGACCCATTTTATATAATATCCCTTAATTACCTCTTTGTCATTGGAAGATAACCTCATCTTTGTTTTCCTAATAACATGCCATTTTAGATTAAAATCATAAGAAATATGAAAGTGTTATTTAGTTTATTCCATCACCCATGTATAAAGTATTATAATCGTTGAGATAGGTTGGGATCTACTTTATATGTGATCATTTTAATCATCGCATGCAATCATTATTTACATATATTTCACCTAGATGTGAGTTATAGGTATCTACATATTGGCTCATATCACACTAGTTTGACTGTCATTGTTGTTATGGGAGTGAACTCAATAGTTACAAGTTTCTTTTCCTATATCTATGTAGGATGACCCTATAATATCATGTTATAGTGTGAGCCTTGTGTCTCTACAAGTAATTATGCGCAATGCCCCACATAATAAGAATAGCAACATCAACAAAAACAACTACTACTATAACTAAAGAGATAATATGAAAATTAAAATAACAATAATAATGGTAAGGATATAAGAATGAATAATAATGTAATAATAATGATGATGATGATATAATAATATTAATAAAGAAATAAAAAGCAAACTAATAACACTATATCAACTAACAAAGAGGAATTAAAATAAATAAAATAAAGATAAATGGAGTCATTGAGGGAAATTGATAAAATATTTAAAGAGAAGGGAGGAAGTGGTGAGATGCCATTTTTTCCTTGGTGGGGATTGGGCTCCATGTTGGAAGGAAAGCACGGCATAGTTTATTGTTTGATAGATCAAGGGGTCTCAGTCTCTTACTGAAGCGTTTCGTTGGGAGGAGATTCGTCCCCCAAATTCTAGTTGATTGTGTTAGTTATTGTTGTAGAAAATTGTTTAGTTGGAGTTATTGGATGTGACAATCAAGGATCTTCAATAAGTTAAATATTTTATCACTAATTTCAAGGAATCTCTCCATCCTTATTTTGTTTTTGGAGCATGTATTCATTTTGTTATCTATATTATTTCCTTTTATTTGTATTGTAATATAGATCCTAGTATTATATCTTAATATCCTAGTTATGTTTGTGTCAATTAGATGTTGATTGAATGTGATCTTACATATGGTATCGGAACCTAGTTACTACTCTGAGTGACCTCAAGAAAATGCTTAATTTATGTTAGCTCTTTGCCTTTCATAATTTGAAAAATTGGTCTTATAATTTATTTAATCTAGTTCTTGATAGGGTGAGGTCAATTATTTGATTTTGATGACTTAATCAAATTTTACAATATTTGTGGCAATCATTGGGCCGTATGTCTATCACAATAATTTTGAACTAGTACAATCCCTATATGTGCACAAGGGTTTGTTTAAGGTGAATTCTTACTCTCACTTATGGCCATTAATTTTACGATTTGTATCGATAAGCATACATCAATGTCTTGACAAGGCCCACTAATTGGTAGATGCCACATCCCAAGTTGTCGCTCTATTATATTCGGTCATATGATATGTTTCATACCCTTAAAATGAAAATCCAAGGAATGTTGACCACACAGAGAAGATCCACCTAACCTTCCCATAAATATTATTCCATCACACCTTCCATTTCGACGCAAACTTCTGACCAAAAAGAAATCAAATTAGAAGGGTAGCATAAATACATACATAGTCCCTAGGGTGTAGACCAATTGGTGATAAGGTGCATTGTTAAGGCTCTCCTTGTGACATTGTGGGTTCAAACCTAGAATGGAACATGTACCCATGTAGGGGCAGTGTGATTGCACTTGGGGGTATAGTGGTAGTAGACAGAAATCAACCTCTTGTCATGCGAATATGAGCACTGCCCCAGTCATCGATTCCTCTAGACAAAAAAATGCATACATATTTCATGACTAGAATTGAACACAAGCTTCCTGGAAGAATTACCATGTAGAGAATAATTCAAGGGCATGGATTAATAATTCATTGTACTTGAATCTTAGCTTTCATGATTTTCATAAATATATTTTGAACTGAGAATATGTAGAATCCCATGGTCTTACTATTATGTGTTAACACATCCATTTGAACTTAAACCCACATTCACTGCTTAAAATCCATGGACCTTATCTTGTATTCTATCATAGCAATTGTCTATCTAAAACAACATGAAATTTGTTCTCTATTCTTAAGTCTTACTATCGACATAATAACAAAATGCCAAAACATATAGTTGCATCTTAAGTCTTACTACCTACATAATAACAAAATGCCAAGACATATAGTTGCAAAAGGTCAAGGATGGAAATGATCTTCCCAAACCAAGGAACCATGACCAAATTTATTAACCAACAAGTATAAATATCTTCTAATATGAGTAGTAATAGAAGTTATCCAATATCTTACCATGATTATGTTAAAATACTTTAAAATTAAAGAAACACTACTCAATATTTTGATTATTGACCCTAAATTTTTTTATTGCTACCCGCATTGATCCACTGGCATTAGGCTTTAACAAAATCCAATGGAGTTAGAGAAGTAACATGAAAACAATAAATTTGGAGGCAATAAATTGAATAGTTTGGCTGAATGCATATTTCCCTATTATTATTTTTAAAATATAGTTTCGATTCATTCAATTTATGGTTGAGTGAGTCCCAATTCAAATATAATTCGTTAATGATATATTCCTTTTGAAAAAGCAAGTGTTGGTTCTATAATTATGAAATACGTTTATTAAGATTTAAAAACATATAAAACCTATTGGCAAAACAAAACAATAATCACACTTGGAATTTGACTAGTGCTACACATTTCCAAATACTGCCAATTGGGAGGAGAAGATTTTAAGGAGGTATATTTTGAATGAATTGTTTTCATATGGAAATATGCACGGGAAACCTAGCAATACTTCCCCACATTAGTGGATGGTAGAGGTGGTAAACCGTCGGCCATCTCGCAGAAGGCCTAACCCCAAAGGACTCAAGGCTCGAACCCGTGACCTCTCCCCAAACCGAGAGAGTGTGTGCATGTCTTACCAATTGAGCTAACCCTTAAGGCTATATTTTGAATGAATTTAGAACCTTAATTGATAACTATCTTGACTATTTAATCAAAGACATAGTTAAATATAATAAATATTATTATTATTATATTAGAATGTAAATCATTTGATACTCTTACCAAGATTTGGGGTACCGATTCATTAGTATCTTTGAACGAGTGCATCCAATGAAAAAAAAAAAAAGATAATTATGAAGCCAAAATAAGCTCCATGAAAATCATGTTTGTCTTTATTTGTTTACATAATATTGCCTAACAATTAAAAATATTGATAATTACGAAGCCAAAATAAGCTCTATGAAAATCATGTTTGTCTTTATTTGTTTACATAATATTGCCTAACAATTAAAAATATTAGCTTTCATTTGTATCCCATAGAAGTAATTGATCATCTTTATAGGGCACCTATGACCACCGGCACATTTCACACTACCCAAGTTTAAAGTTCTATAATTTTTCCTTTATCGTCATTAATGATTACGCATAATTGCTTGAGCGTTTTTTTTACTTAGGTGAACTTAGGGAAATAATAGCGTACTAAGTCCATGGCTCATTGCATGCATCTCAAATGTAGTATTATTACTTAGGTAATGTCTTCATAATTATGTTAAATGTGTTTATTCAATGAACATCTTGTCTCCCCACTGTAGCAGATTTATCGTTTGTCGAACCAATTAAATTTTGTCATGCATCAATTGTGTTTCTCGTCTACCATCCAGTTAAAAACTAACACATATTGTCATGTTACAAACATTTCCCTCACCATCTCCTCTAGTGTTATTGATGGCTAATAAAAATAGAGTTCAGGTGGAGGAACAAAAGGCTATATGTGTTTAGGTTCATGTTCACATTTGTGATTAGGTTCAGGTTCACATTTATATATGTTTAGGTTTGATTCCTGCAATGAAAGAAGAGGTTGCGCCTATAAAGGTATTTGATACTTCTACGTTTGAGCATGGAAAAAATATTGAAGTTGAGGATCGATGTTGTCAGGGCCTTGATGTTGCAGAACAATTCTTAAAAAAAAACTAAAATTTATACTTCAACGTGTTATCTCTTCTTGTCAGAGGGAGAATTTCATCGCGAAGTGGTGGACAGACTCGCAACATAAACATTTGGATGCTTTGTCTATTTTCGATTGATTGAACAGGGACTCAGAGATTTCAAGTCGTGGGAGTCAAATTCTTGGTCTAGTTGGAGGGAGTTCAATTGAAGAGGTGTCGAGAAGCTTTGAAGCTGCTCGAGAAAATGGTCATTTGTTGCATCAATAATGGTGGTGCTTTACAGGGAAGGAGAATCTATACTAGGATGTGTACGAAGATTGTGACGATGAAGAATGACACCATTTTTCTTTGAATATATTTCTCCTCTTACATTGTCTAGTTGATTGGAATTGGAATTCAGGTGTGTTTCAAATATGCATATGTTGTCTTCAATTGTTTTCATGGATGGGATGGATTGATCTAGATTGTAACTCTTCAATATTTCCTTTAGCAATGCAAAACACTATTTCAGGCCCATATATTACATTTGCATGAGTAGTCATTGTTTATGATTCATGTGGTATAGTGTATTTATAATGTTATTAATTTACATTTGGAATGCAACACAAACCATGACATGTACATAATTTCCAGGATTAAGCTTGGGCGGAGGCCAAGTAGGCTTTGAATGCAAACAATAGAACGCAAGCCATTGGTTGTTTTACATAGTTGCATGGGAATTATTCTTGTAAGTTGGGGAACATGTTTCTTCATGCTTGGGAACTAGGAGATAGAATGGAATGTTTAAATTAGAGGGAAGAGTTCAAAGAACTTAGAGAATGTTTTGGGACGTTTGCGGTTAAGTCTATTCCACCTTCATCACATAAATCATTCTAAATGTTTCCAACAAGTTGGGATAATGTGTGTTCTTTACCACCCCAAAACAATGTCAAATAAATATATTTTAAGTACATCACTTCTTGTTGACTTCATAAATGATCAAGAAGGCTTGAAAACCCTAAAACATCATTTTAACAATAAAAAGTTCAATTAAAACATATGAGAATATAAACTTGTTAATAATTGGAGCATGTTATGATAAGTACATCACTTCTTGTTGGCTCCATAGGTGACAAATAAGACTTGAAAACCGTAAGACATCATTTTAACAAAAATATTTCCCTTTCTAACATTGGTTGTTTAACATAGTTGCATGGGAATTATTCTTCTAAGTTGGGAAACATGACATCCTCATGCTTGGGAACTAGGAGTTAGAATGAAATGTTTGGATTGGGTGCGAGGAATTACAAGAACTTAGAGAATGTTTTACGAGCTTTGTGGTCAAGTCGATTCCACCTTGATCACATTAATCATTCTAAATGTTGCCAACAAGTTGGATAATGTATGTTACCTACCACGTTAACCCCAAAACAATGTCAAAAAAATACATTGTAAGTACATCATTTCTCTTTGACTTCATAAATGATCAATAAGGATTGAAAACCCTAAAATATCATTTTAACAACTAAAAAGTTCAATCAAAACATATGGGAACATACAGTTGTTAATAATTGGATAATTACATCACTTCTTGTTGGATCCATAAATGACCAATAACACTTGAAACCCCTAAAACATCATTTTAACAATAAAAACTCCAATCAAAACATATGACAACATAGACTTGTTAATAATTGGACCATGTTTATGAATAATGATTTTTCACATTGGAAACACAAGCATAGTGATATTTGAGTTTCCCTCATATTTGAATGGTTGATTACTTCTTTCTTTCTTTTTTGGGTTTGACTATTGTGTTAAAACTAACATTTTATGATCGGTTACTTATTTTTCCTCTTTCTTCACTCTCTCCACTTATTTTTCCTCTTTCTTCACTCTCTCCCCCAATTAATGATTAGAGCATGTCATAAACTCATGATGTGATTTTTTATTCTTGAAACACATAATTTGATATTTAATTTTTTCCTAGTATTTGAATGGTTGGTGACTTAAAAAAAATGTGTAACAACTAACTACAATTATCAAATGGAATTTTCAAATTTCAATATAGAGTGTTTGTGAATGGTAGATTATAGCAAATCAAATTTTAAAATTTCAATGTAGAGTGGTTGTGAATGGTAGAGAAAATGTGAATGGCATCATATTGTTTTTAATATTTTTTTGAATACTAGAAGTCATTATGATTGAATTCATTGAAACACCTTTGCAGGGGATGATTCAGGATCGTGAGTTCAAATTAGGGCCCTAGGAGAGTAGAGTGTAGTCTGAGCATGGTGATCAGATGGCCAATGTTTCCTCCATTTTGTAGTAACAAGGTGATCCTTTGTGGAATAATGCAAGATTTTGACATCACACATCAATATTTTTTTATTTTTCCTCCATTATGCAAGGTTTTGAATCTTTTGATTGGGTTTTAGGCTCGTCCGTTTAACAGATAAGCAGTGACATTAAAAAATAAAATTTAGTCACTAACATAAGAAAAAAATGTGTTTTAGGTCAGATAATACCAACTCTTATGAAGATTAATATGTTTAACACCAAACCTTCAGCCATGATGAATGATGCATCGAATAAACATGGCATGGTTAAATCAATGCTCAAATGATACATGCAGGTGTTGTTTAATTGCTGCTGAAATGGGGATTTAGTTTGTGCAACCACTAGAGCTTACAGTTGAGAGGTGAAGCCACCCAGTTTGTAATTAGTTCCTTTGTGGCAATAAAACAATAGTGGTTTCCTATAAGATATCAGTATTCATGTTAATAACATCTACTTATTTGGTGAAATTTGAGCCTATTTCTTCAAAAAATGCGAAATGGATCCTTCATTCTTGAACAACATGTGCTCTATCTTAAATTAAAAGGTTATTTTGTCAAATTATTTGTTTGTCTAGGAAATATTCCTTCTCCACACCAATATTTAATCAAGCCCACAAATATCTATTTGGTGTTTCCTTATAAATACCCAGGGAGCACGCCTCTGCACCTCGTTGCTCGAGGAGATTGCTTGGATTCTGTGCGAGAATTGGTGATTGACCACCTTCATCAAGATGCATATGGATGAGAACTTGTTTAATCGTTTCTCGGGATTTACCTCATTACCTGTATTTACTTTTAGAGTTGACTATATATTTAGTTTATTTATAAATAGGATTATTGTAATAGAAGAGAAAAAGATAAAAAATTTCCAATTGAGAAATTGCCATAGACTACTAATTAATGTGTTTTACTTGGTAGGTGCATCCCATATGATGTAGCCCTTAAATACAAACACTTTTCCTATGAAACCTTACTGAATCTCAGTACTACGGAGCCATTGATTCGGCCTTCACCATGGAAATTCATAAGTCAACTCAACCCAGAGGCTATTCTCTTGTTGGAAAAGGCCCTCAAGGAGGCCAATCAAGCAAGGGAGAAAAACATTTTGTTTGGAGATGCCTCTTCAGTGTCTTCTTATACTAATCAAGATTAAAATAAGAAGATAACATTGAAGATAATATTTTTGGTGTGTGTACTTGTTTCTCATCTCAATTTTTTGTTGATTGGCCATAATAAAATTAAAGGCACATGAAATCATTTTGGCTCCTCTACATATTAGACCTCTGAATAACTTCAAACATATCACTTAAAGTTCAATTCATATGTATATAATCATGATGATGTATAAAATTACCCTTTGTGCCTTCAATTTATCCCATGTAACTAGTGACAATTTAATATTCCATCTGCCTTCATGTAACTAGAACTTATGGAGCCAAAATTATTTCAAGTGCCTTCAATTTGATTCTATCTCCACTGTGTAACTAAATGATATGATATGTAGTTAATGTTCAAAGGATTTTTCTATACATCAGCATGATTATATTTAATTGTGAATTGAACTTTAAATGATATATTTGAAGTTTGCTAAGTACATACTTATCTACTAGATGTACAACAACTTTTAGAATTTATGGATCCAAATCAGTTGTATGTGTGTTTGCAAGCTTTGTGAAAGTTGAACATTGCTCAATAATAGACAGTAAAATGGGGCTTCCAAAGACTTTAAAGGATTGTTCATTTTATACAGATCGTCATGATTATATTGATATATGAATTGACATATAGTTTATGGAGAAAGAGGAACTTGTTACTTTGTCTCGCCATGAGATTTTTTTATTGATGTATTCAACATTATTAGATTGATATGACTCTTTTATTTCAACCATCGCATTTGCATGATAATTTGCATGATATTACAGTTACAAAGTTTGTAGATGTATATTGACTTTATAAGTTTGCATAATATCAATGTTGTTAATTTTGAGAATATATATTTGGACTTCACAAGTTACACAGTATCCTGGTTGCAAAATTTAAGGGTGAATATTTGTCTATCAAAATTTACATAACATCAAGCTTGTGAATTTCAAATTATGACTAATCAAGTTTACATAACACCATAGTCACAAAGTTTCAAGTGTGTATTTGGTCTTTATAGGTTTACATGATATCATTTTTTTAGTCTGAGGATGCATATTTAAGCTTCACAAGTTCACATAACTGTAAGTTTTAAACCTGTGCAGAGAAGCAAAGCATACAGATTCTTTAAATCAAAATAGAGATTACACCACACCATTCACACATAAAACATAGAGATTTATCCTGGAAACGCTTAACCGAGAAAACCAACAAACCTTGGAGCCACACCTCCTATTTTCTCATTCCCCTTATGAATCCATCACAATACAAAATATAGGTATTTAGCGGCATCCAATACACTAACTCGTTAACCCGTATTAGAAAATAGAATCGAATCCCTTAACAGGGATTAAATTACATATTTTTAGAAAAATTCCCAAAAATAGTAAAAAACAACCCAAAATTTTTGGCGAGTGCAAACAGGGATCATAAGGCACGCCTCCCCCACACACGCACATGCAAAGAATATAACATATACCCAACAATAAAATCACAATAATGTATGCATATTTTGAATTTATAAATTTTATAGCATCATACATTTGCATTATATTAAGGTTGTAATATTTAAGATGCTCTTTTAAACTTTAGAAGTTATAAAATTTTGAGGATGCATATTTAACCAAAGATAAATGTTTTAAAATTTGAGGATGCATATTTAGACTTAATATGTTCACATAACATTAAGGTTGTAGGTTGTAAATTCTAAAGTTTCATATTTTAACCTAATTTCAAGGTTTTAAAGTTTGAGAATACACATGTAGACTTTGTGAAATTTTAGAATGCATATGTAGAATTAACAAATTTGCAGAACATGAAGGTTGCATATTGTAAAATTCAAGGATAACATCAAGGTTGTGCATTGTTTCTAAAATGAAAGGATGCATGCTATATTTAATAAGTTCTCATAACATATAGGTTTGCAAATTTTGTGGATGCGTATGTGGACTTCACAAATTTGCATAACATCATCGACTTCGTAAGTTTGCACAACATCAAGGTTGTGAAGTTTGAGAAGATAGCTTCTAGATTGAAATCATTTTGGTGACTTGTTTGAATATCCATTATTGGTTGATCAAACTCAACATATAGATTAAATTTCATATGTATATCTGATGACCCTAATGACAATGAATTTTGTAGTTCATTTTGGTTATGTTAGAAATTATATCCCTTCAAGTGTCTCCAGGATTGATATCTATTCAAAACTATTTAAAAAATATCTTATTGTAAGATATGAGTAGTCTTTGAAAACCACATAAAGTAAGCCATTCTCAATATTCCCACACAAAGGATTATTAAAGGAAATAAGTATTCTTTGAAAAAACACCTACACCAAACCATTCTCAATATTGGCATCTTTAACTCCTATTAAATTTTACACGAGTAGTCTTTAAAGAAAACCTAGAAACAAAGGCATTCTCAATCTTCACATCGTTAATGTGCCTTCAATTTAATTTCATCGTTGGTTTACTTAATAATTGGTAGTAATTACTGGACTACTAGAGGTTTACTTAATTGATAATGCTTATTAAAGGGTCATGGTTGTTCAAGGTTTCTTTAATAATTTATATTTCAATCTTCTTTGGTAGGATGAAACTCCTTTGATTGTGATTCCAAGGATGACTTTGAATTTGAGAGCCAAATTGGATTGGCATTCTTTGGCATAGAGGCAAAATATTGTCTTGTTTAAAGTATTGTCGATAAGTTGATTGGTTAATGCGATGAAAATTATAATTACAATTTTAATAAAGTGTCTTGTAACTTGATTCTTCTTGATATTAGGTTTAATATTTTCCTATTTTACTCTATTGTTTATGTCTTCATCACATAATTGCAATTACTCATAATGTATTGATCTGGTAATAAGTCCTATATATTATCTTGCATGCTAGAGGCCCTATATCTCTTCAAGAAAATGAGGAATTTATTTCAACTTTGTATGATAACATCAATCATAAATTCTAATGCATATGTATTTTCTATCAACATTATATCTTTAATTTACTTAAAGACTTTTTTTATTTTTAATGTCTTATTGACCAACATGTTTTCTATGAAACCACAACACACTAGATTGCATCTTCATTAAAATAATGTCTATGTTGCAATTATGGGTATAATCGGAATTGTTTAAAAGTATCTACTACGCATCGACCCAAGATGATTGGAGAAGGTTGCAGAGGGATATGCATGAAACCATTTTTAATATTGGCATATTTAAGTCCTATTAAATTTTACATGAGTATTCTTTAAACAAAAACCTAGAAACGAAGACATTCTCAATCTTCACATCATTAACATGCCTTCAAGTAAAGTTCCTCATTGGTTTACCTGATAATTGGTAATAATTAATTGACTACTATAGGTTTACTTAATAATTGATAATACTAATTAAAGGGTCGTCGTTGTTCAAGGTTTGTTTCATAATTTCTATTTTGATATTCTTTGGTAGAATGAAACTCCTTTGATTGTGATTCTGAGGATGAATTTGAATTTGAGAGTCAACTTGGATTGGCATTCTTTGGAATATAGGAAAAGTATTGTCGTGTTTAAAGAAATGTTGATAAGTTGCGTGGTTAATGCAATGACCATTCTGATTCAAATGTTGATAAAGTGTCTTGTAACTTGATTCTTCTTGATATTATGTTTAATATTTGATGCCAACCCCCCCTTGTTGGCATACTTTTTCCACCTCTAAGATCAAACACATGAAATTCAGAGCATGGAGGGACTTTAAACCCTTCATGATAGCCAAATTGTTGTCTTAAGCCTTCTTCTGCAACCCAAATCCTTCATTTCATGAGTTTTCGCAATATATGTTATACCTTCCAACTTTCCGCATTTCTAATCTTCCCGCACGCTCTCTTCCACTACGGTATTTCTGCACTCACCTTTTCCACAGTGCGGAAATCGGAAATAAAAAAACTCATTGCTCCAATTTTTGAACTTCTGCACTTCTGCATCCGCACTTCTCCTTCCGCGTGCACCTTGTCGCACTTCCATTTCTGCTATGCGGAATGCAGAAATTGGATCTTCGTTCCAACTTATTTTCGAAGTTGGGTTTCTTGTGCTTCTACTCTTCCACACTGTCGATCCTTCGCTGCCCCACTCTCGACCATCGATATGTTTCCAGATGCGGATCTCGATCTAACTTTGCGGATCCATACTTTCTCCTTGCAAAATTTGATCATGACTGTTGGATCTGACTTTCCTCAGATCGATGGTGCACTTCAAACGTCATAAGGCAGATTTTATAAGGATTTCATGCACATGAAAAATTTCTTCCACCGTTCTAGTTCACTTAGCGAAATTACTGTCAACCTTTGATCTTCTTCGGGGATCAACCTCATCCATTGATCTTGATCTCCTTTACAATGATTACTTCCCGATTTTGTGGTTGATTCATTTTTTTATCCTCCTCGCTATTTGTTTAGTGAAATTCCTTTTGGTCGTTGATCTTTGATACCTTTATATCTCCACCATTCAACCTGTACAAACTTAAACCTTAGTTATTATCGATCCTTGTAGTTATCGATCTACAGATCCCGAACCCTGCAACAAGTTTACTGTGTACGCACATTTCATTCATGAAATCCTCAATGGATTATAAATTTGACTCTCCTTCGATTGATCAGAGAATCGATCAATCGATCTTTGTTTCCCTCCTTCTCAGAATCCTTGAATTCACACACAGGCTTATCAACTATTAACAGAGATTTAATCTAGCATTCATACATATGCTTATGAAATCTCTTATTCAGACAAAATTACATTTACACACAAAGATATGCCTAAATAGGATTTTTCATTCACACACTGAAACTGTACATACAAATTGTCTTAGAAGCTATGTTCTTATCTCCTTAGGCATGATACATTTTTTATTGACCTTACTTGATTCCTACATGCCTTACTGGCCTTTGTATTTCTGTCTCTACTACTCCTATCCTCTCTGTCTTTTGTCTTTCTGTCTTTTTTATGCCTTGTAGGCTTACATATTTATACACAACAGGATTCATGAACCATTTTGGTTCATATCCTCAATACTCTCAACAACATGCTTAATTAACTCAAACTACCAAACCTATCCTATGACTCGTTGCCACTAATTGAGGACTTTGCTACATGATTCATCAATGACTCATCACTCACCTAGTGACTCACCCAATTGTCTCATTATCCATATAGAATCACATATTTTACATAGGTTTAATTGCAAGGTGATGGTTTGAAGACCATCAATTCAAAATTGAAGACTCCTTCTAAGTCCGGTCAAGCATTGAGATTGGAATTTGAATGGAGAGCAGGATGCTCCTGCATCAGAATCCCCAGGAAGAAAGAAATATGACCTCCTGGTCATAACCTTTCATATTTAGTATTCCTAGATCCCAAACCTTGTTCTATAGCTGATCATACATCTTATTATGTTGTTATGTATTTGTCATCTTCGGTTCTCCTGGTTTCCATATATTCTGTTGCAATGCTCCACTAGCCTTGCTTATGGAATGGAATTATAAACTCTCATAAATCTGCTTGAAAATTCATGAACAGATTCAAAACCTCCTTTCTTAATACTATTGTATTAGGACAAAAGCTGCAAAGGGATTTTTTTATCATCCCACCTTTCTAGAAATGCATTTTGGAAAGCTTGAAAGGCCAGGATAGATGCAGCTGGAAAATATTTAAACCATTTCTTCGCTTCCCATAATAAGCTTTGAGCAAACAACCGCATTTTAACATCCACATAATCAACTTCCTCCAAGTCAACAAAATATTCGAATTTTGCCACATGCTGCTTTGCTGTTATACCTCCCTCTCCATCAAATAAAAAAATTCTCTGGGAATAATTTTGGGGAAGATCATGCAATACAGCAGGTAAACGTATAGGAGCAAATCTGGCTGTCATTGGTCTAGGTGGATTTGGAGGTACTGAGGAATTTTGAATGATTTGAACAATAGGTCTTTCTTCAACCTTCGCAAACCGTTGAAGATCTCTCCAAAGGGAATCAAGTAAATAAGATTCTAATCTACGAGTGTTGAATTCAACATTTTTAAGATTAGATTCAGATTTAGATTTCAACATTAATTTCCCATTCTTGATCAAGGATGCTATGAAAATATTGAGAAGATGATGCACCAAACAGAGAAATATCTATTTTTTCTTTGTCTTTTTTCTTAAATAATTTCTCTGGATCCTCCAAACTTCATAAAACTTCAGTATCAGAATTACCTCGTGTATGTCTTTTCGAAGCCAGGATGTCTTTTGAAATATTGAAATAATTTTAAACTGGAATCGCCCGGGCAAATGTACAACCTTCTTTACTGACAAAAATTCATGTTTGCCCACATAAATATTTTCTTAATCTTTTTAAAAATTGTCGTTCCTCCCAGGGATGATTTGCACCTTCGTCCCCGGAAACGGTGCCAATTTGTTAGCACTCAAAATATACCCAATGTTATGAAAGGTAATCTTAAGGTAACAACAAAAACCACTTTAGAAAGAAACTGGCTTTTCTTTCCAAAGAGGGATCTCTCAGATATAAATTTAACAGGGCCAGATATTGAGATCAATAATTTAAGTTATGCGGATGGTTGAAACAACACATATAACCATAGGGCAATGGAGTCAAAATAGATGAAGATAATACAAAGCTTCATACGCAAAATTCCAACAAAGGCAAGATAATCATTAAGTTACAGACATTCATTGATTTTTTAGGTGATAGGAGAGAAACATGAACAGTCCATCAATATAGAGCATCACAAGATGAATTCCATTTCAACTTTAGAGGAAATATTTGTGAATATCTAAAACAATAGCCAGAGCATAACATGTATGAATTCTGAAACTATTAAACACTACGTTCAGATATGAAAGAAAACAGAATGGAAGGTAAACACTTAGAAAACAATCACATGGAAAGAAGGCATAGACTGTAACATAAACAACACATCAATCTTTGAAGATCAACTAGCATTCGGCTCTGTAATTTCATTCAAAAATCATAAGTTCTCAAAAACATCGGTCCAAGCTTATGGGTTCCAACCCCCAATACATCAAATAAATTCAAATATATACAAAAATAGTTTCTTCCCAAGAATATCAATAACCAATTAATCTGTTAATAATAAGTTTTTGTAACCATATCCCTAATAACTAGGAATAATAATTACATGCTTTGATTGAAATAACAGATTGCTTGATTATAGCAAACTTAGTAACTGCAAGGTATCCTGAACAAACAGCTTCATGAACTGCACGGGGACTTCACTTAGTGAACCTATCACATAGCACGTACGATCGTGGGATATTAAAGAATACCCTTAATTTATAGAAATATTGACAAACTCTTTTTGTTGAAACCCCCTCCCAATACTTAAAACCTCCTCCGCACCCCTTTTTATACCTCAATCCTTATAAACCACCCTACCCACCCCCACCTTAAACCCCTCATCCCCCCAATACCTACATTGTATTGGTTCAATTTTTGATAATTTTAAAACCCACAATATGAACTAACGTTATAGGATATTGGTCAACAAGTGAAGACCCCTTGACGAACTGCAACACCTATCTTCATGAATGTAGTATGTACTTGGTCTTTCCAAAATTCTCCACGACCTTCCAAGTGAAGACAACAAGTGAAGACCCCTTGACGAACTGCAACACCTATCTTCATGAATGTAGTATGTACTTGGTCTTTCCAAAATTCTCCACGACCTTCCATTGTTCCACATTTGGAGTGTCGTATTCTGTCATCTCTCTTATTGACACCTCCAAATCCACATAAGCTTCATAAGACACGGCAGGCAATCCTTTCTTAATAATTAAAAACCTATCCAATATCTCAAAGTCTTCTATCAATTTTTCCACAATGACCTTTCTTGTTAACCCTTTAACGAAATCTTCAAATTTGGAATGATCCATGCTATTATGTACCAATAAGCTGCGATATTGCTCCTGGGAAAACAACCGTCCTTTGTCTTCCCAAAAATAAGGGACACCATTGTCAAATAAATCTTTAAAAGCAAGCCTGAAATCCTTTATTTGAGAAGACATTTTATTTGCCTTATCCTGCACCACTTTCATGAGTTGATGTTTATTGATAAAATTCTTTGCCCATAACACAATTACTACTATTTTTTTGATCCCAATGTCTTGCAAATTCTGATATGTTAAAGAATTTAATAAATTCAAAGCATTGTGAGCAGTATTCAAAGGCTTATTTTCCATAGTTTCATTGACTAATTTCAATCTTTGAGTAGCTAAATTTACCAGTGCACTTTCATCATCAATAAAATTTAAATAATGCCTAAACTTGGTGATTTCCATAGTCAAAGTATCCCAAATCAAATGTTTAGCTCCCTATAAAGGAGCTTTTCCTGTACTTCTTTCTTTTAATTCATTGAACTTTTTCTGTAATTGGGTTTTATCATTCCACGCTTTATTCTTCTCCTCAATGCTCTTAACCAATTCTGATTTGATATTTTCATTTTCCTCTTTTAATTATTTAATCTCCACTTCTTTCAAGCTCACCTGAGACATAGGAACTAATAAAGCATCTACAGAAAATTCATTTAATGGTCTTTCAACATTAACAAGCGGTAAATCAGTGTCAACAAAGGGTTGACTCATCAATTCTTCCATAACTTCTTTTTCATCATTTTGATCCTTTTTCAACTTTACAATCTGAGCCATCAATTCGGTTCTTTTTACTTCCCACTTTTTTTCTCCTCCTGCAGCTTCAATGATTTTCCTTTATAATCCATCATTTCCTGATAAACTTTCTCTGTTTCCTCTTGAAGTGTAAATAATTCTGAAGACTGAACATGTTCAGCATTAGGGACTTTAAGCTTCTTCTTCAACACTTGAATGGCATTGTCCTTCTCCTCTAGAAGCTTTTTGGTCGCCTGCATATTACTCGATTCAATCCCTAGGCTTACAACATCTCCCTGCAACTTTTTAATTTGAATCCAATTTGCTTTATTTTCAACCTTTTCATGCTTCAATTGAACCTCCATCTTATATACAAGGGACTATAATTTATTAATTTTCATAATTGCATGTAACAAATCAGAGTAAATAACATATCCAGTTTGTTTATGGAGTTGTATTTTATCAGAAACACTGGTTTTGTCTAGCTTCACCTCCATTTCAGACACTTTCTTGTCCCTTACTACAACAAATTTCAGGGTATTCCTCTCTGTGCCTCGAGTAGAAATCAACGAAGTCTTTTGATTGATTAAATTTCTAACTCGAGGAAGTAGATTCTTAGTTTCCTCCGATGATTGCATTTCTTTGTCAGCATAACTTGATATTAAATATGTCCTGGATTTGCAACAGGAACTAGACTTTGCCTTACTTTCTTCTCTGAAGGAATATTGATGCATCTGTATAGACTTTTTCTGGAACAAGACCAACTTCTTTAAATCTTCTAAAAATATTTCTTCTGAAATAGTTTGCTCATCTTGAAGGTGTGTTTTGATATTTTTATGAGAAATATCTTCGTCTACATCCATGCCATCGGCTTTAGAAAGACTCCTTTTATTCATAATGTTGGAATTAACAAGCGTTTGAGCCACTACAGTCAATATGTTCCTCCTATCTTCATCAGCTTCTAAATTTTATTCAAAATTAGCCAAATTTGCTATTTTATCTAAGCCTTCAACAGTTTGATGATCAAATGGTTTATTTTTGTTCAGCTGCTTCCTCTGAGAAATAATGTGATGTGGGTCATAATTTACTTTTTGCTCTTTCTGAAAATCCATAACTTCTAACAATTTCTCTATGACTAACAAGGTGCTTTTATTTTTTTAAATGAAAGGACCAACTTTGAGAGGAAATTTAACATTGGAAGATTTTTGAAATGCCCCAAAATGTTCTTCTTCTGCATATAACCTCTGTCTCATAAACTCTAATGCGAATATTCTTGGAGTCAAAAAAGCAGGTAACCTGTATGGTTCTCCAGTGAACCCATACACTCTAAGAACAGTAAATTCTTTATACAGGAACCAATCTCCTATTTTGTCTTCTGAGGAAGACTGTAACATAAGTCTCATGTCTTCCAACACCCTTAGCAAGACATCATCGAAAAGCAATTTGTAAATCTCATCCATGGTTGTATTTACGAACTCAAACATGTTAATATGTTTTGGGAGGTCCGTAGAGAACATGGTAGACAAGAACTACAACTCTGACACATTAGAACACAAAAGCATGTTCAGAAAATATGATTGATATCTAAAGAACCTAACTTTAGGGAATTTGACCAATTAGGTATGGATAACTTCGGCTAGATACTCATCAAGATTAAAACAACGGGTTGAATGGGATTCAAGGTCAATTGAACCTATACTTATCAAAAAACGTAAGATGACTTCATTAATATGAGTATCATCATCCAAACCCAAAATTTGACTAACAAGTGGCATGACCAAATGTACTTCCTTCTTGAAAATATTAACATTGTATGGTAGAAATAAACCTTCTAACGACTGACCATCTTTCAGAATACTGGATAAAAACTGGCATCTGACTTCAGTTCTACAATTTTTATACCTTTCAATTAAGACTTGATCATTTAAAGACTCACAGCTATCAGAGAAATTATCAGGCAGACTCAATATCCCGCGAATAGTTTTTGCGTCAACTCTACAAAGGATTTTTGACATTGTATGACTCATAATAACTCTTTCGGAGGACGAGTAACTATTCGCACACCATTCAACAAATTCAGGTAAAGGTACGGTTTGTTCAATAGAAAAATAATAAGAGAAATAACTGCAAACATTCAGAATATCATTCCCTTGTGAATTATGCTGCCACAAAGGCTCCTTTGAAACTGATACACTACAAACTGACAGAATAGGGTCACATACATTCCTCTCCCTATCAACAACAACCTCTTCTCTCTCATCCAGAACTCTGCACAATATTCTTGAACCCTGCTCCTTCTCCATAATAAACAATGGTGACAAGTCTTCAACAAAGTCTTAGTGTTTTAAGGCTTACCTGGTAACTGTTGGATACGTAGAAGTTGACTTTCGAAAAAAGATGGTGCAATGTCCCTTCTTCTTCTCACCCGCAGCGTGCAAACGAAAAGACTTTACCGAGGTCAACTCACTTTTTATACAACGGATTATTCCGGGACCCTTACCAAGTTGTTTTTCCTTTACTTCTTTCCTCAACGGAACTCACCAAAAGTCACCACATGGAAAGTGGTTTAAATTCCGCTACCACTCATCCTTTTTAATTATCTCACGGCTTCGCACTCCAGAATAGATTATGACCGTTGATAAGATTTCATCTTTTGTTTGAACCATTGGATCAAAATCTGTTCTACTTAATCCACCAGCATTTCTCATTTTTTCAAGCATGCATCTTCACATCGCGGACTGCCTCATAATCATAGATTTTATTTACTTTATTTCTTAGTCATTGATCTTTATGTCTTGTTAGCCACTTATGCCTCTTCATCAAAACTTCTCTCTTGCACAACTTTCCCTAGTGGATCAATTTGTAACCGTAGATTTTCACACTCATAAATTAACACCTTTGAATTGTACAATGAATTAACCAAAATGCGCATTTTAATAAGGGACTCATGACTACCAACCTTTACCAATTTTTATGTATCCCTTTATCATTTCTCGACCACATTTCCTCCTCAATTGTTCAACATAGGGGGTGTTAACACACTCTTTCACATCGTCGATCCTTCGCGGCCCCGCTCTTGACCGTCGATCTGTTTCCAGATGTGGATCTTGATCTAACTTTGTGGATCTGTACTTTCTCCTTGCGTAATTTGATCACGACTGTTGCATATTACTTTCCTCAGATCGATGGTGGACTTCAACCGTCATAAGACAGATTCTATAAGGATTTCACACACATGAAACTTTCTTCCACCGTGCTAGTTCATTCAGCGAAATTTTTGTCAACCGTCGATCTTCTTTGGCGATCAACCTCATCCATTGATATCGATCTCCTTTACAATGATTACTTCCAGATTTCACGGTTGATTCATCTTTTTATCCTCCTCGCTATTTGTTTAGAGAAATTCCTTCTGGGCGTTGATCTTAGGCACCTTTAGATCTCCACCATTCAACTTGCAAAAACTTAAACCTTAGTTATTATCGATCTGCAGATCCTGAACCCCGCAACAAGGTTACTCTGTACGCACATTTCATTCATGAAATTCTCAATGGATTATAAAGCTAACTCTCCTTCGATTGATCAGAGAATCGATCAATTGATCTTTGTTTCCCTCCTTCTCAGAAGCCATGAATTCACACACAGGATTATCAACTATTAACAGATATTTAATCAAGCATTCATACATATGCTTATGAAATCACTCATTCAGACGAAATTACATTTACACACAGAGATATGTTGAAATAGGATTTTTCATTTACACAATGAAAGTGTACATACAAATTGTCTCAGAACCTGTGTTCTGATCTCCTTAGGCCTGATACATATTTGATTGGCCTTACTTGATTCCACAAGCCCTACTGACCTCTTTATTTCTATCTCTACTACTCCTATCATCTCTGTCTTCTGCCTTCTGTCTTTCTATCTTTTTTATGCCTAGTAGGATTACATATTTATACACAATAGGATTCATGAACCATTCTGGTTAAGATCCTCAATACTCTCAACAACATGCTTAATTTATTAGAATTTGAATGCAATTTAGATCTTCAAACAGATAGTTCTAATAATGTTTGCAATAAATGGAGAATGAAGATACAAACTGAACAAAAAAAACCACATAGGAAACAGACAAGTATTGCTGAGAAATTTACAATATCATTCACAATAATAAAATCCGGTGTTACAATAGTTTACATAGGAAAAGAATTCGAATGCATCACATGCAATTCGAATCTATCCACTGGATCTAATAGTAGCTAATTGACGATCTAACTCATGGTGTCTCAATCAATGTCGGAGTCCAATAGATCAACTCCCAGATGTCCAATAACTCAAACAATCAGTGACAGCTAGTTAACTCAGAGCAACTGAGTGTGGTAGGTGGGATAAGGTGCCTACTCCGCATGCAACCATGCATTATCCATGCAAAGCTTGTGCTTGCTAATTGATTATGAACTAACTAAAAGTAACTTGGGGCTAACTAAGACTAACTAGTACTAACTCCAACTAACTGAAGTAGGTTGGTGTTGGGACTCCCAGTGGATCCTAAAATGTAGGGATTGGTCTAGGAGGCGCCCAAATTGATTCATGCACATGCAGTAAGTGGTAGTTAACCTCTAGTAGTGTTCCCCACACTCCAGTGACTGGTACATGTGGAACCATTAGGCCAAGTGGACCCAATGGTACTAGTGGACCCAATTAATTAATTAAGGTTCCTAAGTTAGGTTAAATAATCTAATAGAAAGTATGGTCAAGGGAGGATTAATAATCCTAACACCCCCCTCAATCCTAACTTGCAAAATGGTGGGCCCTGGTAACAAGACCATAGGTCACCCAAATACAATCTAAAAGACAGAATGTTTCTTAATACAACCATGGAAATAGGGGAAAATCTCATGGGAACCGCCCCCCCTCAAAATAACCAGGAATACAAATTTTGAAAAAAACTTGTGAAAAAATTTGCTACTATTTGCAGCACTATGCAGCAACAGTATCTTGGTTCTGTGCAGGTGAATCCATGAATCCAAACAAAGTTCTTATGTCTAGATGAATCTTCCTCTTTGGAAGAAGAACAATGCACTCAACTAAATCAGGAATATAAACAGTTGCATGGTGAAAATTGGACCCATGTAGAGCACCTGAAATCATCTAAAGAAGGAGAAAAGGTTCTTGGGAATTCGAACCATGTGAGGAACACCCAAGAAACTGATATAGTTCATCCTTTAACAGAAAACCATGAGTGGTAAAATCAGCCCCAAGTGTTAGGAGCAAGTGTCCAGGCGGATGCAGAATGTCTTCCTCTTTACTAGTTCTATGAGGAGATGAGCATGTGACCAAAGGTAGAGAAGCCTTGGGACTATGGAGAGTGAATTATTGAGCTCCATAATCTGATATAGCTTCAGAAATATCCAATAATTCACAAAATATAATATCATCAAACTCATAAGAGAGAACTAACATCGAATCCTCAACAACAAAATTGAAGGAGACTTGCGGTGCTTGATTGGTGACACCAAATTTGATGAAACATGTTACAAGCAATACTGTAAGCTCTTGAATATTAAAACATGAACCACATATTATCAGATCAGAAAATAAATCAGATCCAAAAATCCTCATAGAAGATCCAAAACTATGAAGTTAAATCAAATCCCCAGCAGCAATTTTGAAGGAGACTTGCTATACTTATTTCTTCACACCAAAATTGATGAGAACAGCTACAAGCAGTACTGAAAGCTCATGAACCTGAAATATTGAACCAAGTAATATCATATCAGATCCAAATAATATCATACCATATCCAAATAAGTCCATATCATATCCAAATAAGTCCATATCTTATCCAAAAGTGTTGAATGAAATCAAATCCCTAGCAGCAATTTTGAAGGAGACTTGCGGTACTTGTGTTTTCACACCAAAATTGATGAGAACAGCTACAAGCAGTATTGAAGACTCATGAACTTGAAATATTGAACCAAGTAATATCAGATCATATCCAAGTAATATCATATCATATCCAATAAAGTTCATATCAGATCCAAGAGTTTGCTCCACCAAGATGGTAGATGCACAATTTTCTCCTTCTTCAAAATTATGAATATCGGTGCATACAATCATGTAGAAATTTGTTGGAAGCTCAAGATCAATGAGAGTGAATGGATCACTCCTAAAACCTGAAATTATTTCCAAAATATCTAAATATTTACAAAATATAATATCAGAAAACACATGAGAGAAAACTGACATCAAATCCCCAACATAACTTTTGAAAGAGATTTTTGGTACTTGTTTCTTCACACCAAAATAGATGAGAACAAATACAAGAGGTACTGAAAGCTCTTGAACCCTAGAACCAAGTAATATCATATCAGATCCAAATAATATTGTATCAGATCCAAGAGTGTGCTCCACCGAGATGGTAGATGCACAGTTTTCCCCTTCTTCAAAACCCTGAGTATCAGTGCATGCAATCATGTAGGATTTTGTTGGAAGATCTAGATGAATGAGTGTGAATGGATCACTCCTACAATTTTATTTTATTTCAAAAATATCCAAATAATTACATATATACACACTAGCAACATCATTAGAGACAGAAAAAAAAATTCCTCACCCTTCCCTGGAGAAATCACCGGTAAACTATGCATAGAATTTATAATAGAAGAATCACTGGAGAAATTTTGCATAGAATGGAAGGAGAGATTTTATTCAATATCAGAGATTCAAATGTATTCTTTTGTATCATCCATGTGAGGATATGATATATCAGAGATCTCATACACTTCTGGAGCAGCAGGAGAAGGAATCACTCCAAGGATACTTTCTTCAATTCAAATTGACTGCGAGAAATATTTTGCTTCTTCTTCATCTTGAACAACTTCATCAGAGAGAGTAGAGGCCAAGACTTTTGAGTAAAGAACTCTTGTGGTTCTGAATGTGCTCCCCGTATTTCTATAACAAACCGCATTGTGCTTCCCAAATATTCTATCCAGAGATCCTTAGGGTATTCTGCAGACTCAATAAGGTCTATAAGAAAGCTTCGAAAAAAAGTCCCACTTATTTCTCCATAAGCTCTATTACCATCATTTAACCAGTCTTTCTCATATTCATAAGACTCTTTACCAAGTCCCATAGATACCTTATAGAGACCTTGTCTCTTCAAAGATGCAATCATCTTCGAATTCCATTCTGAATATCTTGTGGATGGAGTAAGAAGAGGAACTAATAATATCGAATCCATATGAAGTTGAACCTACAAAATATCACTGCAAAACTAAAAATATATGAACTGTTAGAATCATGCTTTTCCTCTCAACATGAACATATTTTCAAGCTCCGTCACACCCTCTCCATTGCTCTAAATAAATTCAGAGCTATCAAATTTTCATAGGGGAATTCTGTGGAAACCCGGTTGCTTCTGATGTTCAATGGAGAGAAACAAACATGAAACCTTCCTCAGAAGGCTTTGATACCATATTATAATTTGAATGTCATTTATAGATTCAAGCAAATAGTTCTAATAATGTTTGCAATAAATGGAGAATGAAGATACAAACTGAACAAAACAAACCACACAGGAAACAGACAAGTATTGCTCAGGAATTTACAGTATCGTTCACAATAATAAAATATGGTGTTACAATTGTTTACATAGGAAAAGAATTCGACTGCATCACATGCAATCCGAATCTATACATTGGATCTGAATGTAGCTAACTGATAATCTAACTCACGGTGTCTCAATCAATGTCGGAGTCCAACAGATCAACTCCCAGATGTCCAACAACTCAAACAATCAGTGACAACTAGTTAACACAGTGCAACTGAGTGTGGTAGGTGGGAAAAAGCGCCTACTCCACATGTAGTCGTGCATTATCCATGCAAATGTTGCGCTAGCTAACTGATTGTGAACTAATTGAAAGTAGCTTGGGGCTAACTGATACTAACTAGTACTAACTCCAACTAACTGAAGTAGGTTGGTGCCAGGACTCCCAGTGGCTCCTAAAATGCAGGGATTGGTCTAGGAGGTGCCCAAATTGATGCATGCCCATGTAGTAAGTGGCAGTTAACCTCTAGCAGTGTTCCCCACACTCTAGTGATTGGTACATGTGGCCCCATTAGGCCAAGTGGACCCAATGGTTCTAGTGGACCCAATTAATTAATTAAGGTTCCTAAGTTAGGATAAATAATCTAATAGACAGTATGGTCAAGGTAGGATTAATAATCCTAACATAATTAACTCAAACTATCAAACCTATCATATGAATCGCTGCCACTAATTGAGGACTTTGTTACATGATTCATCAATGACTCATCACTCACCTAGTGACTCACCCAATTGTCTCATTATCCATATAGAATCACATATTTTACATAGGTTTAATTACAAGGTGATGGTTCGAAGACCTTCAATTCAAAATTGAAGAATCCTTCCAAGTTTGGTCAAGCATTGAGCTTGGAATTTGAATGGAGAGCAAGATGCTCCTGCATCAATATTTTCCTATTCTACTTTATTGTTTATATCTTCATCATATAATTGCAATTACTCATAATATATTGATCTTGTGATAATTCCCATATATTATCCTTCAATCTAGAGGCTCTTAGTCTCTTCAAGCAAATGAGGAATTGATTTAAGTTTTGTATGATAACATCAATCATAACTTCTAATGCGTATACATTTTCTATGAACATTTTACCTTTAATTTCCTTAAAGACTTTGATTTTTAATGTCTTATTGACCAACGGGTTTCTATGTAACCACAACACTCTATATTACATATTCATTAAAATAATGTTTATATTACAATTATGGATTAACCAAAATTGTTTAAAAGTATCTACCATGCATCAACCCAAGATGATTGGAGAAGGTTGCAGAGGGATATGCATTATGTATTGCTCCTCTATATATGTGATTTAGAGTTGTTTGGTGAATGACTATTTGTGAGTTATAGTTGTTTTGTCAAGGGATATTTATGAGTTGAGATGTTTTCTCTACTAGTTTCAAGGACTACTTATGAGTTGAGTTGTTTCCTCTACTAAAATGTTTTGTTTACTGAACATTTATAGAACTAAATGGATAAAAATTCACTAAGAGTATTAAACCATCATCAAAACAATGAAAACAGATATATACTTTAATGTATACGTTTTTGTTGTATTTTAGATTATAAATAGGTCTTGTTAATTAAACCTACTTTAACAAATATTATTAAGATGAGTGAAAACTAAGAAATGTTCCTGAACAATATTTCAATATGGAAATTGTTTAAACCTTATCATTTTGGTATTTGTTGCACAAATATTTGCAAATCTACTTTGTAAAGTATTGTTTCTATAATATCAACTCTATATAAAATGCAAACAACAAGATAAATCCATATTTAGCTCAAAACCTTTCCCACTTAATCTCTTTTTATTTTCTGATTATACATATAAGTTTCCTATAACCAATATCAATTTATATTTTCTTCTTCCTTATACTTTATAGCAATTGTATTTTTTTTAAAGTGGACTTTTTATTTTTTTTAAAGTGGACCCTTTATGTTCTAATTAGCCATAGTATTTTTGTCAACAAATACATGAACACCATCAAGCAGTTGTCCTAGTCATAGCTATTGAATTCTACCATCTCTCACCCTTTATCTTTATAACATATCACCAACAGTTGAGTTCCTTTATAAATATATACCACTTCCAGAATTCATTGTTCATATCCATGAAAGAGACGCGATGAAACTAATAAGAAATGATTGGTTGGATCCAAATTAACATCTTTTTCTAAGCCTAGATGTTAAATGTTGTTGGTGTTTTCATTCATAATCATGTATATTTGAAGAACTTGCAGTATTTATCTATACTCATCAAAGTTTTTTTTTGTATATAAGTCAGTTGTATTATATTAACATGTTATAAAAAATTACAACATCCATCATCATGAATTTCTTCAAGGATGTATGATTCGTCATATAAACCAGCCTGAGTTTTCACTACAAAATTGACCTCTAGACCCCTCCTCCGAAGGAGAAAATAGGGCTCACATTCTGGACTATTTTCAACATTATGCAATCACTAGACCGACTAATATTTTCCAACAACAGACAGACAGTTTCCCCCTATACTATTTAGAACCGTATAATCCTTCCTAACCACATGAGGCCTACCAAACAAAACTGCTTGGGCTAACAATTGAAAACAAA
Source organism: Pseudotsuga menziesii (assembly GCA_001517045.1). NCBI lineage: Eukaryota > Viridiplantae > Streptophyta > Pinopsida > Pinales > Pinaceae > Pseudotsuga > Pseudotsuga menziesii. The sequence goes on along the minus strand of LPNX010407737.1, from coordinate 35,965 downwards.
AACATAGACATAGCTAAAACCATCTAAACAGAGAACCAACACAAATCAGCTACGGCACCAAAACACTTATTGAGGGTTGTCTTTCCCCCACCTGGCCATTGTCCGCAGCTATGTCATGAATTATAATATAAACCTTAGCACTTGAAGGATTAAACGCCCCCATCTACGGCAGAAAATTAATTCTCGGTTGTTTTCTAACAACAACCATTTTTGTATGCAAAATCCTAGTGTTTGCATACAATTCTTTCCAAAACAACATTGGTGTCTCGTCAACGCTTTGCTTATCCTCTCTCTCTAGTAGAAAGCTACCGAGGAGCCCTTTAATCACCCAATACAATGTCACAATAATTTTGTACAACTCTTGTCAATCCCACAACAACACTAGATATTGGATCCAATGTTACAACGCAACAAACTTTATTGACGGGGAATTTTCTAGAACTTTGGTCCAAATTCCTTGATCAAGCATCTCCGGGACTGCCTTGATGGAGGGAGGGATGTACACTCTATATCTCCAGGCTGCTTAGGTAGCCTACAATTTCTCATGGTTGTCTCATCGTTTTCCTCGCACATTTGAACCCCCTGATGCCCGATCCGGATTCATGTTTCCTCTATCGAGCACACACAACCACCCCAAGGCACTATACCAGACAACACCACCCTTCACAATAACCGCTCTCGACACATCACGTTGAATAAAAAACATACCAAAGGGACCAACAGACATGGGAAACCCCTAAACAGAAACTCCCATAATGTCTTATCTGGCATTCACATTGGTTTCCATCAAGAGAATCGTCCTGCACCTTGTCATCTCCCACTTGCTATTTGTACTACCCCCCTTTACCTCCATTAAAATATGCATATTTCTCGTACAAAATATCTGTGAGGGGGGGCTTCCTTTACCCTCTCGTTTGTGCATGTTTTCCTTACCAATAACTTTCATTGTAACATTCATCTTGCACATGGTTGGTCGAGAACACCATGTGTCCCGCTCACCACCTCACCTCTCCTTCGTTCTTCACCTACATTCGATAACCTATAATTATCAAAGTTACTTATGAGTTCATACTTGTATTTTAATCATCATATTTCCCATACTTATTTGACACTTTCATTTAAATGGTGTTGTTTCCATTAATCATCTTGTATATATGAAGAAGTTGTAGTATTCATCTATACTTATCAAAGTTACTTATAGTGGTTTTTTAATCAACATACCTTTCATACTTATAGTGGTTTTTTATATTTTTTTTATATTTAATAAAAATATTTATATACAAATAAAAGTGTATATCACCATGAAACCTTAAGTTATATATAATGGAATTTGAACACCTTACGTTTTACATATATATGACATTGTATTTGAATTAGAGTCAAGTTATTCAAGTTCCATTGTGTAATGTGTTTGTTATATTTAATTTAATTTTTATATAGTTTATTTTGCTAATGCTACATTGTTGTGTTTATTATATTTTATTTAATTTTTATATAGTTTATTTTATTAATAGTGATGTTTATACTAATATTATGGTGTTGAAAGTAAAAAAATAGAATATACAAATTTGGTATGAGTATGAAAGGTAAGGTATTCAAGTTTCATTGTGTGATATGTTTGTTATATTTAATTTAATTTTTATATAGTTTATTTTGTTAATGTCATAGTGTTGTGTTTATTATATTTAATCTAATTTTTATATAATTTATTTTACTAATACCGTGGTGTTAAAATAGTTTATTTTACTAATATCATGGTGTTGAAAGGAAAGAAAGATATAATATACAATTTTTGTATGAGTATGAAGGGAAATGTGAAAAAAAACTTTGTATTGGGTGTCTGGTTATATATATATATATATATATATATTTGATGGTGTAATGTGTTTATTATATTTAATTTAATTTTTGTATAGTCTATTTTGCTAATGCTATGATGTTGAAAATAAGGAAAAGTATAATATACAAATTTGAAATTTGGTATTTCTATTAAAATAATTTTCAGATATAATTCGATATATTTTAATAAGATAATATAATTGTGTAGTAATTATTACTTTGTATCTTCTTGCGTAGTATATATCATGGTCTCTTGGCTATGTCATAAATTTATGTTTGTCATGAGGAGATTGTTAGTTGTTAATGAAAAATTGTTGCTAGTATCCTATTTTTTATGGAACTTATATTAGCTCATGGCCTCACAGCAATGTGATGCTATTAAATTCAACATTGCTACTTAATTTTCATTGATTAATAGCTATTTTCATTTATCTTTACCCTTTCTTTTCTTGTCATATTGATTCCTCACATAGTTGTTTTTAATGAAAATGGTGAAAATTGTATTTATAAAAAGATGAAAAAAATTAGCATAACGATACAAAATTCCTTAAAAAAAATTAGAGTTACTTGAACAATATCTTGACCAGAATAGAGATTAATTACAATCATCCAAAAGATATTAAACTGTGAGCCAAAAAAAACACAATTACCTAAGTTGTTATAGATTCTAACAAACTATCTTGAAAGCATCTTGCAAATAAAATTTCATAACAAAGACAAACTAAGTGTTGGAATCACTGTCCATAACTTGGACATCTTGAGTGTCTTATGCTTTATCATCTATACTATTCTCAGCATCGTCTTCTTAGCTCGCATCATCATAATTATCCTCTTTAATAGTATCCTCACCATCCTCGTCTTTGGTATCTCGATTTTCTTCCTCTGCTTCTTCACTATCCATATTTTGAGTGTCTTGACTATGTTCAGAATTTCCAGATCTCTCCTCTAAACTTGTAAAAATTACATAAACACGGGTAGGTTGCATAATAGATTCCTGCCAGCATTCTTATCTTCTAAATTTTCATCTAGCCTGGAATTTTTCCCTACAATTAGATCTTCATTCTTCTCTAGGGTTTTTGAAATTTCACCTACTTGAGCATCACATGTGTGCAAAGTCCATTCAACCTCATTAAGGAAAGAGTCAATCCTAGAAGTAAAATTTGAAATATGGTGGGTGGCTTGCTCAATCTAATCAAAATATGTATCCCTATCAGGGACATGAAAAACAATTTTTTGAACAACAACAATCAAACCTTCCATTTGAGATCGCAACCATCTCATTTGAACATGTATGTTGTGAATATCATCTTGGGTATCTCAGATTCTTTCAGAAAGAGCCTAATTTGTTTGATCAAATTCCATATTTTCATTGCAGTCTTGAATCTTCTTTATAAATTTAATTCTCTTATCAACCTAATATATTTGTAGAATAGCCCTGCATTCTACGCCACGACCTACCAAAAAATTGGTCCACCAAAAAGTACAAAGACACCCCTAAATCCCTAACATTCCATTCTAATTGGTCCCCGAGTGCGGTCAAAGACACCCTTGTATCCCAAACCTTCAAAAAAAGGAGAGAGCAGGGTCAAAACATAATGAGTACATAATTACATTTGAATGGATCTCCACACCTCTAGAACTGATTGTAGCAAAAAACTAATCTCCTGGTACACAGGAGAAGGAATCAAACTCCACCTGACTCTGCACCACCATTCTAGAATTGATCCTCACACCATTCCTCCGAACTTTCACCGATGTTCACATAATATCAAGCCTTTTACATACCCTCCCATAACTAATTTAAAATTTTTTAAGAAAGCTTCTCGAAAATACCTCCATATCCCCAAATTAAAGTCCCATATGAGTGGTCCAAGGGATTTCAAGAAGGTTCACTAACTCATGCACCATGTAAACTCCACATCGAAACAAAAACCTCCCAACATCTGGGATAGTTAATGCTTTGACAAGAATGATTCATGGTGTTGAATTGAGTTTGGATTTGCATACAAACCTCTAAGGGAGCCAATAATATGATGTTTGACCAACTCCGTATCACTTCTATCCAAAGTAAATGTAGATGAATGCGAAGACATGTTCTTTCAAGGAGATAGTCCATTAAAGGAGAACCTCCAGGCCCTGTACAGACATATATTGGCATAAATTGCAGTGTTATATTTAATGCATATGCATAATAGATCGTCTCAAGATTGACAACGTTGAAAGGCCAAAGTACAATGGCCACAAGCATACATATGAAGCTTATGAATCCTACCCAATTCATGTTAGGAAAAGTCAATGCAAGCAATAAGTGAGAATGGAGACTTGTATGTAACTAAAAGAGGGGCATACATTAGAATTTTTAGGGCTACCAAATGTCCACACCTATTAACCAAACTCATTCTTGACAAGCTTTTTCTTTAACAAGTCTTTTGCTTATAAGTCTTTCCAAGTTTTTTTGCTGGTATTTTGTTATGCTTATGCCAATTTTTGTTTTGGCCATGGTGTAGGTAGAACCAAACAGGTATTTGTTAGACCTATCTTCCTTTCGTGAAGAGAGTTTGGAAAGGCTAGAGAAAAGTGAGACATCAAGTAGGTCTACAAGGGCTAGATCAACTAGATGTCAAAAGATCAAAATAAAATTCAACAAGCGCATAAAATTTTTTCTCAAAGGAGGGGGTTCATGTTCCTATGATGATGAGACAGTGGGAGACATCGATGTGCCCTTAAGGTACCAACACCTAGTGAAACAATGGGTGCCTAGGGATCTTCCTCAAGTAAACACTGATTTTTGTGTGAATGAGAGGATATATAGAACTGCACCGTCATCATTGCATGGATTGGGGTTGTTTTGCATGGACGACATAAAGGTTGGATACGGTATATGTACAGAATTGATGTAGTATGTTGGACCTTGTTACAACTACAGTGATTAGATGCACCTAGTCCAATATACACGAATTATGAGTAGATATGGGTTGTCAACGAATTATATACAATTGAAAGACAAAGCTCAAAATAAATGAGCAACATTGTACATGGACAGAAGGCCAAGAGCAACCGGTAATATTGAGGGGTTTATAAATAGTACACAACCGGGGTCTACACTAAAGCAACCCAACTGCATATTTGAGTCGCGTGAAGGAAACCGTGTCTTTGTATGTGCAATTAAATCAATAGCTATTGGCGAAGAACTGCTTATTGATTACAATTTGAATCGTGTAGATACAAACACGGTTAGTATGGTTGTGGTACACCAAACAATTTAACCAAGTTTTTATTAATTATTTTAACATCTATAGGACTTTTCGTTAGCATATAATTGTAATTTTATACTTTTCATGTTTCCTTAGGTAACTTTTAGTATGCTTTTAATGCAAGGTTTTGTCAGGGGCACCTCCATCTCCGTAGATGTTTGTCAACCGAAATCAAGGAAACAAGTATACATCGATATTGCCAATGTAATATTAAATTTAGGATGGACATACAGACATGTTGTTATGTGTTTTCATTAGTATATTAGGTTCGTTTATATAATATTATCTATTTTTCGTGCAGAGTGTTGATCAGGGAAGCCAACCGGTTATTGATCAACCGACTACAACATCGGGGCAACAGCCAAAGATGAATGTAATTCTCCATTTCAAATACTTTAAAATCGTAAACATGTATATCGTGACGCATAATGTTTCTTTTGTTATGTATTCTTTCATTTTTATGTTTGTGTTCATGATGGTAATGGTGTCTACCTTTTTTGCAGATTGACCGGGGAAAGTCCCCAACTATTGATCAGATAACTGGAGCCTCGAGGCAACCAATAAACCTAAATGTAATTCCACATTCTAAATACTTAAAAAATGTACACATATAAAAAATGTAGCATAGTGTTTATTTTTGTTCTGTATTTGTTAGATTTTACATATTGTGTTCATTGTGATAATGTTCTCTACTTTTTTTGCAAGTGGCTGATCGAGGTAAGTTTCCATCTGTTGATCAAACCACACCCTCATCTAGGCATCAGGTAATCCTAGATGTAATACTATGACTCTATCATGATAGACAATTTTCATTAATATAATTGTTTGCGCACACTATTGCTTCAAAGACTAAGCAATTTTTTATATATTTCAATTGCAGATAGGGGATTCGGTTTATGAAACAGTGTCTCAAAACTCTTTACAGAATGAGGTCTCTCGGTTGATAAGAGATAGTGAAATTAGAGAGTCTGTAGACCCATTGAGGGTGCTACAAAAGACCAGGGAAAAAGCAAAATGAGGAACTGATTCGTCTGACATTGGCAGTTCCACAAACAGAAGGGATCGAACAAAGGATTCAATTGTTGTTACAGCAATGTAAACAAGTGGACATAAGTTCTCGAATAATAATGTAAATTCATTTATAAAAACTTTATAATATTTGATTTTATATGCTATTGAACTTATAATACAATTGTTTGATCTTACAGTGCGCTATGGAGATTATCAGTGGTGGTCAAGGCAATGTTGGTCCCAGTGACCAAACCACTCCACGTACACCACATACTGCTCCCATATTGTCCACTGAACAGTTGGAAACACGCTCTGTGACACCCCCGAGGGCAGCAGAGGGTGCAGCCGATGCTGCCCCACCCACAACAGATGTTGCAAAAGAAGGGGTGGATGCAGGGTTAGATAGATGTGTGGAAGCATTTCTTGGATCTTCTCGTGTCACTAGCACTGGTTCAATAGCATTTACATTTTAGGTGAATGAAGAACTGGTTCCAATAAAGATAGAGAGGATTCTAGGTCATTATAGATTGTTCAATTTAGTTTTTATAATTTGTGTCTAATATACCCATAATATTTTTTAATGTTGAATAATGATGGCATTAATGTTTTGCAGGAAATGATATATTTTATAAACATATGAATTATTTGGCCTTGGAGATCTTCGGGCCCACCATCCGCACAATGTGGAACAAGCAGCCAAAATCTTTAAAGGATGATTTAACTAATCGCTTCGTTAGTCTGTTTGGAAAAGATACCTTCGATACATCGAAGGTCCTACAGAAGGATGGAAAACATCTGAAGATTGTCTGAGACCAGTATAGGGTTCACCTAGAAAAGAACCCTAGGTATGAGTGCCCTCCAATGATTCCATCTATGGAGTGGAAAGCCCTGGTGGAAGATGGAAAAGAGAAGGGCCTGAGAAAAATAGGAAAGCTCCCACCAGCTGGAACAGGGAGGTATGCAATACATTCCAAAATGTAGTGGTAAGCCTTATTATTACTAGTTTTTATACCAATTTTGGTACTTCGACTAACGTATTTAAAAACTTAATTAGGCTCTCGGACACATCTCAGGCCACCAAGGCAAGAATTGAAAAAATTGGCCAACACAAGCTTGGGCCTTGTGGTTACTCCAACTTGGCGGCCCGATATGTAAGTATCGCAAAACCCGAATCTGCATCCAAATATCATACAGATTATTATTTTTGTTTTTTTCTAGAAATAAATGTATATTAATGACATCATGCAAATATGAAGGCCGACCGGTTTAAAGAATTGCCCAGTGCGAATTACATGAAGCTTGGCTTCGAATAGGGATTTGACGCCGTTGTTGAACACCAGAGAAGCTTGTCTAGGCATACTGTACGATCTTCTACTGATCCATCTGGTGCCCAGGTATGTAAAAACTGTATAGTTTAATGATAATTTATTAATGCTCATGCAATTTGTTCCGTATAAATAAATTAACATAAATTATTTATTCCTTTTTGCGCAGGAAAGTAATGATCCTGTTCATGTCAAGGATGTACATGACCAACCAAATGAAGATCATGCTTCTCATCTTGGTAATGAATTTATTAATGTGCTATTGTTTTTTATAGACCATTGCAGATGATGAACATTTATTCTAATTCTACACAATTCAAATGCAGAGCATGTAGATGCAGATAAAACGAAACAGGTTGGGCCTATACAAGATAATGTTGAACATGTTGATGTGCCCATGGCAGGTAAAAACACACATTCGTAATGTTTTTTTAAATGAATTACTCGTATTTATCAAAATATAAATATATTAATGAAATATTTTGACATTATTGCAGAAATTCATCACCCCTCGTCTGACGTTCAACCTTGCGAGCAGACTAGTAGGGATACCGATGCTCAGATTCCGGAAGATGTGACTCTAACTAAATATTTAAAGAGAAGAAAAGTAAAAAGGAAGTGACTAAACAAATTTTGAGTAATTCTTATTTATAAAAATAACATTTAATGGTTTTTTCCTTTGTTTCATGAATGAAAGTTTGAATGAATTCTTTAATGAATGGTTTACTGATTTTTTTTTTCTGCCAATGACTAAATGAATGTTTTAATGAATGGTTTTTTCAGTTGTTGAATGATTGAATGGTTTAATGAATGATTTAAAAAATGATTTAATGAAAGCATCTTTCAACTATTGAGTGAAATAATTTGTAGTAGATGCATTGTTATTTGGATTGTGAAATAGTGAAATAAATTGTTATTTGCAAGTAGATGCGTTGGGTTTGGGGAGTTGAAAGTGATGTGAGGGGGGGGAGGGGCCATAAGAGCTTCCACTTCACGTGGTTGGTCCTGTTTAGTAGATAATATTAAATTATTCTCGAAACAGAGAGGATCTCAATGAATGGTAAGGAAGAATACATTAAAAAACTTCTATTTCTATAATTTTAGTGTATAATTTTCACTATTGCTATTTGACTCCTCCATTGGAACTTGTTAAAGATAGCGTTGGGAAACATTTCCATAGTTAAGAGGAAAGAAATGGCATTTTGATTAGATCGATGGCCTTATATACATAGTATTTTTGGTTATCCATGTTTCATCAGGTGATCTATTCTTAACAATTAATTTACTTGAATAGTTGAATATTATTGTAATTTACATTGTAATAGAGTTGTATTTATTTAGATTGGTTTTGTTATTTTCATAAACAAACATAAATTTATTTGATGGGTCCTAACATGAAACTATTGCAACGGGACAAAATATGAAGTATGTTGAATGATGTTTTGAAAGGTAAAGCATAAGAAGACAATGTGAAGATCCACAAATCAAGGTATTATTATGTTTTCTTTTGTTTCATTGAGTTGTGTATCGGGTATTTATGCATGTGCACACACATACATTTAGTTGATGATGATGATTACCATACATTGAGGCAAAATTTGTTCTATCTGATCTAAACAATTACCTTAAATAGTTTGATTTATCATGATAACTAGCCCCTTGGTAATACTTTACCAATTCCATATAACTAGGACAACAAAATTAAATGTAGGCATTTCATTACAAGAAATATGATAGGCATTTGAGTTTGATGGGAATATGAAATGTCAAAAGACAGAAAAAGGCAGATAGACTTGTGAGGAAAATGGAATCTAAAGCGTTGTTTCCCTATTATTCCGCATGAGTATATTGTTATCTACCCAAGTTTATCTTTCTCCCGTAGTTTTGTAATTTGTTTCTTAATCTCATATCTTGTTCAACTTTCATGTTTGATTGTGCAGTGGAAAACCTATGTTTATATTTGTGCTTATCCCTGTAGGTTGTGAGTTGGACATGGTGCACATTGGTATTTTTCAGTTTCCATTGTAACTTTCCCCCCCAACATCACTGTGCATTTTACTACTCATAATTGCTAATTTGTTATAAAGTCTTCTTTGTGCAAATATTTTATTAGGCATTTATATCTTTCTTTATTGCTTCCAAATTATCACCGAGTTTAAAGTGGTCACATAGAGCAAACATCTCAACTCTGGAATACAACAGAAGAATAACTGCATTGATAATTATGGTAACAAAGTATTGAGATCTGCTTGAAAAAATAAAGATCTATTTGATACTTGATTTCTGGAAGGCATTGTTTGAATGCTTAAGTTATAAAAACTGTTTATTTTTGTTGTTTTCAGGCAATCTTCCAGAGGCATCCACGGCTTGAAAAAGAGTATCAGTCATTTTCAGTGATTTACAATGATAGATCACTAGGTTTGGTATGACATCTTTTCGCTAAAGGCAACAGTTTCACATTTGTTGGAAACAGTTTCGAGGTTCTTTCCCAGGGAAAAAATGTTTTTATTGAAGAAAGCCCATTTGCAGCCATGACTTTTGGTGGTGCTAATCCTAATCACTTCAAGGGTAAACATCAATATGCTCCTATTACTCGAAAGGGTTACTGGAAGGTAAGACATTCTATTATCACTTCGGATGTTTTGTAAGCAATTAAAGACGTACTCGTGGTTTAAGTGAATTTGTGAGCTCAACAAGTTGACAATAATCAATATTTGTTTTGCATGAGGGAACAACTTGAGGCCACATTCAAAAGTAATAATGAAACAGTGATTCATCATACCTCTATTTTATGTTGAACAAAATTTTCATGCCAATATCATAGGTCTAGCTATGTCAAAGTATCCAACAAAGGCATCTATGATTTGTTGGAAGTGACTAATAGATTCAATGCTAGGTGGTGAAACCATCTAAGAGCTTCATCCCTGAATGAATCAGGGGAAGTTTCAATATAATGTTGTTTTGAGGCATCCACTCAAAACAAGTATCAACAAAAGCATCAACATGGGCAGCATGGTCTTGGGATACTGATCAATTTCTCACAGATATTAGTGAAGCAACTTTGATCATGTTGACTGTTAGAATGTAATCCTTTACTTGATTTTTATCCAGAGAAGTCTCTAATTGCTTTCATGTTTATGAATGTCATAAAAATTGTAAAATACTACTTACACAACATCTTTACCTTTTATTCAGGGTGGGCTTGCACCTGGTGGTTTCAACTTTGATGCAAAACTGTAAGTACTATGGAAGTCGTCAACTTATACATTCCTCATTATGACCAACCACAAAATATTCGTGCATTCAAGACATTCAAATGTTACCACTGTTACTACATGTTTAAGTGAACTACACTACACTGCTTCCTGAATGGAAACCTGCCAAATTTTTTTTTAATTCTACCACTAGGCATCGCTTTTCCGACGGCATTCCAACACTTTTGTTGAAGTTCCGACACCTTTCACCGACAGTCAACTGACGCTTTTGTTGAAACTTCGACACCTTTCCCGTCGAATATTCGACACTTTCTGAAAAACCACCGACGGTTTTGCCATGCCTCCCACACTTCAGCCCGTCGGATGACTGACCCTTCAAGTGTCGGTTAATGTCGGATATTCGACGGGTTTTCCATGCCTCTAACACTTCAACCCATCAGAAGACCAACCCTTCAAGTGTCGGCCAGTGTCGGATATTCGACGAGTTTGCCATGCCTCCGACACTTCAGCCCGTCGGAAGGCTGACCCTTCAAGTGTGGGTAAGCATCAGATATTCGACGGTTTTTGCAAGTTTTTAGTGGCACTTTGAAACAGATAACGGTCGAATATGCGACGCCATGGTTGCGTCCGATCTTTGACTGACATTGATTACATGTCGAATATATGACATCATGCCATCGACAGCCAAAAAAAGTGCATGTGTCGAAGATGCGACAGAGAAGTGTCGAATTTCAGACATGCAAGGTGTCGAATTTTGGGCTGAATTTCTGTTGTGCGCCAATGGAAGACAAATCAATGACCTAGCCCATGTATGGACCTTATGGGTATGCCTAAAATAGTTATGCATTATGCCCCTTTTTTCCCTACACTACGTATTATGTTCTTCTATGTATTTATCTATAACTAGTTTGTTAAAAACTATAGCACTCAATATGTAGTTTTTGATAGAAGTTCAACACACACACAATTTAAACTTTGGCTACTAGCAGGAAGTTATGTGGGAGAAACATTCAAATGCCTATGTAAATCTTCTCTCCCAATTTTGTTAAGATTTTCAAGATATAAAACATTATTGTGCTCAACATTTTAATACAAAATACTTTCTAGTTTATGTTTAAAAAGAAAATCTAAGTGACCAAAATAAAGTTACACACCACTAACATTTCGTCATGTAACCTAACATGTTGCTAGTGTATATATTAATAAAAAAATTGTTACCATCATTTGTTTTGCTTGAGTACTCATTCTAAAACATTTTAACAATTTTGTTATTAATTGTTTTTCAAATATACATTTTTATTTTATTATTAATGTTATTTAAAGAAATAATTATCTTCATTTTATTATTAATATTATTTTAAAAAATAATATTTTTGAAGTACAAAGAGACTTCCAAATTCCTAGTTACAAAGCCTCTATTCTTTTTAAGACCTTAACATAAATGAAATGGTGAATGTGCTTTCGTTGAAAAACCTTAACATAAATGAAAAGGTGAATTTTCTTTTGTTGAAAAGGTTATCATGATAAGTGACAATTTTTCTGGTGTTGGGCCATATTCTATATGAAAATTCCAAAACAAACTTTGACATTATCATACGATGTGTTTGAATATGAACCTTTTTATCATCCAAGCAAGCATGCCCTTTTTATCAAAACCTTTGGAGAATTATAGCCTTATAGCCTTACTTTTTCTGCATGTTCAATATAGGAAATGAGACAAACCTCTACTTTATAAAATTATGATGAACATGGGACAGGTTTTATTTTCAGTCTTAGTACTAATGATTGACTATCAAAGCTTATCGCACAAGTTTTGTAAATAATATAATATATATTGTTACATTTAAACATCAAAGTTTATCATACAAGTTTTTGTAAATAATACAATATATATGGTTACATTTAAACCAAGAAAGTGTATAGTGTATATCTATCAAAAGATGTAGGAAAGAATTAAATGTGTCCATCAAACTTCTAGCTATTATAAAGCAAATGAAAATTAAACTTCAAGAAATAGGTATGGTTTCTTTTTTAGGGTTGATTTGTATGATAATAGATTGATGGTCAATAATGTAATAATGTATCAGGAGGTTTCAATAGTTATTAATATATGTTATTTTTGGTATAGGTTTAATTGTTGTGGGATAGGGTTATTATGGTGTAATTGAAAAGATAAGCAGTACCTAGATGTAAAGTATCTGTTTAAATTGATCTATAAGTTATTCTTTAAATTAATTTTTAATGATCTTTAAAATATTTATGGTTTCAGAAATTTTCATAAAAGCTTTCCTTACAACAATATTACAAAGCAAAGCCTTTTTTTTCATCCCAATAAACTTAGTGGGCTTCACTCCATAAAAATTGACAACCACATAAAACTTATGTAACCTTCCAACTTGCAAACCTTCTTCATTTATGTGAATAAGATCAACGATAGGGAATACATGCCAACAGGTGAACTGGTAGCATGTAGTGGAGATAGTAGTAGTGTTGGCTCACCTCAATCTTGGAAAAAATAGCTACCATAAATGGTTCATAAAATTACTTTATGTACAAGTCATTATCAATATTTTAATATTTTTAAAATTACTTATTAAAAAACTTTCTTCCATTCACATTTTGAAATAAAATGAATATTTAAAATTTGAAATTTCAATTTAAGTCACATCCACTTTAAGTCGCATCAATGTTCACCCATTGGGTGCCCATTGGTCCCAAGCAAAAATACACTAGGACAAGACAACTCGAAACTTTGTGGCTAACATGGCATCATTTTCGATTCTTCACACGTCAAGACCAATATGGTTAGATAGAGAACACGCCAAAATATGTATGATAAAAATTTGGAGGGAAATAGAGCTAGAAAACATGGAGAAATAAGTTACACAAAATGACTAAAGTTGTTGCACCACTATTGGCATCCCTCCCCTACTCCATCAATGTATATTAATCTTATGGTTACGTCGATAGACATAATACTTCTTATATTTTAGGAAGAATAACGAGAGAGAGACAAATATACAATTTAAATGAAATATATAGTTGTCGTATTCGTTAACCTAACTAATATCAAATTTTTAAATGTTAACTACTTCCTGGCAGCTTACGGCTTCGAGCGATGGCGAGTTGGTTATGAGATGGGCGTGAATTAACACGAGTATAACCATGCGTTGCGGCTTCAACTTTGAGTGGAAGTGATCAGTTGATGTCATGCCGAGTTCAATGGTGTTTGTTACAGGTGGTGTGTGGTAAGATCAAGATTCGACCTGTTGGCTGTATGACGGGTGCTGGTAGTTATGTGCAGTTGGAATGGCTATGGCAGAATTTGTTCGATACTGAGGTAATGGAGGTTACATACCTGCAACCAAGTTCAAGAAATCGAGTATCCTGAATGAAATCCAGTTTGTCAACACGGTTTGCATTCATTCACCATCATTGCGAGAAGAGAGCTAGAGTTGCTCGGCATCGCCATTCGATTGCAGGTAGTCCATCATCTCAACATCCAATGAAAGATTTATGAAAACAATTGGTAAATATATTCACATCTCAAAAAATTGAAACAGAACATTAGTCTTTAACAACTCATACGATGTTCTATTTACGGGTATCACTTGAAGGATGTAGGAGGAGACGCGGATGTCGAGAAGACAGCCAAATATTTGGCGTGCTTGTCCATTTCCTTTGATTCTAAATGAATATCAAGGATTAGCTTCAATTATTCTAAATAAAAACTACAAAAAGAGAAAAGAGCCATCACTCTTTTCTCATTACCAAACGTTTCTCCAGCAACCATTTTAGCATCTCCACACACCAATATGGTGATGTCAAAATTTAAAATTTAACACCAAATTTCAAGATTACATTTTTGTTCTCATTATCTGGACACATTCTTTTAGATCTTCATCACCATCCTTTCTATAAGCGATGAAGATCTAACAGAATGTGTCCAAGTAACGAGAACAAAAATGTAATCTTGAAATTTGGTGTTAAATTTTAAATTTTGACATCACTATATTGGTGTGTGGAGATGCTAAAATGGTGGCTAGAGAAACATTTGGTAATGAGAAAATAGTGATTGATCTTTCCTCTTTTTGTAGTTTTCTTTTTTTTCAGAAGAAAAAAGCTAATTCTTGATATTCATTTAGAATCAAAGTAAATGGTTACATATCCATATCCAGTTAGCAAAGAAACAAAACAGTAGCCAGTCCAAGACCTGAACAGTCCACAATCAACCTAGCCCCTGATACAATATGAGTCATATAGTGATGTTGGATCAGACCAATGTTGTCACCAAGATATAGGTGCGCTACAAAAGACTACATTCCTCCACGAACATCAAACACGACAATAGAGAGCACAAAATGAATCCATACCTCTTATCCCGGGAGGCTCTCTGGGGATGACTAAGTCAAGTATAGGGGCACTATCAAACATAAACATAGTTCCCAGAAAAAGAGACTGAGTTCCAACAAATCAGCTGAAGAAACAAAGGAGACAAGCTCCATCAAAAGCTCTAAAAGAACTGCAAATCGCCTCCCTCAATAATATCCTCTTCATAGCATTCTATGAAGGAAAGTTAGCCTGAGGCCAAGGAGAGAGCCTCCTTGGATAGGACATCTGCCCTCATGTTGTGCTCTAGTTATAACTATAGGTTCGATGCTGTATAAATGACGTCACGTTCCAGTTAGTTCTTTTGTTTCATAGTGGGGTTTGAATCCTTTTACTTCGCCCCAAAACGTTGTTAATAATGTTAATGAAAATGAAAGAGAGAATGAAAGTCTGAATTAAAATTTAGACTCGAAAGCTAATAAAGGGAAAACACATTCATGAGTACAAACAGGCTACTTGGGTCATTCAAGAAATGCTGATAAAAAAATTTGGGGGATTCTTTTCATGTTTTGAAATTTGACTCGTAAACACTAACATATGTCCCTGCCAAAAGGCCATGGTACTATTGTTTTCGATTGGCATTGACTGTGTATTAGTCGCTATTGACCAAACTTCAACATACCATTTTAACCAAAGTTTTAGAATTTTAATTTATTTACTAACATAAAAATCAAAATTCTCTGGATTGCCATTGGATTACAATTTGAAGTATTATTGCAGCAGTGGCGGCATAAGCATTGGGGAACAAAAATGTGTATAAATGCAAAAACGGTTTGTTCAGTGCACCGTTCTGCCAAGCGGTGGCTTGGGCTTTGTTCATGCACCACGGCTGGACCTCCGCCGCTTCTACATTGTAAGGAGGCAAAAGGCATTAAATGCATTAACAAACTCTGAGATAATAACAACATAAAGTGTGGCGGTTGCCCATCTATTACTAATAATAACAAAACAATATAGAATAATGAAACTTTGTAATAATTGTATATTGTGCACTAAATTATAATGATATGACATTAAGGATTTAATGCAACAAACTTCACCACCAGTTGATCTCATGCAGCCCTAGATTCTTCCAACAACAAATTTAACAGCTAGTTGATCTCATGCTTCCACGGCCCTATATTTTTTACAAATATTTTCACGTAAGCAATGGGATTGTTGTTCTCGACTTCTTCGTTTTCATCCTCTTCCACTGCTTTCACTATCATCATCTTTCATCGTCATCCGAGCCTGCCTTTAAATGATTCACATTATCTTATTCTCAATTGAGCTTATTTTCAGTTGGCTCATTTAGAGTCATTGGTTCTCTGCGAAAACTGATGCCTCTTGCAGGTTTTTTTTAAACTAACTATGAATTCTGTTCTTGAAGGGCTTTTTTTTAAACTAACTATGAATTGTGTTCCTGCAAGTTTTTTTTAAGACCGCCTGGAACGACCTTATGGCTAGTTCGAGAACTGACTAAAGCTTCTCTTACTAGAGCTTATAGCAATCATCTTATAGCTCTGCTTGTCTATGACTGGCTTACAATGGACCCTCTGGAATGACCGGTTCAATGATCGGCAATTGGCTATGAGTGGCAACGACCTTAAGGAAATGACTACCAGTTATGATCCATATGCAATGACTAGATATTCTAGCAATGGCTTGCTATGATCTATGGCCGTTATGAGTGGTTGTTTATGACCTCCTGGCTATGATTATCTATGTGGCCTATGTGTGACTATTATGGCAATAAGGCTATGTGTTGGTGTTGTAGGAACCCCGTGTTCCATATAAGTAAGCCAGGGGTATGGGCTCCATGTGCTCGTGCTGTAGGAACCCTGTGTTCCATATACATAAGAGAGGGGTATGAGCTCCATCTCTGATCATCTGGTGGGAACATGTACTTGTGGAGAAAGACAAAATTTGAAATGCAAGTTTTTTTCTGTAAAAAACTATGCATTGTTTTTTGAAAAAAAAAGAAATTCAAAGGGATGGAAATATCTCTCCAAGCTGAAGTCTGATTCTAAAGCTGGAAGGCTTAGAAGCTCTTTCAAATTGTTCCTATGTCAACAACCTACTCCAATAATATGCTTCTGAAACAAATTGGCAGAGTAAGTAATCTTCTTCGAAAAAAATATTTATTTTCATTATGATCTAAATATCAAATTCGTACCTTTGATTGCAATAGTTGTAATAGAGCCAAGGGAATTTCAAAAGAGTTTGTGCAGGCTTTGTTGAGGGAGATCCGAGGGAGATCAGCCCAAAAAATCTCAACAGAGTTCGCATAGGCTTTGTTGAGGGGATGCATTCGTACTTGACAAGCGTGGCCAAGGGAAGCTTAGTAGGAGAACAGACAGCTTCCGCAGTTGGGTTCACAAGGAGAAGAAGTTACAGGCTTAAGAAATTTGAGGTAGTCACTTCTATTCATTGCACCCAATCAACTATTCGCTCAACTAATAGCATGCATGGTTTTTTCATGGCCTATTTGAACAGAGATATCTGCATAGTTGCTCAATGTAGATAACTTGAAATGAAAATATGCATAATATGATATCCATTGATATCTGCATAGTTGCTCAATGTAGATAACTTGAAATGAAAATATGCATAATATGATATCCATAATATGCATGATATCCATAATAACTTGTTAAAATATGCATAATATGATATCTGCATAGTTGCTCAATGTAGATAACTTGAAATGAAAATATGCATAATATGATATCCATTGAGCCAACTATGCATAATATCTGCATGGTTTTTGGCATTTGCATATAGCTTCAAAAGAGAATGGGACCAAATCATAGACGTGATATTCCGTGATAGAAGACCCGATTTCCCAGGGAATGGGATTGCCACAATCTTGGGAGCGTTGATCTAAGAACAATCCAGTGGATAAATCATTATGGCCACCATTGTTCAAGGAGGGCACTCCAGAGCTAGACTGATTCTGTCTCGCCTACGGAAATATGTACCATGTGAGCTTGCCAAGCAAAATGTCAGCAATTTCCTCAACCAGTCTTTCAGATGATCGCTTCTTTCAAATTTGAGGCCTTAGTTGCAATTGTTGGTGCAGTTGAGCCAATTGATTGAGATTTAGCAGTTGTGCGTCCTTCTATCAGACCTCTCCTTTTCCAGTTAGTTTCTCTCTTCTGAAATATACCATTGTTCCAAGAAGTAAAGTTTACTGTTTGCGCTGTGATGTTCATCATTGGCACATACAAGTTCCTTTCCATCTAGATAAAAGTTCATTTCCTTCCCATATACATCAATGAATGCATTCTCAGGATTCATTACAAATGCATTCTCACACCCAATTAGCAGAAACATTTATTTCCATGATTTCTAGGTGGTTTAGTCTAAAACAGAAGGGAACTATTGCCACAACTCAAGATCTCATCACCGGGTCCTGCGCAAAACGTTGGATGCCAAAATGAAAAGGTGTTGGAGCAGGTAGCATTAGTCGGAGGCTGGGAGCTGTTGTTGGTATCCGGTTCCTAGTTCCACCATGTAGACTCAATGCAGCTTTTATAGTATAGAGCTATTACTCACCAAATATTCTAGATGGCTTATTGAACAGAGATATTATGCATAGTTGCTCAATGTAGATAACTTGAAATGAAAATGGCTTCTTTGTAGCTCCATCAACGATATGATCGAGAGCTCTTACCTACATCAAGAAGTCTAAGCTTAAAAAACATGTAAGTTTGGTCCATCCAACTCACCAACAGCGAAGTCAATCATAGCACTTATTGAGTATGATGTCGTGGCTAGAGTTATGTCACATAAGTAAATGAACTAAACATGGATGGAGAACAGATCCGTGCCATCTATTTGAATTGATGTACCTGTCAAAACAACCTCATGCAACTGTGGAAATTTGTGGGTTTAATATAACAAAGACTTTTCAACATTCCATTTATTCGAATGGATGACTTTTCACTAAATCCATTAATGATTCTAATGTAATTATTAAATATTTTAATGTGGCTGTGAAATTTAACCAAACAATTCTCGAAATTGCACCCTTTTTATTAAATCCTTTACCAAGTTTACATCTCAATAAAAAAAAAAATTAATTCCTCTTACAACGATTTGATAATATGCATTTCCAACTATATAACTATTATATGCATTATTTAATATTTAAATAATATTCAGGTATCATCTAAATTCACCTGCTGTTCAAAATTGAATCGTTTTAATTCATTCCAAAACGTAAGCCTTTTCATCTGTGATCAAGACCATTTATGGATCCAACTTTCTTTTATCTTAAAAGGGTGCAGGATGTTTTGCCATATACCAATGATCTAGAAGCAGTGGCATTATAGCAGAAGCATATTTACTGTTAGTAAAGTCTAACAGATATACTGTAAGCCACTTTGCGTAATTTATCTACTAGTTAACTTTGAGTCGTTCAATGCAGTGATACATATGTTTCCTTTTGACATATTATAAACATTTAAATTTATAAATGTTTATATGCTTGTTTATGATTATAAAATTCCATTCGTGTTATTGTAAATGTAATACAATGTTAAATATCTTATGCTTTTTGATATTTTTGGTTTGTTGTCACGTTAATTTGATTAGATATTTTTTAATATAAATAATTAATCAAACCAAATATAATTAATTAAGATATTGTCATTATATTTGAATGCCTTCATTGTTTTCTTGAATAGCAATATAAATGACCTATGGGCCCATAGAATTCAACCTATATAGATGTTGTCACTTCATAGGATAGTGAAGGGTCAATCACTTATTTCATTTTTATTATAGTATCTATTTAAGTTCTCATGCAAAATTGATCACAAAAGAGTTTCAACATAAATTTAAATTTAGTTAATGGTAGGACACCATCCAGGTTTGAGAGCGATTCATTCAAGTGGTATAGATCTAAAGTTCTAGGTTTGAAGGCGGGTAACTACTCGTAGCAAGCATGGAAAGGTAGGTAGATCAATTCCTAGTGATAGAGTAGTATCTAACTCCTGAATTGTATCACTTCGTTTGTGAGTGAGAACATGATACCCCATAAGTCCATACGTGTTACCCGAAAGACTTCATAAGGCAACCGAATATGTGTTAACCAAAAGACTTCATAAGGCAACGCAATAAGTAAGTAAAGTCTTGGATGCTCGTAAGTAAAGGAAGGGTTCATAGATGTCATACCTTCCCTCCTAAGATTCCTAAAGGTAAGTGCAATAAACAAAACGGCATATCCTGGCAGTTGTCTAGGCTTCAGCCTACTAGCAGTCTAAAGCCTGCCTGTCTCCATCCATCCTAACGAGGCTCTCTGAGCTCTGTGATGGTCGGCCCATAATAAGTCATCCGACAGTTGTTAAATGATATAATCAGCTAAAGGTAAACCCTATCAGCTAATAAACCATCCCACCATGCAACTAAGAGTGCTCGGCTAATCGAGCATCCATCCGCCTGCCATGCCATCCAGCAATCAATCGAGGAAGCAAGGGTAACTAAGAAATTCCTCAGCTATTCAACCAACAAAGCCCGTATAATATAGTCTGTCTAATCTAGGACCTATCTGTAGCTCCTGAGGAAAGTGCAGTTTGGCAAGTAGCTTCTCCTTCAATTCGTACTTAGCAATATAAAACTAACGACAGGGACTTAGCCACCCTATGACACTTGTTTTTATAGTTACTTGTGTGTCCCATAAATGAATAACAGCATATGACTAGAATGCAATAAAATGGTTTTGAGACCACGGCAATTTTGCGGTTACTTATGTGTCTCCTTATCCTTAATTTATGTGGTAGGTTTAATATTCATTTTCACCACGGTAAGTAATTAGTGGATATAATTGTTTTGAATAGTAAAGGCAATTTCAATGTATTGTGATTTAGGGTATATTCAATATTCAATTTAGCTATCCATGTAAGTGATTTTGTGATTTTGACAATGACAAGTTTCAATGCATTGATCCACATTACATAGACTTTTTAAGAAGAGTTTAGATTTAGTAAAGGTTACATTGTTATTAGTGTGTATTAGACTATAAAAAAAAGTATATTAAAATTTTGATAATATAAAATAACTTTATTTTCAATTACATTATTATTTAAATTTATAATATTTAGGTTTTTATATTATTGTTTAAATTTATAATATTTAGGCTTATTATATAATTTTAATTGATATATTTTTAAAAATTGATATATTTTTAAAATTTGAATAATTTTATTGATAAATTTTAAATTTTGATTATTATATTTAAGTAAAACTGTTTACCAAATCATTTATATAGATTTGAGTTCATGTTACATGTGTTTTTCATTTTAGATTTTTTTTAGTTTCAATTTAACTTTTTATTTATTTATAAAATATTTAACTTATATGGATGACTTTGTAAAAAAAATCAAATATAAAAATAAATGAGAAGCTAAAAATATCTCATTTACTATTTTAGCTTCTTGTTGAGATGATTAAAACATTACTTTCTAAATGGAAATGGTTTTGAAGAATAATAAGTTTCAGCGTTGGTCAACACTTGGTTGGTGTATGCCATGGTAAATGTTCAGTGCTTGGTGAAGAATTTTACAAATGTGCAGCATACATCTT